>JACCIC010000060.1:1777500-1832500 GCA_018907035.1 Sycobia sp. Sy_11 | reverse complement strand
CATATATATGTGTATATAGATTAATCCCAATCCATCGAATTGCCGATATGACTATAGATAATATTCTCAAGTAATTAAAGGTATGTAACAGTTAAAGTTTGTTTAAGTATATAATTATATATATATATATATATATATATATATATATATATATATATATATATATAATTATACGCGAAAGATAATTATATTGCATATATACGTATAAGTCGACGCATATATATATATAGAGGTGTGGAGACGACACTGAATTTTATTCAAATTTTATACAGTAAAGTGGGAAATCGTGTAGATCATAATTAATTAATTAATTGAAAGTACGACTGTTAAATGGAGGGAAAAAATGAACGCTATAACGATATAATATAATATAGTAGTGTACAGCTGAGATGTTATAAGTAGCGAAGGCCCGTATATATATATATATATATATATATATATATATATATATATATATATATATATATATATATATATATATTGTGGAGCGCCAGTCGACAAAATTACACAGAGCGTCGCTGGCGCCCCGGATTTAAATTTGTTTTTTTTTACATGTCTTTTCTTGTCTTATTTCTTTTTTTTGTATCTTTTCGCCATTGGCATTTTCTCTTTTAACCAATCGCTCGCTCGCTTCTCCTCCTCTTCCTTCTCCTCCTCCTCCTCCTCCTCCTTCGGCACAGCGAACTGTGGCTCGTCGATCCGGAGCAGCCCTTCGAGTCATACATATATATAGATATACATGCATAGATCTGTACGTCGTGTGTTTGTAAGTGTGTGTGTGTGTCTGTGTGTGTGTGTGTGAGTGTGTCTGTCTGTCTGTCTGTCTGTCTGTCCGTCTGTGGCCGTGTGTACTGGATACGTGTATACGTGCTCGGGCTTATTTGAGCAGTTGGTGGGCTCGCTCGTTCGCGACCTGTATCCTCGTCTCGTTCGATTCGCCCTGTAAAAGTTGAAAGCAGGAGAGATTTCCACGTCAGTTCGTTCCAGCTGGTCGCGGGACGCGGAGCGCGCGCCCGATGGGAACGCGGCGCCGGAGGGAGGAATAAAAATCGATGGCGATCGCGGGCAGCTCGGGGGGGGGGGTGGCTTTCGATCATTCCCGTTTAAACCGAAGCTGTCGCGCGAATAGACCGGCGCTTCTCGCTGCAATTCTCGGCCTTGCTCGAATGATACGAGGGGCTCGCGCGTACGTTTGTGGCGCGGTTGTTCGCGCGCGACTCGACTAAATTTTCGGAGCGACTCGAAAGCAGCCTATTTACCATTGATTATCGCGGAATTTCGTTTAACGAACAATTACAACTCGTTGATGACGAATCTAATAGTAAAAAGCGTGTATAAGACGAAGATCGTACTTCGTATTTATTTCTATGAAGACTAAAGGATTATAACGAGAAATACTTTATAAGCTTACAGAAATTTGACTCTACAAAAGTATTAACAACAAAAATAAATAAATAAATGAGTAAATAAATAGAACGTAAATGAATTATTTTAATAAGATAAATATATAAAATATAATTCGTAGTGATTTACACGAGTTCCATTGTTAAAATATTCTTACAGCTTAATTTTTACCGAATCATATTCAGAATAATCCAAATTGCATTGTCATATAGAGTCTAATAAATAAACTAATCAATGATATTATAGGCTCTCTGCAATCATTCCCATTGTTCCCCGTCCTCCGATTGTGCGAAACCCCGTTATTACATTCAATCGATGAAAACTCCATCGATTTAAAAAAAAAAAAAAAAAAAAAAAAAAAAAGAAACAAACTCTATCCGAAAGCTTAATTCGGAAAAAATTCAAAAATATTATATATTAAACAATTGAAAAGCAAAAAAAAATTGAAAATCCGACGAAAATTCGCCGAGTAGCCGCAATTCGGATCGCGTTCCCTCCGTTGCGTCCCACCGTGCGCGGCGGGATGGCGATGGGGTGGGGGGAGCGGGTGGGCGGAGCAGGTAAAAGTGCCGGTAGCGGAGCCGTGGCCCATACTGTCGCGCGAGTGACGAAAGTTCATTGTTTAATAATACGAAGTCGCGGGTCGCTGCCGCTGCGGCCGCCGCCTCGGGGCTGCCGACGCCACCTGGCAACTGTAAATTCGTTCCGTCTTTGCGTGTTTATATATATATATATATATATATATATATATATATATATATATATATATATAATACGTCTTAGAATGGATACGTACGTTTGCGCGGTTACCGGGTTTTTCCTTTCTTGTTTCCTCGGTTGCTCGTTTTACATACGCAGCTCCTACCGCTTATACAGTGCGCACGCGCAACAGTAACAGTAAGTGCTACTTGATATACGAGGGTGGAGAGAAATATGTTTCTAGCGAAACGGGCCATCGTCGTCCGTAGTAAAACGACCGGGGATCGCGAAATTTTAAAAAAAAAATTACCCTAAAGTTTGTCGTAAATTTAACCACGAAAATGGGGTTTTCAAACGTTCGGTATGATATATCGGATTTTTTTTTTGTTATTAATTCCAAGGATGAAACTACCAAGTACTGTTGTAATTTTTACAAAGTTTATCCGCGCGTTTCGGAAAAAAATATAGATATCGTATAACCACAGCCTTTATTTCGAAGATAGACGCTGAAATTTTAATCGACGTCCGATGAACATAATATATAATATATATATATATATATATATATATATATATATATATAATATATATATTTTCTCTCATATTAAAATTTATTTAAACTTTTGTTTCATTATGATTATTTATTATATTTACGTCGGAAAAAGACATTTTTTTTATGTTTATAAAAAAATCATCGTAGATTGTTTTATTGTTTACTATCATTTATTCGGCACTTTTCAATTCATTAGTACGTATTAGAATTATTTATTCACCTATAAGATTTTCATATAACTTTAATAATTTTTATAAACAGACGCATTATTTCATGATGAATCGACATCGGGCAACAAATATTCATTGTTAATTGTTAAACAAATGCGTATAACATCTGCATCAATCGTTACATTTAACCATCGATCATTTACGGAATTCAAAGAAAGAGCAAAGTGGAGAAATTTGGGCGACGATAAATACAAATGAAAAGTAATTAGTCGCGCAACGTCTTTTGCAGAAATAGACAACGGTCGTTGCTGGATCAATGCTAGACTGGCGCGTTTAGCGGAAATAAAATTCGACTGCCGAAAAATTGAGATTTGCGAAGTATTTTCGATAAAAGTAAATTTGAAGAATACATTTTTTACGCTATTATACACATACAGTTACAGCTGTATGTGAAAATGTTGCGACTGTGCTGCCGGTATCACATTCCAGACAGATTACTTCGATTCGCGGCGTTAAGGGCTTCTCCGTTATTACCGACACTTTTACCAATTCACTGTAAATGTTTCGTTCGCAAAGTACATTATATTTCTATCAATTTATATATCATTGTAAATTATACCATCATTGTTTTTTCGGGGATACTTTGAAGCATTGCGATCTTATATACGTATAAGCATATACATTGCATGCACGTTCTACATCTACATAATTTTTACACATTGCGTATTATTTTTAAGATCCATAACTCGTTTTAACTGCAATTATTCGCGTGTAATCCGAACGTTCCGTATTTTATTTTTCGACCAGAAGAGATTTTCCGCAAGATTAATGGATCCTTGAAAAAGGGGGACTGTTGTAAATCTTAATTTTACGGCCGTGAATTTGCGTTAAAGTAAATGCAGTATATATTCGATTTTTTATTCTATTACGGATTTCGAAAAGAATAAGAAAGATTTCTGCCTAATCGTCAAATTTTACATAAGTATATTAGATCCATTGTCGGATTTTGTATCGAAATCTCAATTTATATCGAAATTTTACAACTTCTCATTTTAAAATCGCACATGTTACACACACATATATATATATATATATATATATATATATATATATATATATATATCTATACGTCTGTGTTTCGTTCTTAATTTATCAACGTTCAATATATACCATTCACAGCATATAAGCCAATTTACAGTAATTGTTTTTTTGTCAATAGCGTGAGGGGGGCAACAGTTACAATTTACAAAACTATATACATGGTAATTGGAATTACGAGGAATACATATAAAGCTGCGTGTTTCATATATATATATATATATATATATATATATATATATATATATATATATATATATATATATAGATGATATATATGTATCCGACCGCGTATCTTCGGTATCCAAACACAAACAACGGCCGAGTACAATGAATATAAACACAGCGCTAAAACATTTACAGTGTCCCCATGGCGAACTTTGTGTAAAATTGCGATGGGCGCCAAATGCCGGTGGGCGCCCAAAAAAAAAAACAAAAAAAAACAAAAAAAAAACAAAAAAAAAAGTATTTTCACATAGTTTCGCTACTGGCACGCGCGAACTTGGCCGAGGTGCGTGGGTTCCAATGCTAGTGAGGGGGAGCGGCATGTAACTCATCATTGAGTACGGCGTAGGCAAGAATTACGTCGTCGCAATTCCTAGCAACCCCCCGTAATTTTATCGCGCATCTCGACCAAATTTTCGTGCGCTCCCGCATTCGTCGCTCCGCTGAATATACGCGTACGTATATTCAGAAGAAAAAAAAAAAAAACCATTTTCTACGTGTAACTACGACTAAATCTGTAACTAATTTCTCTAAGATCTAATCAACTACTTAGTAACAAACAATAATTACCACAAACCTCTCAAGTTGGTTTTTGTTATACACAGAGTGGTGTCATAAAACAGAAGGTGGGGGGGGGTGGTCGTGGATCATCTATAATAGAGGGGGCACCGGCGGGCGATGTATTTGCGCAATGCAATTACGTATAACGTGAGTTATACGCGTTAGGCATGTACATGTACATTGCGCAAGACATCGCCAAGGGCGTGATCTCGTGACGAATTCACAGAGCAGCCGACCAGGGCGGGGGGGGGGGGGGATGGTTGCAAAAAAGCTCCGAGTTTTACACACAGCTACTTTGGCACAAATTTTTTTTTTTTTTTGTTGCAAAACAATGAAGCCTTTTCTCGTGTAATGCGCGCACAAACACACACATGTCACAAAGAATACAGGGGTTATTATATATATATATATACACACACACACACGCACATATATATATATATATATATATATGTATGTATGTATATACGTATATATTACACTCATAAACAGTGTAGCTGCATCTTGGCTTGGGGGGGGGGCAGGGGCAGAGGGGTCGGGGCGGGGTTAGTGGGAGGACACATACAACATGAGCAAAGAACATCGAGAGCGAGAGATGCCTGACCTTGCGATTGATCCTGTCGATCTGGCGATTCTGATTCTCGAGCTCGCTGCCCATGTCGATGGCCATGTTCCTTAGATTGCCGATCATCGTGTTGACCTGGCCCATGTTCTCCTCCATCTCGTTCTCGCGCGCGTCGTTCGTGATCTTGCCGATGTAGCCGCCCTGGGGCCCGAGGCCGTTGCGCTCGTCCATCACCCGCTGGGGCTGGTTGTTGACGACCTTGCCGTCGTCGTTGCCCTTCCACGTGCCCTCGTCCTCCTTGAAGCTCGCGCCCCTGCGGGAGAAGAAGAGAGTGGCGGCGCCGGGCGGTGAGAGGGGTTGGGGGTCCGGGCGCGGCGGGGCGGGGGGGGGGGGTCAGTCTCGTATCGCCACATTATCGGTGTCTCTCGCCGCCCGTCCCAGGGTGCCCGACGATTAATTCGTCATCGTCGCTCCCCTCCCCCGCTACTCTTTTGTTACGGGGCGACTGTTTTTTTTTCTTTCACTTTTTTTTTTTTTATTTTGTTAGTCCCACGCGCTTGCGATGTTAGCGGCGGTCTTTGGGGAGTGGGGGGAGGGGGGGGGGAGAGGGGTGCGACGTGTCGGGTCTCGGGCCGAGATTTTTTTCTCATTGTATTTGCTGTATATATGTATATGTAGTTTTGGTCGATAGTTAGTTAGGAGGGTGACCGGATCTGCAACTGACTTTTCATCTCATACAAAAGTTAGTATACAATGATTGATCGATAAAAGTGCAATAATGGACGAGCGTGATGAAATTTCGAGCTTAATCGTTATTGTCGTCTTAGTCCTTATAGCGTACCAGTGAAATTTTCCACGATGGCCGGATCAAGCAATGGGGGGGGGGATTCTTAAGTACACGCATACGTAAATTATCGTTCCGAATCGAAAGTTTTGGTAATTCGCTATGATCGCGAGAGAAAGAAACGCGCAAATAATCATAACGAGTTCGGTTCGTGTAAACGGAGCGGAGGGGGCGGCAAAAAGCCTAAATTAAAAATGCAGCTCGCAACACCGGTACGCTATAAAGCCTAATACGCTTTTTTTTCTTCTTTGTACGATTTGCCAAAGATAGTCATGACAAAAATTTATACGCGACAAAATTTGAATCTACAAACAACGATAAAGCGGACTTGCCCGTGACAATTGCAAATCGTCCCGAGCTACTGTATTTCCTGCATCCAATACTGCGATAAAAGAAAAAAAAATAAAAAAAGAATATAAAATCCAATTCGAGGAGACGTGAAAAGAAGTTGCGCGCAGACGTTAAGTCGAATTTGTACATCTTCGCGTGTATATACCGTGGACTGGAAAATTTCATTACGGATATCTATATATATATATATATATATATATATATATATATATATATATATACATTTATATACATATATACACTTCCGTGTACATAGAACGCGAGACTCGAGCTTACAAGCGTCTAGTTTGCCCGATGCCTTTTAAAAATCGATCGCGTCCGCGTGTATTTATAGCGGCTCGGTCTGAAGAGTTTCGCGGAGCCGACAGCAGGGACGCCGAACGGCAGAAAGAAAGCGGCGAGCTGAACTTCGCCGAGCTCGCGATTAATTAAGGCTCATTATCGCCCATCGATCCGAGCAATGCGCCTATATATACGCACGCCTCTTTATATCGTTGAAAAATGCAAAGGCTCCGCGATAAATTGCGGGTATAATTAGAAGAACAGTGTATTCTACAATAGTCATATATAGACGTAATTGGTGGCTTGGTACGATCCATTGTGCTTTTTAATGCCGTTTCGTCGCATTGTTTCAACTGTGACAGCAGCTCAACGCGCCAAATTGACGTTAAATTCTGGGATCAAATTTTCCGATTCATTTTCCCATAAGTTAA
This sequence comes from Sycobia sp. Sy_11, assembly GCA_018907035.1. NCBI lineage: Eukaryota > Metazoa > Arthropoda > Insecta > Hymenoptera > Epichrysomallidae > Sycobia > Sycobia sp. Sy_11. The sequence continues at coordinate 1,825,317 of JACCIC010000060.1, read as the reverse complement.
TTTTCCATTCTTAATGCGCGATTAATAAGGTATGCACTACGATAGTCGGGTACCGCCCGCCCCCCCCAAAGTTCCTTCTTTTTATTTTACATTTATATTGTGGAAGTTCGCCTAATGGCGTTGCATAAAATCCATAGACAAAGAGAGCTTGCGCTATAAAACTGTTAACTTCATTATTGAAAAAGTTGAGCCTTAAACGAGTGTACGGAGCCCGTGAATTTACTGCAAAGTATAGACTTTATCGTTGTTCACAGACCTTTATATATATGTGTGTATATATATATATATATATATATATATATATATATATATATATATATACACGATAAGAGGAGAATTGATCGAGATGAATTTAAATTGAAAATTTTCGGTCGTGCGATGAATAATATAACGTAAGGATATTGTATAAATATAGTATATGTGTGGATTAAGAGAATTGATATATATATATATATATATATATATATATATATATATATATATAATCTAATAATTGATGTATACGTACTTGTTGCAGGGGAGAACGCAGAGGCCGCAGCACTTTTCCATCCCCGTCAGGTTTTTCTCGGCCTCGCGCATGTCGGCATTGATCTGGTCCATTCCCTCCTCAATGCGGTCGAGTTGCTCTGTTCATACCAGCACATACGAGAACGTTACATCTTCCTCCTCGCTCTATACCTCCACCTCGAGACTTTCTTTCTATCCCCCCCCCCTCTTTCCCTCAGTCTCCCCCTCTCAATCGTCTGTCTCTTTACTTTTTTCTCTTTCTTCCCTTCATTATTATATACGATATCATTGTATACCGATCTTTATTATACAATGATATTTATATATATATATATATATATATATATATATATATATATATATATATATATAGTGTATGCATATACAACACACGCGGCCGCGTCGAAGCGTCCCATTACGCATCGAAGCTTCGGAGGGCGATTTTCGCAAGCTCGCCCGGTCAAAGAGAAGGAGCTACTTTATTGCGAGGCAGAAGGGCTTCTCATTCGTCCCTTTGGAGCGAGAGGTGCGCGCGCGAGAGCGAGAGCGATGCATAATTGAGGCGGGCTTGCGTGCTCCAAAAATCAATGAGTAAGACGCCACGCGCGGCTTTATGCGACGCGCGTGCAAAGGCCGGCTCTGGCAGATTTTACATAATTTACACATGTATATATATATATATATATATATATATATATATATATATATATTTACACATATATGCACATGTATATATAGGTTTAAACTCAGAAATTGCGCGATGCAAGTGGTTTTTTGTCATGCGACCGTTTGTTACATATAGATTTGAAAGAGGAGATGGGGTCGAAATTTTGCTGTAGACCTCGGAGAAGACAAGGTATAGTTCGGTTTTATATATATATATATATATATATATATATATATATATATATGAGAAATTCAAAGACAAGTTGGAGGCGCCTATGATAAAAACAGCTTAGAATCACATATTTATACGGGTTATATAAATACTTTTACGTACGTCGCGAATTAAATCGTCAATCTTGGATCAATAATAATAAATACACGTATGTAATCTGTGTATAATCTCTGCCAAGTATGCGGCAACATGAGTTTTCAAATTAACTTATCGGGAAAATTCATGGCAAGCGCGATGTGCGCGGCGACATTAATACACATACGTTTAATCATCGGTACAAAAAACTTTCGCGGAAAATTAACGAAATCTACGCGTACTGGGGGGGGGTCGGCATTTCAGCCGCGACCATCTCCCGGTAATCGATAGAATACCATTCTGATATATATATATATATATATATATATATATATATATATATATATATATATACACATGGGTAAAAAGTCGCAGATTATCGCGGAGCGACTCTGAGGGTGGCTCAATTTCCGCCGTACGGGGCACGGCCTCGCGACAAAGAATCCAATAAAGTCCGCGAACGTCGACAGATGATCGGCGCCCTCGTATACGATAAATATGACTTTTGATATTTTGATGCGAAGCTGTGCGTAAAGTGCGCAAGCTCTTCGACCGTCCCTGAAATGTGATTCTAACCTGCGACGAACAGAACCATTCTTATTCTTTATATTTATATATATATATATATATATATATATATATATATATATATATAAAATAAACCTCTGCGTGCAACAGCAACGGGGTTACGACGTGTAAAATATGTAATTATTGTAAACATATATGGAGGCGCTTTCGCACTCGGCCAACCGTCAAATAGTTTTGCATAAAAATTTTGAGCGAAGGCTAACGAACGCACAATTATGTATTTAATTTCCGCGTCACGCGGGGCTGCTGTAGCGTGAACGCGTTCCTACATACATGCAAAAGTGTGTATTCCGTCGTGTACGTAAGTACGTAAGTGTAAGTGTGTACGTGCCCGGATGGCTCTAATTAACGTTCATGCCGGCACGTCGCGCGCGCCACCGTTTCTTTTTTCTTTTTCTTTAATATAATATGCTTCTATGTTTCTCAAGGTTCCAATGTATATATATATATATATATATATATATATATATATATATATATATATATATATATATATATCTCTTCATCTATCATTTACTGATTTAACATGTTGCAAAGTTTATAATTCAAATGGGGTTTCGTTAACGTCTTTTTAAATCTTGCTTATATACATATATGTGATACTGAAAACTTCGTTAGCCGCATACGATCACATCCTTATCGTGGATCAAACCCAATAAGCATGGAATTAAAGAATAATTAAATTTGACTGTTACAGGGGTGTCTCATTCAACAGTTAGGATACGAGTGCGCCTCTATAATGTATAAATAAATTTTTGATAATACACATGTATACAGATATATATATACACATAAGCGACAGTAAAATCTTGACATTCATGCATGTGTATATCCTCATTTTGCTCGCGTTACATGAATAACCATCGATTTTCATATAATACAATATAGTTATTTTCTATATATATATATATATATATATATATATATATATATATATATATATATGCATCGCGCGAGTGTAAGATAAAAGTCAAAGAAGTGGAGATATTGGCTCATTAGGAAAATGCCCACGAGCCGGCCTTTGCACAGCGGCTCCCATAAATTGTAAAAACCAAAAGCAGAGTAAAAAAAAATCTAAAATAATTCTCATCGTATGTTGTGGCAATATATCAAGTATATATATTATATAAAGAAAAAATGTAACACAATGACCCATTAATATAATAAAACGTAAGGTGGTATAAGTGAGGGGTGATAATTAGTGAACTACAGTTAGACTAATATATATATATATATATATATATATATATATATATATATATATATATATATATATATATATAATAGTCTGAGCGTTGGCCGTTAAGGTGTCAGTGAGCATGAATCAGTATATTAATTCGTATTATTTATTGCTTCTTTTAACTCTCCTTCCTTTGTTTTTGTTTGTTATATCGAGCGAAACGTTTTTATGTATATGGGTTAAAAGTTAATACTTGGCAATATATAAATCGATGATTCAGGTGTTTTTGTTATTGTGGAATAATATTAAGCGTTTAATAGGAAAATAAGCGCAAATTTTTGGACCATGCCATTATTTTATTTTTTTTTTTCATCAGTTTTTTTCATGTGTTTAGCAGTTTTTAAATTATCAATTTTAATGAAATTTTACGCCTTTACGAGCATTACAGATTGATTATGTCCAACGTCAAAAACATCTAGAGAGACTTGAAATCGAATTTTGCAATGATACAACGAAAACGGTTATTTACAGAATTATTTACATTATCGTATACAAGCGATACGTTGGGAAATTAAAAAAAAAAAATAAAATAAAATCTATTACCGAATTAGTACGGTGAAGAGAATCCCAGTCCATTTTTAAAAGACAAAAATGATATATATATTTATATATGTGTGTGTGTGTGTGTGTGTGTGTGTTTGTTTATAAACTCGGCCGATTTCTTCGTCATTTATGTACAACTGCACTATCGATAAAACTATATGCTTTCGTAGAACTCTCGTGTGTGTGGTCAGAGCGTTTTTTTTGTTCCTTTGCATTTTCATTGTACTCGTCGCTTTCTTGTACAATGCCGTATATGTATATCGTTTGTATTTTGTATTGTTTTATGAGCACGTACATGTACATGTCTGAACTATAGATAGATTTCTGTCCAGTTTGTTTTTTGAATAATACAAAAAAAAAATAGTTAAATAAATAAAAAAAAAAATAAATAAATGTATATCGAAGAAAGAATGTAAAAAAGCCGAGAAAAATTTGCTGCTACGCGCAAGAGGGACTTGCCGCGCTTCATGAACTATGAAAATTTTAATTCCCTCGTTTTTGCCTTCTTTCTTCGCGTCTCGCAATATTCATGAGAGTTGTATTGGCTCCACGGCTATTGTCCGGGTCAAGGATTATAAAAAGAGCGAACGAAATTTCCTCATCCACAGTTCTATTTGCCAGTGGTTTGTATATAGTAGCAAACGAGAAATTGTTGTTCTATGTACATATATATAGTTTTTTCGAACTTGAAACGTGCCATTCTTATAATTTCATCTTATCGTTCGGATGAATCACAACTTTACGCCCTTGCTTCTAATAATGAATTTAGTTCAAAATAACGGAATCGTCAATTTTCTACTTATGAAATTTTATCTTTACAATTCACGTCCACTGTGGCTAATTTACGTTTGCCTAAATGCACATTTGGATAATGCAAGCTTCTCTATCCATCGATGAAATTTGAAAAGAACCCGCGAGCAAAGAACGGATAAATGAAAACAAAAGGAAAAGAAAAGAACTTATCGCCACGAACCGTCGTATTCCTCTGCATAATCCTTAATCGAGACGTACGATATGGCCGTTGGGCCAAAACATTTATAATATGCCAGATTCTTATAACATATATATATTTTTGTGGTTGTGTACTGTATTTGCAAAAGTCAATTACTTTTTCTTTTTTTTTTTTTTTGGTTTTTCTATATGTGTAATAAAATAAAGATTTTTATAGAGAGAGAGCTAGATATAATGGCTTACCGCCTTGCTCGTCCAGCATAACGAGGGTTTTCATCCCGACCTCGTGGCTCTAAACAGGCACAACCGATCAGTCAGACAGGCATTAAACATCATATCATTGCTCGGATGCAAGAGCTAATGCACCGAGCGAATTTCACGATCATCGCCCGTCGGTATTATCGTGATCCTTTATTGTACCAACCGCGGACGCGACGACGGGGCGCGCTCGCGGTGCATCGGCCGGCTCTCTCGTCACCCGTGTCCTTTTTTTTCCATTTTCGCGACTCGCGTTAACTTTAGGAACTTTGTAGAACTCGCTAATAAATTAGGTGCTCGTAAATATGTGTGTGTGTGTGTGTGTGTGTGTGTGTGTGTGTAAGGAAATAAAAAATTCCAGTTTGAAAATGCAAAACACGGTTGCGTTGCGAGAAAAAGATATTTTTTAGATGTATAAGTTAATAGAGAGTCGAGAGGCGAGCGGTTTATATATATATATATATATATATATATATATATATATATATATATATATATATGAAAAGAGATTTCTTTCCTCTCAATTTTGTCCGACCCGTTCGCGAGAATTCAGCAAGGCTCGTAAGAGCAGAGCTGGAAAAACAGATCGTGAATGGAGACTTCCCGATGCGCCTCGAGTACGTCCCGTCGTCTACAGTTACCAGCTCTTTTTTTCATCTATTTTCCATCTTTTTTTTGTTTTATTTTTTTTTAATTTTTTTTTTTTTTTTGTTCTTTTCATTTACTGCTCTAGCATGTTCGTGCGTCGTTGCAAAAGTGACATCTAACTAGAAAAAAAAAATAAGAAAGAACTTCAATTTTATCAAGCTTAAATTTTAATCTCCAACAGAATAATGCATTATACTTATGATAATTTACGGTACGAGCTCCGTTTGCCTCGCACGACGGAGCTCTCAAAGGCATCGTCTACACACAACGATTACGTACTAGCATTCTTCTTTTCTTTAATATACACACGTGATCTACGTTGCATAGCGCCATTGAATAAAACAAAAAAATTAATCAAACGCGCGCTAGTCATATACATATACAAATTGTATATGTAGAACTTACATAATTACACTCTACGAAACGTCGTCATATATATTATGGTTATAAGCATCGAATAATAATGATATACATTTAGTATTTGGACTGGGGTTAGGGGAAGCGAACGTCTGTACATATATATGTATACATATATATATATATATATATATATATATATATATATACATACATACATTATATAATGGAAGGAGCTAATGTTACAGTGGAATCGACGGTAATATCGTCGCCTATAGTTTACTCAAGTTATTCCGAAGCTCACTCGGGCCAAATAATACACCTCTCGTAATTTGACTCTAATGCCACTCGAAAAATCTCGGATACGTACTTACGTATATATATGTGAATATAATTGATACGTCAATTTTTAAATTCGCCGTTATAGAATCCACCTTCACCTTTCCTTTTTGAAAAAAAATCATCGAGTTTATTCGCGATATCTTTCTTAACAAACGTATTCCACGGTACCTTTTCTAGGTCAAGTTTATCCGCGTATACTCTGCATTATTCATATATATATACCTAATTGTACGTATGCGCCGTAAACTACAAGCGGTTCATTACCATACGCTTGTCGCGGGATAACGATCTTGAGAATCATATAATAGATAATATGCATGAACGACTTTTAAAAAAAAATCGCCTCGGTTTATATTTATATGATAAGGATTATTCATTATTAGACATAGAGATATATTAAAGAGTCAAGCGAAGTGCATGAGGAAGGGGATATATATATATATATATATATATATATATATATATATATATAGGAATAGAATACTCGTGGGTTCTCAAAGCGCCGTAGATACATACCCTGTGAGATCTCTAATGCATCTCTATAATGTCAAAGGCTGGTGATCATATCAATATATTGTGCTCTACATAATTAGGGTTAGATATGCTGACGTTAGTAATTTTTCAAATCTCATTGATCCCATAGCATTAAGCGTTAAAAAAAAAAAAAGAACAACAAACAAAAATTTCCACTGCACCCTCGTAAGACCGTTGACTCGACAAAGCCACTGTAAATATAGTATATCGAGCCTCTTGGTAACGATCAATTTCACTGTGCGCAGCGCAGGATTAGCTTGTTTTAGTTCGCGTTCAGCCATTGCAAATACCAATAGGTTAATGAATTAGTCACATTCCCGTCGCGCTTCATCCCATCACGATAAGCTTCATTTTTTTTGGATTATTATCTGTCTTTGCTTACCCCCTTGGTGATCTAGCATCATCAGAGTATTCGCTCCAACTTCCTCGCTCTATAAGAACAATTCCAATCGCGTTATTACAAAATTTACGCGGGAGGATCGGGGGGGGGGGGGTGAAAGGTACATAGATCGCAGAGATCCTAGTGAAAAAAAAAACATATATATAACGGGAAATAAAAAATATCGCATAACGCGGAATTATAAAGTACACCGGGCGCGTCTTGCCATCGCGTATGTGAAAGTTGAATATTAAAATAATTATAATTAATACATTAAATTACACGCACGCGTAGACAATGTCCGTCAATTTCCGTGAAAATGGGGACATTGGCTATGTAATGATTGTACGCGTAGTGTCACGAAACGCACGGTGAATCAATGCATGAGAAATAAAATTATAATAACATATGTATATATATATATATATATATATATATATATAGATAGATATATGTAAGTACAGTCAGAAAGATTACGTGAATCACTCGTTATTTTCGATGTCTGCGTGCAATAATATAGCATTCCGAGAATTACGAAATCAAATCTTCGAATCTCAACTGGGAAGCAATTATTTAGATAGACTTTAATTCGAAGAGACACATGTTTTGCTACATATATATATATATATATATATATATATATATATATATATATATATATACCTGTCAAAACAAATACCACTCCGAAAGAAGGAAGAAAAAACTCAAAAAAAACATCGGACATTTTTCAAGGAGCACGTATTAATTTCCAACTCGAAAATACATTATAATATAAACTTGAAAGCATGATGCGAAGACGAGTGCAAGGATGTAAAAACAAAAAGTGTCGGCGAAGTCGTTGGCGTTAACGCAAATGAAGGGAATCGCGTCGAACACGTCATTGCTGCGCGTTTGTCTGGGCGTATATATATATATATATATATATATATATATATATATATATATATATATATATATATATATATATCGAGTGAATGCGGAGAACGCATCGCGAGCCAACTATATGTATCTACACGTCATAATATTACATGAGCGAGCTGACGAAATTACTCGGAGTCCGCCGCATGTGCGCGCTCAAAAGTCCAAAGAAGCGTATATATTTCGTAAAAAAAAGTTCCGGCACCCATATATCACTCGGAAAATAAGACTCGTGTGGCAAAAAAAAAAAAAAAAAAACAAAAAACTTTTTATATACGAAGCTCGAAGGTCTTCCCCTGTCCCTAACATCCTGCTATAAAACTATATTATCAGGTATACGCGGCGATGTTCGTTCTGATCTTTACTGCGACCTCGAGACCTCACTATATATATATGTATATATATATATATATATATATATATGTGTGTGTGTGTATGTGTGTTAAAATACGTTATCAAAGAAGGGAATGCGATTCCAAACAAAAAATCCTCTTCGTCTTGATAACCTATTTTAACAGACGAGAAAAATTTTAGATAAAAAATATGAAATATATATATATATATATATATATATATAGTCATACTTGTATGCTCGAAAATGCATTACTTTTTCTGTTATGGCCAACTGAATTTACATTTCTTAGTCTATATATAGGTCTCGATATATAGAAAACCCGCCTGATTCCTTCCTGCCGCATACTAAACGTACGTAATTCCAATCGATAATTGATTAACAAAAAAAAAAAAAAAACAATGAATTTTCAAACATACCGGTACATCTGACCCTTTAGCACGAAAGTATCGCATCCTTTGGAATTGTCAATGAAGAAAACAAATTATGAAATGACCTTGAAATGGGATTATGTGGGCCACGGTGAATGTTGAAGCCCTCCCCTGTATAACGACAAATTACGTATCCGCGCACGAGTCTTATCTTCTGTAAATTATCCAAGGGGTCCCGGAATTATCGCGCGGTAATGCGAGGCGCGCAGTCTCGCGAGCTCGGGGCACTCGTCCCGGGATTCGTCTTCGCTTTCGAATATTACGAATTAGAACTGTTCTTTCACGCGCACGATTAACGAAATATCATTCCGAATCGCTCGTGTCACCATATCGGTACGTTTGGGATGGGCTGACCCGACTCGGGACGATACTACTGATTTGTGCTTATCTTTCCCTTTCCAATCGGACGGTCGCCTATTTTACCACTGCGTTGTACTTGGCCAATAATTGCGATTCGCTAAACAATGCAAAGTAACATTGATAAAGGGTTTCGGTATTTAAATATTTGTAAACAATGTAATTTTATTCGATAATCCATATTGGACAAGATGATAATGCAACTTCAGTTTTTCGTTCTCTCTGAGCCAAGTAATTCATTACTATCTCGGATTTTATGCATTATTTGCCCATCAATGCGCACGCGAGCTATTTTAATGGCACTTGTAACTAAAATATACTATATATATAGTTATATGTTAACATATATGAAGAACACAATTTATGAAAACAGGGAAGTTTTGCCTTTTAAACGGGAGATATTTCGCTGTCTACGTTCGGGAGCGATGAGTAACGGTTGAAAATGACGTAAGGCAAAAGTTGCGAGGGCGATCGTGCGTAATTGGAGAATGGACGTGACGATTGTGAAAGGTTTCGGGGAGGGGGAGGGAGAGAAGCAAATATAATTTCGCATCTTATATAGATTAGTAAATTCTATATATATATAAAGTAAATTATAAATAAAAAAGTATTTGCAGTGAAAATCAAAGAAAAAAAAAGTAAGAATGAGAGGAGAGAAAGTACGAAGAAATATATATATATATATATATATATATTTCTTCTCAAGGTTCGACACTGGATTACATTGGCGAAGCGTGAAGAGAAGAGAATTTTGTAGAGGAATAATTTGTAGTGAGAAAATCGTAAGAGGAAAAAAAAGTAATATATAGCATACAAGTGGAAGAGAAAAATCAAACGAGTCATGAGGGCGGAGGGGGTCTCGAGTAATGTCAATATGAGTATTTATTGTATAATTAATGTTTCGATCAAATAAATGGTCAGACAGAGCTACGGTGCGCTAAAAAAAATGAAACAGATATAAACGCAACAATTAGGATATAATACGGACTCACACTATATATGTACAATATAGGTCATGTACGTGGACTGAAAGCGACACAACTATATATATATATATATATATATATATATATATATAAAGCTTTTAATGAGACTACGTAAGTATGTACAAATTGTATTTGATCTTTATAGTCGTGCCTTTTCGACTACAGCCAATGAAGGTTTATGCACTACTTTGAAACTATTTCAGAAATTCAATGTAAATTCTTTCTTCTTTTTTTCCATTTTGTTGTGCGTTTTTTTATTTTTTTTTTGTTAATTTTTTATATCTTCATCAAGAAAACAAAATATAGAAAAATTTTAAACATAAAAAAGGCATAGAAACGGATCAGTGTTAAAATTCCAGCGATAAAATAACACTTTTCCAATGACGTTAGAATTTTGTTAGCAAATAATAAAATCAACGTAGATATTACTACTGTATAATAAAAATAAAATGTATATGAATGTAAAAATACATACTCACGTTATTCAGCCAAATTTTTGAACAATTAAATCGAATAAAAAAAATAAATAAATAAATAAAGAAGGATGTTATTATAGGTAAATTTTTTCTATAACTAATGAAAACGTGTGAACGAAAAGAACAACAAAAAATTTCACCTGACTCCACGACAAGCGTAAAAGCGTATATAGTGCCATATGTACACAGTTTCATTCTTTATATATATATTTTTTTGTTCTGTTTTGTTTTCTGTTGCGTTTAATTTTATCTTTTATTCTGATTGTTTTTAATTACAAAATGAAATTAATTAGGTCAGCGACACGTCTGAGAGCCGCCTCGTTTTCCTCGCCTCACCATGCCGTCGACTTACTCGTACGTTCATATGATCCTGCCCTCGTCCTGATCTCCCCTTTCGGACACACACGTGGACTGAGACAATAGTATAGTACTTAGGTGTGTTTATATATATATATATATATATATATATATATATATATATACATATATATATCTTAGACGGAGACAGAAGATATAGACAAACACAAAGATAAAAAAAAAAATTCTCATCTAATCTTTTCGGCGATAGGTATAGCACAGTTGTGGCGCAGAGAGTGTGCCTGCGTGGGTTCGTGTCTTGTACGTGTGCTTTTGGCAAACTATATATACATATAGCGAGTAACGGAAAGACGCGCGTTATTCCGTTTTTCAACCTGTATATAAATAATAAAGTGTCATTAGTGGCAGTGTAGCAGTATTGGTCAGCAAATTGTATGAGTAATTGGAGAAAAGCGATAAAGTTCGTGATGAAAGAGAAAACGCACGGGTACGTCGTAGTATTTCAAAAAGAGGAAAAAAAAACAAAAAAAAAAAAAACAAATAATAAAAACAATGACTTGACAGAAAAGCTGTATACATATATACTGTTGCCTGTTGTCATCCAATAAAATTGACCGCCATTTGCTGCCCGCTGCACTGTCCACTATGCTTTACATGAAGATTTTTCATTATTGATCTCGCGTTCCCTCTGCGTTCGTCCCAAAAAGATCGCCGTACGCGCAGATGCGTATGAGGAGGGGCCATGCTCAAATGCCGTTGACGTTTTTTTTTTTTTTTCAAGCATCCCTGTAAGACGATTTAGTTCCTTTTTTTCCCTCAATTGTTTTTTCCATCAACTGCTCGGACAATCTCGAATCTTATTTTTTTTAATATTACGCCGCAAAACGGCATTTTCCGAAAAGATTAAATTAAACAAATGGATAGATTATTGTTATTTTTAAAAAATTTCAGTTATTTCTCTGTTCATTAATAAAGTAAAAAGGCCGCAGTCAGCGTACACTGTTCCAAAAACGGCATCATCGTTTAAAATTTTGTTTTACATTAAGCTCCATTATTTGCATTAAATTAAAATTATAGCCTTTGACATTAGTAATTATAATTACTAACTGAATAAATAATTGAAAGCTTCGAATAATTCGATACATATTGGTTAATGACGTAAATAATCGAAGTAAATCTACAGTGCAGGAGTAAATAATCATATAGTCACCCCAGCTTTAGTAAGCTTCGATCAAAACCTCTTCCCCGAAAAAAAAAACGAATCGATGACACTTGGGCATGATCCTCTAAAGGCAACGAGGATTTCGCTCTGTGAACAAAACGACCCGACCATTTGCTGAGTGTCTGGAGAAAAATATTAGAAAAATAAAGTTGCCTCGGTATGATATATATAGGTATATTGAGCTCGTTTTTCCTATCACAAGTGTATCCTCTGTAGGTCTTTAAAAAAAAATATATATATATATATATATATATATATATATATATATTAATTCGTTTGTTTTTTTTTATAATTTTTGTTATAGATATATTGCATTATTTAGTTAATGTTATATATATATATGTTTATACAATTGACAAGTGAAAATGGGGAAGCTACGCTAACCAACACCTTATCAACCAACCAAACCGCAATCTAGCGGTAATTGTGCGCATATCTACAGGTATGTTTAAACAAAAAAAAATATGTTAATAAAAAAATTAAAGAAAAAAGCCATCCCACCGATATAAACCTTTTGATTCGATCAACTTTGGTTTGTACACGCATGCATTTTATTACAAGGGATCATGAGACTTGGGCCCAAACAAGTTTGGTGTATATATAGTTTTACAATATTTTTCTTACATAAAATCCTTTCTTTTTAGCACTTGGATTGATGAAATACGATTAATGATTGATCTATATAACAATGCAAAGCGAATGAAATCACATTTACTAAAAGAACTTATAATCTTTATTTAATCATAATAAAAGAGTTTTAAAAGAAAAAACTTATATATACTCTGGTATCCTTTAAAAAAAATTATATATATATATATATATATATATATATATATATATATGTGTGTGTATAATATTTCGGCCCAATTCTCTCGACGACAATATTTATCACATCACACCCTATATTCTTATTACACAAAAATATAATACTTAAATAGAACGAGACAGAGACACAGTAAAATAAAAAATACGACAGTGAGAAAAGCAAAGTAATCGAGGAAAAACGTAAAAAGAAGAGGAAGATTGCGAATACAGGGCGGAGGAGGTGTGTAGTCAAAGATAAACTCATATAGAAAAAAAGGAAAAATTAACAAATAAAAATAAACGAAGGATAACTCAAAATTTAAAAATATAAATATTATAATAAAGTAGTTTTTTTTGGTCATGGTGAGAATGTATCATAATTAAGTCCAGAAGGATAAAACTGAGAACAATAGCATACAAAAAGAGTGAACACATCATATAATAACAGAGATTGACTTGATATTATTGATTTTGAGCTTGATTGATTTAGAGCGGAATTGAAAACTCACCTCCCTGGTCGTCGAGTGCGACCAGAGTGCGGATGCCGGCCTCCTTGCTCTATATTACAGACAGACAGAGGCAGCAGCGCAACACACACGAAAAAAGAGAACCACCACCAGTGTTAGAGAGTATAAGTATATATACGTATTATATGGTATTATAAGTAATATTTAGTATAAGTATATTAGGTATATTTTTAGTATATAAGTATATTTATATGTATATATATATATTATATATATATATATATATATATATATATATATATATTAGTATAGCATATTTGGTGTTATATATAATTATTATATAAAAGCGTATAAAAGGGGTTAATCGGTCGGCGAGGATGTCGTATTACATATAGAACATATATATATATATATATATATATATATATATATATATATATATATATATTATATATGTATTTGTTACTTTTGGAGGTATAATTTATTGCAATGTATAACTGACGGGTGGCGCCTGAGCTCTCTGCGGCAGAATGTTGAATCCTCAGGCGGTATAAGATGTATAATATAGAAATATATAAATGAAAAAATTATCGATGTTGTTGTTGTTGTTGTTATGGTATTAAATATATATTACAAATGGAGAATCACTGAAAAGTCGTTTATTACTAGAAGAAGAAAATCTGTATGTGTAGGCGCATGCATACTAAATATATACACGCATAATAATAATAATAATAATAATAATAATAATAATTAATAATCATGTATTTGTATAGATAACTATACACATATATACATATATATATATATATATATATATATATATATATATATATAAATTTTAATGTAGGGGGAAAATATAATGTGCAAAATGCTAATGGCAAGTAAAAAGCGCGCTCATAATATAATCTTATCTATAATCAATACATAATAAATATGTATATATCTGTCGTTGCTGTTGTTATCGTTGTGATTGTTGTTCTTGTTTAAGTTGTCCCCTGATGTTCATGGTTCTTGTACTTGTGTTGTACATATTGTCGTTTTGTGCGATCGCGGTCTGGTGTCAATGCACGAATTGCATAATTCTACGTACATACGTACATATATACATACGTACATACATATATATATATATATATATATATATATATATATATATACATATGTACATATGCGTAATATAGGTACATATTATATATTCATAATGTAACGATCCGCGTGCGCACACTACTGATGGCGGCTTCGCTGACGAATATAATCCTATTGCAGGTGGTATAGACGACGCGGTATCTACTCGCTCTACACGTCATCCCCGCGCAACGAATTATCGTGCCGTATTCTATGCGTATTTCGTATATTTCAATCGTAACGCAAATTATTCCACTTTAAGAAAACGAGAAAAGGAAGAAGAAGAAGAAGAAGAAGAAGAAGACGAAGATGAAGGAACCTGTGAAATTTTGGAACCGATGGGTTTTAAGTCGGTGAATATTCCGCTGTTTGTGGAAGCCACGGAATAGCGACTGATACAGCGTCAGGCAACGTTCGACCGTTCCTCTTTCTCCCCCTTTTCTTTTGCCCGATAGAGCAATTATCGCGTTTTCGCCGACAGCATTTGCCGATGACGCTCCGACTCTTTGTCGAATTATCACCGCGCGATATGAAGGGCGAGCGGCGACCGCGGCAGTCGACGACGGCGATGCGTATATGAGATAACGAGTAATCGGCCAGTTATACTTTCCTCGTTCCCATTGCGATGAGCGCGCGCGCGCGCACACACACACACACACACACCACACACGTATGTATGTATATATCTGTATCTGAATACATCGTGACGCGTGTACAGCGTGAAGGGTTCATTTCCATGCATACAAGGCGATGAGTTTCGAGTAAGGTAGTGGGCGTGTTTGATTTTTTTCTTTAAAGGGAGGCGGGGGACAAGGAATGGGACGAAATAATGCACGGGCGCAATTGAGAGGGCGAAGGAGAGAGGAAAAATAGGGAGGTGGCGAATCTGAGGTCGGTTTTTGATCAAACTTGCTCGTGTATGAATTGCTTGTCGAATATATATATGGTAATATCGTTGGATAATGCTTGGAAAGTATGCTGGTGGTTGGCGATATATTTTATACATAATATATAGAAATATTTAATTAGAAATAATCTGTGAAATGACAGGATAATATGCGAATGAAAATGATTAAAGTGCAATTTTTTTATAGAGGGCTATATCCTTCTGGTTTTCGGTCGAGTCGTTTCATTCGAGCTTGATTTATCATATATGGGTGTCTGTATATATATATATATATATATATATATATATATATATATATATATATATATAACGTGTGTATGCGTGTTAGAACAAAAATTTAGAGACAGAGAAACAGAGATGTATATATACATAGCTGAACACGAAAACATTTCAGCAGGGGATAATTATATTTGAAGGAGGTAATTGAAACAGTATTACAGCAATCTCACAACTAGAGAAATGTAGTATGAGGATAGACACAGGCGAAACTGTAAATTATAGTCTTTGTTCAAATGTATACCTATATTGGCATGTACACCCTTGTATTATTTGTATATTTGTCCTTATAATTATAGTAACAATTCCATTATAATTATTTACGGTTGTTTAATCGATTAAAAAAGGAGCGTGAGTTTACAAAAATATAATAGACTAATATTATTATATTATAGAAACTATCAAATTCATTATTTTTTGGTTATTTTTAAAAGTAAAAACTATTTTTTGAGGTTCATTTATTAGAAAACAAACGCAGTTACTTGCAGATAGGTAATTTCTATGATTTAATGGCTCAGTAGCCAAATCAATGACGTCAAAATAAAGTGATAGCCTGATTTTAGATGATATATTTTAAACTTCGTTATTAAATTATAATGTTTGACCATCATCTGTTACTGTTAATTCTTATCATAAAATATATATATATATATATATATATATATATATATATATATAAACAGCTACATTTATCTAGAAAATTTCCGTACGATTAAAAATAAAATGATCGAAACAACAATTTCATTTAAGGGTCTGTCAAAGACAAGTTGTACCGATCGAGCTAAGAGTACTCTGTTTTAAATAATATTACATGTCAGCATTAAATTACTAAAATTTTTAACTATGCACGACTTTTACTTAGGTCTATTCAACATTTTTGTAAATTTTCCAATAATTTAATCGGTCAAATTATTTTATTACGCAACTTCCTATACAAGGCGAGGTGTACATGCCTATGAAGACGCATTGCTTTTCTTGGCCAAGAAAAACAGAAACATAAAGAAATAAATTTTTCGCGATCGTGCATACCGCAGCCGAGCAATAAAGATAAGGAGGAGAACAGAAAAGGTACATCGTGGATCAGATCGTGAATCGAGTCGTCGCGCGACGACGAGCTAGATGCAGAACTCGTTTGTTCACATGGCAAAAAAAAGAGAGAGAGAGAGAGAGAGAGAGAGAGAGAGGAGGAAAACCAAAAGTGAAGCGTTGTTAATGTCGCAACGAGACACGCTCGGTACACCGTAATAGATTTGCATAATAGACATGTACGTGCGTCAAAAGGCGTGTGTAAAAAAACGAATGAACTAATATTATATACAAAAAAAAAACAAACCGTCAAAAGAAAAGTAAAGAGTTGAATCTAAATAAAGGATATGAATAGAGGGGCATGGAAGGCGCGAGACTCGTCGATATATTCTTAACATATATATACACGCGCCCGATAATATTCTTTACGCTCGCGTTTTTCCATTCAATGATGTATAATACAGCAGTGGAGAAGATACCGGTGCACTTATGTGTTTACAATAAAAAAAAAAAAAAAAAAAAAAAAAAATACGTCCTTGATACGGAGAGAAAGTAGCGGATTTTTTACCTTCACCTTTATCAGTGTTATCATACGCCGACATCCAAAATGCATCGCGACAACGTCGATCGATCCATTTTCTTTTTTCAGTTTAAATTGAAAACATACGTCGTATTTCGGTATCTTTCGTTGCTTTATTAAATAATTATAATATAGCGACATCTACTCCGTGCATGAAGCAGCAACAACGGAGCGGAATTACGCGTCTGAACGTCGAATTCGATTGCAACGGATCGCAAGGACAGCGTACCGAACTGCGAATCGCGTCGACGCGGACAGGTGCGGAAAATGAACGAATAACCGGGATATTGGACAAAGATTCGCATTTCACAGAAAATGCATTGGCGCATACGTATAGTATAGATCTGCTCAATGTTCACTAGCTCAGTACAGACTGTTTTTTTTTTTCTTTTTGTCTTACTATCTTATTCGCAGATTATTTTATTTATACAATATTATATACATCCGCATTAGTCTGCCGTAAAATCAGACGAAAATACAATCGAGAATATCTATAGGAATGAATGGCGACGTAAACGTTGCTGGGATAAATGCATAAACGCGCATAACGAAGGATAATTTAAGGCGCTAGGATTTCAGCTACTCTTAGTATCCATCTATTTGGACACAAAGAATATAAAGGCCGAGTACTACGACCCGCAGTTCGGAATAATGCTATTCTTGTTATACAAATTACAAGGCTATACCAGGTTGTACGCGTATGGCCAGCTTAATGTAGGACTTACAGCTAATTGAAAATAATTGCTCGAATTAGCTCATACTTATTGAGTGTTTGTATGTATGTGTGTGTGTGTGTGTGTGTGTGTGTGTGTGTGTGTGTGTGTGTGTGTGTGTGTGTGTGTGTGTGTATGTAATTGTGTGCATATATGTCGATTACTTATAAAGTTAAGACGGTACATCACTTATCAGCATTATTAGTTACTCGCTTAATATAACTTGAAATAAATGAATCAAGCAATAGATATACTAAATTTTGGTTTCATTTCTTAACGAACGACCGATACGTTAATTATTCAGTTATGTATTAGCAATGTTTACGATAATTAAAAAATCTATTTAACATAGTACAAGAAAATTTCAACTCTCTTCTTGAGAAAATAATTATTCACTCAATTCAAGCTCTTTTAATTTAACATTTCCCACTTTCCGGATAGCATTTGCGATTAAATTAAAAAAAAAAATGTCTATCCATTCTAGCCGCTACAACAAACAAAACAACTCCAAATATGGAACGAAAATTGACTGATATTGTACCTATAAGTGATGTACAATTTTAAATTACAATAAAAAAAAAAAAAAAAAAAAAAAAAAAGAAACAAAAAAGAAATACTCTACCACGTACAAGACCGTATATAACATTCCATTGATCGGTGTAACAAATAACACTGATGGGAAAGTACGCCGACGTTTCCAATTTTGAAAATTGGAAGAAGAACAAGTGGCGCGCACGGGGACAGACGAGAACATTCAATAATCGTGAGGCTAAACGAGCAATGACGTCGCAGTTGACGAACAGCATAATGCAAAGGCAGAGCTTCCCGCGCGCGGTTAACGACCAGCAGATGAGGGAGGGGGGTGAAAAAAGTCCAAATGGACAAAGATTAAATAGACGAAAGGATCTGAAGAGGGGGCAGGGAAGGGGTGAAACGGACAGGGGCGAGGCAAATAGAACACGCGTGAGTGAGGATTGCGACAACCAGAAAAAAAAAATAAAATAAATAAAATAAAAAAACACACACACACACACAGAAAGTAGAACGCGGTGCGCCGTCGTATGACGAAATGAAAGTTGGAAATATCGACGCGTTTCCGTATCGATCTATTTTATGATCTTTTACGATTGTATACAGCAGAGCTTTTCTCCTCGTCCGTTGCCGTCGCATCTGTATATAGATATATATATACACACATTTTCCCGGCCTGTTCCTCCTTTCCACTTATATTAAATGCCCAATATACATATGTACTTTTTCTTCTTGTTCTTCTTCTTCTTCTTGTTCTTCTTGTTCTTCTTGTTCTTCCTTCGGTAATAATCGCTCCCGTTCAGCTTCGGCATAATCGTAATCACAATTGCAATCTTCCTTTCGTCTTTCATTTTTTATTATTTATATTATATGTTTATCGTTTTAAATATTATATCATGAGATACACAGGTTTAGATATATATATATATAACACATAGACAGCGCGACAGGTCAGCCACTAACATCTCAATGACAACAACAGCAACGTCAGCGTCACACAAAAGTAAATTTAGGGTATATAAATATGCATATATAGTGTAGTTATGTACACACAGATAAGTATATATAACAGTTGTTGTATCGGTATATATAGTAAAAGCAGCAGTAATACAGACGTGTTTGCAAACATAGTAATGAGTATATTAATAATATAAGAGTGGAGTAAAGTACTAATATTGTGGCGATAAGAGTTGTACAGTAGTAGAGTAGCAGTTGTAGGATATTAGCGGTACAGCTGTATAGTAGTCGATCACACATATTTAGTAAAAATATTAGTATATTTGCTAGTAGAATTAAGATCTATATGAGAGTTTGCCGTATAGTTGTGTAGCTAGAATATGCAAGTTTGGGTGTGTATATATATATATATATATATATATATATATATATATATATATATATATATATATATATAGTAATTAGCAGGCCCTGCAGCATCAGCCCAAGGGGTCGTTAATATTTTCGCTATACATATACAGCCTTGGCTAATATAATCGTCATATATATATATATATATATATATATATATATATATATATATATACATATATATTATGCATATGTTTAAGGTACCACGGAAAAGACTCGCTGCGCATTGACCCGATATCAGTCAATTTGCGCATCTTGTTTATAAGCAATGTGAACCGATACTTTCTATATACGTCGAACGAAGCTTTTCGCGAAATGATATAATTCAACAGATAAGAGCGGAGGGAGAGGAAAGAACATTGTAATTCACGGATCCTTTTACGTATAAATGTATATCAAGTATTTGTGTGTGTGCGTGTGTGCATGTGATCATTTTATCGTGTGTACAATGGCGAACAAGTTATGGATATACATATATATGTGATTATAGCTTGTCTCCCCGTTCATCGATTGATAAACGATCAATTTCCCGTATATATACATATGACGAACGCCGTGTAGCTGGATGAACTTCAAGTGAACGAAAGCAAATCTCTACACGCGAAAAGAAATAATTTTTTTTCTGTAATATGAAAACGTTGATTTATAATTATAATAAAACTATATATATATATATATATATATATATATATATATATATATATATGTCTATGTATATAAACTAACATTACGGTAATTATTACTTCGGAAAGTTTGACCAAATGGATTAATTATGTAAGGTTAACAACTTGAAGAAAGTTTTATCGACGAGCAAGAACTTTCAACCGAATATTTTTCTTTCAAACAGTCTCGGACTTATATATATACCGGAAAGTGACCCGGTTTGTTCTATAAAGAACTTCAAAAAGTAACTGAGAAATGAAAAAGAAAAACTTGTGCCATGATAAATTGACATTGTTGTGTATTCGTACATTACTTTCCCGCTTCGTCCGAGTCCGCTTTTTATAAAATAATGTGGTTTGATTTCCCGGCAAAACGAACGCATCGGCGCGGCAATCATTCATATACGAACCTCACCGTCAGCTGTCGACTGAAATTTTTTTTCGCCCCCGCCCCCCTCTGATATACTCGCCGAACTCGATATGATGTAGTATGTAATAAGAGCAGTATAGGGGATAACGATCCTTCGTATAAGCTTCGTGCGTCCCCCGTGGGAGGGGATACAAAAATCAGAGGACGCGATCCAAGTGGTGTAAAAGTGCGATTTTCCGAAACCGTCTTCGATTACTATATTATGTATGAAACAAAATAATTTTTTAAGCATTTAACAACTAATCTATTTTCATCACCAATTCGAAAATCGTAACCGAATTCATTATCGTTTTCTGTTGCCCTCAGTTAATTAGAAAATTTTATATTTACGTATAAAATTGTAGACAATTGTAGTATCAAGTAATATCCTGTGCAATGTAATTTTCCTCAGTTAGTCCCATTATATATATATACAGAAATTGAAATGAAAAAGTTCCGATCAGCAACCCCAGAACGAAAAAAAAGCTCTTGTGATTATATAATTCACGATCGTGAGTGCGTGCATACAAATGCATGCGCAAAACTATTCACCAAAATTATTCAGACGATAAGTATGAATCGAAATAGTTTCAACTATGTATTATTAACACTCGACAAAACATCCAGCTACACCAGCGTATAATTCGACTGTATAGTTTTTTTACAACGATAGCCAATATTTGTGTATCGGGTTTTTAATCAAAAAGCGAGCGATGCTTCACCGGCGGCGATGTACATATGTATAAAGTCACGAATTGACACAATAGCACGATGATCGAGATAAGTGTTTGTATAGTTCCCATTCTATGCGGATGCCGGGTGTGCGCAATATACAATACGACGCGTCCGTCTTATTTCGTGCTGTTCCACTTGCTAATAAACGGCGCACCCTGATCCCAAATCGCAAAGGCAAACACCTCCACCGACTATTCATATATACATGTATAGAGTCAAAGCTATATCGATCTCTATTGTGGTGTCGTATGCGAATCCAATTTTTTTGTTTTTCAACACAAACGTGACAATTTTGCATTTCGACTTCGAATACAGACAGAGCTAATACACATTTGCTTATTATATGTATAATGCATAGGCGTGCAGCACTCCAAGACCAACACGTGCACATTCTCTATTCCTCGTGCCTCTTTCACGCCCATAGACACACAGACACACACGCACACGCACATATACATACGCACACAGAAATAGAAACAGAAAATACTCGTTTTATTTCTATATGAGAAAAGTAGCAGCATGTTGGAAAAAAGCATATCACACTCGGCTGATTGATAGCAAAGTTGTTCGGATGTAATCTGCGGTGGTTTGAAATTAGTATACATGGTCTGTAATATCTATTTCAACTTTAATTGAAACCGATATAAATACCATGGATGCGAGAAACCATCCAGTATTCATTGCGTGCATTCGGGGGGGGAGGGCATATAAGAATCGATCGAAGCGCCCGTCGCGGTCACATTAATATCAGTTCTTGGACTATCTGCGTATGCAAGCTTTTAATTGAAAAAAATTGAATAAATAAATACACGATTCTGCTTCCCGTGTTCTCGGTGATGAACAAAATGGCCAACAAATTACTCATTGTTAATTTGATACCCTTCCAAGAGCCACGGAGCGAATATCGGGAGGCGAAGAGAGGTGCCCAGACAAGCTCTTCGAACTTCTTATATATAATATAAGTATAATACTTTTGATCGACGTTTTACCGCCCGCGAAATATTATCCAAGCTCTTGAAGCGGGTGAATCGATTTCGCAAAAATGTTACATCGAACGAACGGCCCGAGGAAGTGCTTTTTAAGCACGTTCGATCCGGGCTTCGATCAAAATTTAAATTTAGAATTAAAATTGATAAGCACTATGTACGGATAGTACATAAAATCCTCGGAAATCCGAGCTTCGTAAAAGAGGTGAGAGGAGAGCGAGTCAATTTATCCAAGGGATCGATTATTTCAACGAAGCCAGTATAGGCAATTACTGGTTTTATAATTTTTCTTTTTTTTTTTTTTTTTTTAATTTTAACCGTCAAAGCTATCGATCGACTGGGACAATGCGACTCCTCGTTAAAATCGTCATATAAATTCATAGAATGAGTTGCCTTTATATTTCAGAAATTATCAATGTTCCATCGAACTCAGGACATCCTCTATGAATCAATTTAATGTAACGTCCAAAACGATTTCGATCAAAATATTTATATATACGCCTGTCGTGGATTATTGACTGAATAATAATGTTCCGTCGATAGATGCGACTGACGTCCATTATCCGTTCATTGAGATCCCAAGCTTGACTATCGACAAGCACGACCGAATAAGAGTTAAAAAGAGAAATAACGCCCGCAGCTTATAGACTTCAACGACACAAAGCCATCCATGGTAACAACGGTGCTTATTTACCTTTTGAGAATCTAATGGTGTGTGTATATATATATATATATATATATATATATATATATATATATATATAGAGAGAGAGAGAGAGAGAGAGAGAGCATTTTTATGTAACGCAATCAATCACGGAGACAAAAGAGACTCGAGCGAGTGGTGAAAAGTTGCAACCGCAAGCTTTTAGAAAAAGGATTATATATATACTTGATTGATAGAAAAAAGTTTTGTTCTTGGTTTCATCAGAGCAGACGTGGGGGCGGGAGGTCGAAATCCCAACTGTGGACTTGCTGTGTGGAATAAGTCACAAATATGCGCCAGCGCTACTCGCGGTAACGTCTCGAACTTCATGCTTAAGAAAATGTATTGCTGTTACGCAGTTTCGTCGCAAATACATTAATCAAGTATCTATTCGTTGCAAAAAAAATGTTGATACATAATTAATTAAAGTTATAATTATTTTCTGCAAATATGAAAATAATGTATGTGCGTTTCCACAATAAACTGTAAACTAAATAGTAATTATTTGAGTAAACTGGCAAGCATAGTGCTTGCTTTAGATCCCGCGTCAAAAAAATGTGTAAGGCAATAGAATAAAGTTTAGTCACAATAATACCTGTACCGTTTCTCGATCAGTTGATACGTCGAGGGTCATAAGGAAACGCGATTTTATGTGAAATAATAATCGTACACGAAATCTCCTTTTTAACGGTCAGTTATGTTCTTATCTATATTATTACGATATAAATTATTGACGTACAAAAGTTTTATTGAATTTGAAAGCTTTGATGTCTGTTAATGTTAAACATTTATCTAGCAGCCTATGCAAGCTAATACATTTGATCTACGCATGAAGTTCTTTGGTTTGACATCACAGCGCTGCACTTAGTCTAAATGCATACACGCAGTGAATATCCGCCGTACATAGGACGCGCGTCATCTCGTCGCACCCTCGAAAACCGTCGAAGGCATTGTCGGTCTCTCGCTTAATATCCGGGGGAATCGCCCGGGGCTTCTTCCCTACCTTTCACAATCTCCCTCTCTGCCCCCCCCCTCTTTCTCTGTCTATCGTCTAAATCCTAAAGGGCAAATAGTGTTTCGGAATGGGTGGAACATACGGAACCCCGCGTCTGCGAGAAATAGAAAGAGAAAGAGAATAAACCTAAAAGTAGGACCAGATCTGTCCTGCGCTTTCAGATCGTCCCTTTTCAACTGCTCAAACGAAACTTTTGTTCTACTTAAAGCAAATAATATATACATGAAAAAATAAAAGAAGACGTGCATTCATAATCAGCTAAACTGAATATGTCGAAGAAAAGTGTGTTCTTCGTGTATAAGTAAAACGATTTTTTTTTTTTATGTTTTTATGAATTTAATAAATGATATTTATTCGAAGCAATTGTTAGTGCAGTTGATGAACGTAACAGCGATAGTCTAAGCAACGACTTTATTTCGTCTACAATTCAAAGAAACAAAGGCTGTACAATGAAACTCATCCACATTTTTTCCATTAATAAATTAATATCTCGACTTAAGCTCAAAATTCCGCGATAATAAATGAATCATACTCCAGCAAGTAAGCTTGCATTATAGATGTTATACAGAAGATGTGTTTCAGCGAGTAAATTGTATTTAGGAGTAAATTGTATTTAAGATACGAAAAATATATTCATGTCCAAGATATTTAATGTATATTAGATAAGGTGTATAAAACTAAGGAAGCTTTAAAGCTTTAGACCCTTTTTCCATTTTTTGCCCACAAAACGAAATATTTTGAGCAAAGCAATGACGTTCCTTGCCGATTTTCTTTTTGTATCGTTGAACCATGTAAATCCTTTAATTAAATTTTCAACACGATGAATATATTACTCGATTCGAATGAGAAAAAATCCGACCACTATGGCAATTTATTGAAATAATTCCTCGGCAAGCTTGAATATTGTAGAATTTCCACTTTCTAAAGGAATTTCAGAACAATTGAAATTTTACGTCCTTACGCATACGACACATTTAACAATGCAAAATTAATAACGGCCGACTACAATTTCCAACCGGGAGACAAAGCATCTGTCAGCTTCTATAATACTATAAAGCAGCCCCTCTCCCCCCACCCCCTTTGAAGGCGCGCTTGTAGATTCACAAACTTTCAAGTCGCCTGTATATTGCACATTTAAATATGTATATATGTATATGTATATGTATATATATATATATATATATATATATATATATATAACCTTATATATATATATATATATATATATACTAGAACTGCAGAAGAGTGTCCGTATATATATATATATATATATATATATATATATATATATATATATATGTTACATGCACAGATGTAAGCCCGAAACAGGTCCGTTCAAAGCGAGAGACCGCGTCGCGCGATATAACCAGAACCGAGTGTGCATAGCGGAAGAGGGCATCAAAAGTACAAATCAGCAAAGAGAATGGCAGAGAAAGGGAGCGAGAGCGAGAGAGAAGATACGGCAGAGAGGAAGGCCGAGATTTAGCTCGCTCCGGAGGCGGCTGATTGAGTTTTTTTTCTTTTCTTTCCTTAGGATCGCCCCTTTTGCCGAACGCCCCGCTGTAACGCGCTATACATATACATACCAAGAGTGCAATTTTCGTATCGTTCTCGTGTATATATCTATATATATATAAATCTTGTATATATGTACATGGAATTGTGTACGCGCGTTGAAAAGCGTTGTAAAGTGGCGTATACGCTTATATGCGTATGCACACTTATGTTACGTATATGCATATAATATTGAAGAAAAAGATAGGAGAGAAAGTGTACAGATAACGGACAGAGGGTAGGAAAAAAATAGAAAGAGTGCGACAAAACGTCGACGGCGGGAGGAGGGGGAGGGGTCAGGCAGAGAGTCAAAAGACTCGGTGCTCTTTGCGCAAAGTGGATTCTGAGAGTTGCAGAGCGGGAAAATGTAAGAAGAATGAAATAGATATGACGGTCTCTCCGTTGTAAACTGCGAGTTGTGTTGAGACGCGGCGAGCGCCAATTTAAAGCGCGGACGGCCTAAAAGAACAGCTTTTATTGTTTTAATGTACGCCCACGAATATACATATATATATATATATATGCGCGCGCGCGCGCGTGTGTGTGTGTATTTAGCTTTTAAAATTCTAAAGCTGTGCAAGAGTATACGTATCGGCAATATTTTTACCAAGCTAAAGACTTGGCCAATTTCGATATCGATGTAATATTATGTATTATTATTTAGTAAACGTTATTGAGCAAATAATTGATGTGACTCTAAGTAAATAAAGATATTAAAAAAAGAAGATTTATCCGTATGTGAGCAAATCCAGAAAAATTTTAACTTATGAACGATAGAAAAATTCATATTTAAATAGCACAACACTCTTGACTTTTTTTTCATTGTGAAGTATAAAAATGCAATTATGCGCCATGTCGGCATATTTAAAATAAGAATTATATTTAATAATAGGAAAATTGTCCTTTTTAATATGATAATACGAGAGTGTTTTCTTCGTATAAACGTTTGATTTTTGTTTTGTTCCGATATAATCTTGGCAGCATTTGGCTAATTTTTTCTGATATATTAACGAAAATGCCTCCGGTATTTTCAAGCACAGTTATATCATAATTTACATGTGTCCTGAAAAAAAAAACTTGATTTTTCAATACGAGGGACCGGCAAACAACGCGCATTTTCAACTTGCACCGTGTATTCACAAACAGCGTCTGATAACTCAGTAGCATTCTTTCACGTATTATGAAAACTAACGCATATGACATCTTATAATTTTGTCAAATGTAATATTTTTTTTTAAATATCAATTTTAATAATTTAAAAATAAATAATACATTACTTTCATATTCGACACGCCTTTGAAACTTTCGAATTTTTATAGAACTTTGTAACAGACTTTTTATAGAAACTTATTGTTTATTTGATCTTAACAAACCGAAATTTGCTAATTCTTTTTGAAATAACGCGATTTTCTAAAAAAAAAATTATACGACTTAAATCTTTCATGTTATAACCTTGTTGCAAGTTAATTTCCTGGATTTACGTTCATATGCATTAAATATTAAGAATAAATCCAGACAATTTTATCATTTTTCTTAATTTAAATAGATATAACAATTTTAAGATACTACATAAAACTTGACTTCTGTACCGTAATTGTTTAAAGTGTCATTGGAATTTCTAATAATCATTTATTGTAAATAATATTACGCTATCATCGAGGCTATCGCCGCTCCCACTCTCCTTATTTTTCTTTCATAATGCGTCAAATAGCGTAAAAAAATGGACCAACTCAAATCGAAAGAAATTATACGAATTCTGTAAAAATAGCTGGATTCGTGATTTCAACGTGGAATAACCACATACTATAGTAAGCATATATAATAAGCATAAACATATATAATAAGCATACTATAGTAAAAAACGTAAGTTACCTTTGTTTGTTTGGTTTCAAAAATTCAATGTACAGTGAGTATTTTATACTTGATTTTATGCATACCAAATATAAAAAAAAATAAGTAAAATAAAATTATATCATTGCCCGATTTAGTCGCCGTTCTTGAAATAGATACATACATATATATATATATATATATATATATATATATATATATATATATTGGAATTAGAAAGTTATCGAACGACCAACATCGCAGTTTACAGTAGATTGAAAGTTTGGCATGCCTGTGGATTGTTTTGTAAAAAGAATTATTGATAAAACGACAATAGAGTCACATTGAACATAAATATATAAACAATGCAGTGGGAAAGAGAGGGGAGGGGGAAAGAATTGATATGAAGAGGAATCGAGGAAGTAACTTATATTATATATATATGGGAATCACGTCCAACACAGACGCTCGCACAGATCAGTCCATGATGCGTTGTCAGAGATCGCATGATAAGAGAAGAACAGCGAAAAATGGATATATACATACAAGAGAGGGAGAAAAGTTTGATCGAGGTTTGTGCATTGTCATCGCCTAATATATACGCATATACATATATATACGACAGTGGTATCAGGAACAAATAGGAAGGGTACCAATTTATATATTTAGATATATATGTATATATATATATATATATATTATAACGAATCATGTCCATGTGGCAGGCGGGTGGGCGTTGACCATCATTGGTAAATTCTACCGCTCTTTAATGATGCATCCCCAGCTCCCCCTTTGCTTATTATATCCGCTCGCTGTATCTTTCAATATAACATCTGATGCGCGACACGATTCGGATCGAAGCACTGGATGCATCGTCCACCGTCTGAGGACGGAGGACGATATATATACCGTCTGAAAGGGGAGCAAAAGACGCGGAGGGTGAGGAAATATATATACATATATATAGAATAAATGTATATGTATATATATATATATATATATATATATACGCATATATACTATAAAGAATGGAAGGAAATATATAATATAATAGCGAGATAACACGGGAGCCCACGTTATAATATATATATATATATATATATATATATATATCAAGGCGATGATACCGCTGCACGCAAAACCTGTCTACATTGTATACATTATTTTTGCGTCAATAAAGTTCTGGATATAGATATCTATTCACATATTCGCGCGAGAAATTCGCCTTTATCTTCAAATTTTCTTTTCTGAGAGTAGGGGGAGGAGTGGAACTCGCGCGCTCTCGTCCGTACTTTTTCGCATCGCTTTGGCGCCCTGCTGCCTCTGTAAAATATCCGCTGTGCCCTGAATATACATGTATATCTATATTGAGATGCCGTTCTCGATTTCGAGACGCCCCGTCGATGACAAAGGGCTCGTCTGACTGGAAAATTTCATTTGCGGATCGATCGTGGAGTGTACATTTTTTTGTTACGTGATAGAGAGAGATGGGTGGGGATGAATTCTCTAAATTTACTCGCTGCCTTGCTTAATGTCCGATTAGACTGATTGATATGTATGAGACTCGCGATCAAAAAATCACGAGATTTTCGTTCGTTGGGCAACCTTTTTTTATTTGTTACGTCGTAGCACTTGTCTGAAGACTCTATCTGCATTAATGGTCATAATGCATCTTTACTTTACCATCAGCTGTCAGTGAACTTATAATAACGTGTATATATATATACATGTTTTAGTTTGCTCAGCGACTTTTCACTTTTGAGAAAATTGAATCGGAGAATTTTTTATCAATTTTTGTTACAAAACTGGAATAAAGTTCAATGTAATGCTGTTGAAATGTTAAAAGTCCCTTTTGCTGACACGCCAATGAGCCGAGCAAGTGTTTTCAAGCGGTATTGCCGTTTTCACAATCGTCGCGAAGACGTAGAAGATGTTAAGCGTCCTGGGCGCCGTATCGCATTTGTTATATAATACGACCTCGTAAAAAGTGATTATGAGCGATCAGCGAATTCTTAATAGAGAGACTGCTGGGGATTTCGGCATATCGTACAGCTCATATCAAGAAT
This sequence comes from Sycobia sp. Sy_11, assembly GCA_018907035.1. Lineage (NCBI taxonomy): Eukaryota > Metazoa > Arthropoda > Insecta > Hymenoptera > Epichrysomallidae > Sycobia > Sycobia sp. Sy_11. Next base: position 1,795,177 of record JACCIC010000060.1, on the reverse strand, counting down.
TTTTACGGCTCTTTTACACACGAGACGGTGCGGCTGCAGTCTCGAAACTGACGAATTCTGGCCCAGAAGCGCAATGATGCAATAAAGTCGTTCGAGATTTACTAAATGACGTGAATAACGACCCCACATTGCTTGAGCGAATCGTGAAAGGGGACGGCGTATACGTTTATAGATATAATAACGCCCAAATTATAGCTCAATTGTCCACTTGGAAACATTGTTCGCCACCAAGATCGTGAAAAGCACGACAAGTGCGATCAAATTTAAAGATTTTACTCGCTGTATTTTTCAATTTTAAATTGAAACGTACGGTGTTCAAGTGAGGAGTATACCGTAATAATGCGCATCTACACGTACCTCGAATCTTGTTAGTCAGTTTGCTGCCAAACACAACACCATATTGATACCACCACCAACTACAGTCGTCATACACTGCTCCATCTGACTTCTTTCTATTCCCAAAGATGACGAATCCTATAATGGAACACGATTTGAGAACATCGATGAAACACAACAGTAATGCTTGTAAAGATTGGGAAAAGCACTGTAATAAATGCACTGTATCTAAGGGAGACTGCTGTGAAGGAGAAAAAATTGATGTTCACGTGTAGATAAATATTATCGGTAGAAAGCAAAGTCTCGTCATCTTTTGATCACACCTAATGTTCATATATATATATATATATATATATATATATATATATATATATATATATATATATATATGACTGCAGATACATCAATTATATGTAAAAAAACACTTCTTTGGCTATAGAGAACATTTGTTTTTCCAAAAGAAAGTATTAATTTTAATCAAAACAATTACAAATTTGTTTTAAATCAATATATAATCCTTGCAACATCTAAAACCGAATAAGGTAATAAAAATACTTCATACTTTCTGTGAAATTCAAGTAATATAACTTTTGAGAGTACCAATTATACCGAAAGATCTTACTAATTTTAAAATGAATATTCTATATTCATCAAATTTCCGATATATTGTTTTATTTGCATATCTCAAAATTAAATGAATATAATTAATCGTCGATACGAATATGAAGCAAACGGTGGATTGTTGAAACCGGATGTGCTACGCTTGAATGGAATTCACAGAATTAATTGCATGTACTGTTTAATTCCAATTGCTACTCAGCATTCCAATGTGTCAGTCCGCACGTGAAGCTTTCGTAATGTATCGGAAACCGTGTTAAAATAGAAATACAGTTGCATGCAGTATATTTAATCCTAAGTACAAGTACGCCATCAGACGCAAATATGTATATGTGCTACATCAATCATTCGTTAAATAAAAACATTTTCGATGCAACAGTAAAACGCGCATAAACGAATATCAATAAATCATTTACGATTAACGCATAAAGGAAACGGTTTCACATATAGTCTGCGCTGGATACTCTGATTTTCATAATATGATAGAACATCAGATAATGCAGATATCCTTTAATATTGTAATATTCCTATTGTTTATAATAGCATTACTATAATATTTACTATAATATTTGCTGGATACTCTGCTTTTCATAATATGATTGAACATCAGATAGTTCAGATATCCTTTAATATTATAATATTACTATTGTTTATAATAGCATTACTATAATATTGACTATTGTAGATTGAATAAAGTTTACTCTTTATTTTTCAGCGGTTCGTTGAGACAAACAATTGTGAAGTTACCATTGTATTAAAAATGATCGCGTACCATTATATTTAAGATGATTTTAACTATGCACTTATATATTAGGTTGTCAAATATTTCCCTTCCGCTTTTTTGCTCTTCATTCAATGCTTTATAAAAAGTGTTACAGTGGTCGGATTTACTTCAAATATGCGCCGTTTCGTTCGATAATCTGTTTCCATCTAGACAGCAACTTCATAATACTCCTCTCGTAGAAACCCCTCTCCTTATTTGCGAAGAATTCGGACAGCCACTTTTCACAACCCTCTTTTGAGTCCATCTTTACACCACCAAGGGTGTTCGACATGAACAGGAACAGGTAGTAATCACTTGGCGCTATGTCCGGGCTATACAGTGGATGCGATAAAACCTCCCATCCGAACTCACGTAGCTTCTGACGAGTCATCAACGAAATGTGTGGTCTGGCGTTGTCCAGGTGGAACACCACACCCTTTCTGTTGGTCAATTGTGGACGCTTCTGGTCGATAGCCTGATTCAAGACATACAGTTGTTCACAGTAAATGGTAGAATTAAGCGTCTGGTTATATGGGAGCAGCTCATAGTGGATGATTCCCTTCCAATCCCACCAAACACACAGCAAAATATTCCTCGCCGTAAATCTCGGCTTGGCCACTGCTTGGGACGGTCCACCGGCCTTGGACCACGACCGTTTTCGCTTGATATTATCGTATGTGATCCATTTTTCGTCGCCAGTCACCATCCGCTTCAAAAATGGGTTGAGTTCGTTCCGTTTCAGCAGCACATCGCAGGCTTTGCTTTGGTCCAGAAGGTTTTTTTGCGTCAAATCATGCGGCACCCAAACATCAAGCTTTTTTTGTATCCAGCCTTGTGCAGATGGTTTCAAATGGTTTCGTGACTATCTCTGATCTCCTGGGCGATCTCACGAGATGCCACATGCCGGTCTAACTCGATAAATTCCATGATTTTATTGGTATTCGTCGTCACAGGTCTTCCGCCGGCTGGCTTATCCATGGTGTCGTTGTTACCGGCTCGGAATCGTCGAAACCATTTCTCTGCGGCTCGAAGTGATAGCGTTCCATGCCCCAAAACACCATTAATCTCATGGAACGTTTGTCTAGCGGATTTGCCATTGACGAAGGAAAACTTTAAAATAGCGCGAATTTCGGCGTTAGTGAACTCCGTGTTTACACGTTTATAACTTTTGAACTCAATATCCAAACTAATCATGCATAGCGTCGTTTTTACGTTAGGTCAAGACCTTTCAAATGATGTATTGCCAGATACGAGCTCTGTAGCGCTTTGTACATAGCCGCGAAATTCATAAGACAAAAAGGCGGAAGGGAGATATTTGACAACCTAATATAAATATGTCAGGACTGATCAATAAGTACTTGTGTTTGACAATAAGTAGCGTCATTGAGCATATCATGAGCAGCACCGTTTTTAGATATTACGGAGCTCTGGAAACAAATTTTTCGCCACGTCTTAAAAAATTAATTACCTATGCATATTGAACATTGACTGCTCTGTATTAATATCTAAAGATATTCACTTCATATTAAGATGTATATAATAAACGATTCCCCAATAATGCACGAGATCCTTGATGTCATGAAATAGACCCCTATCAATCGCGATATTTACGATTACTCAAATAACAAATTTCAAAAACACATCCACCGAATTCAAAAAGAACCTCAGAAAATATTTTAATATCTCGACGAAATTTACTTTTCAAACATGATATCAAATAATAATATATTTATTATAAAGAAAATAAATCTCATCAATCATTAAATAGTAACACTGCATACTTAAATGTGTATATTAATAACTATTTTTGATTACCAAATGACAATAAAATTTTATGATTATCAGTACGTCTTTTGTTATATTATATCACTCATAGTAAAATCTTTTCCCTTTTATACTTAAGATGAAAATTTTTCATTAATTATTAACGTAAAATTGATCGTTGTTTAATAATTTTTAATATAAGCAAATATTAGAAGCCTACAAAATCAGGGCCTGCGGGTCCGGTGTGCCACTCACGACATTATGATTCCGCACTATCCGCACTATTATGATTATCTTTCAAACAGTCCAATGTAAAAGTTCAAAGTTATCCGAATGCTAGTTTTGATTAGCATGTATTGGTACAAAGCGAGTTGGGCATTTTTCGACAAGATGTAAAGAGAACAATAAGATTACGTATCATTACGCTTGTATTTACCATCTATAACAATCATCATATATTAGGTCAATGAATTTAAATTCCAACGTGACCGTACTTCCGTGTCGGCAAGCACAATAACTGAGGAAATTGTTGAATATAGATTCACGACACGATTCTTGCTGATTGCCGAACAATTGTGCGCGAAGCGTGGCCAATGGCGTACGCTGTTTTCGCAACGGCAATCGATATTTTATGCGATAAGTTCGGACTGAGAAATCCGTCGACCCGATCGACGTCGTGATTGCTTCCGATGGATAATGAGCGGATACGGCTGTCAAACGTGCAGTATTTGGACCGAGCAAGCAAACAGTACCCTGAACCACTTGCAGTGAGATTCGCAGGAATTTGCGCGTCCACGTCAATGCAACCTGGTTACAGGATGAGCTTCTGTATACCTGAGATTAAACAATGGATATATATTCTAGCGTAACTCAGCTACGACGGAAAGTCATCGTTACTATTATTTGAGATCCAAAGGGACTAATCGTAATCGACTTTTTGCAGAAGGATAGCGTAATTACGCAGAATAACTATTGCACGATGGTCTAGTGATCATTTCAATGATAAATTGAAATAAATACGGTTACATTTGGGAAAGTAAATTAGTACTGCCTCGGCAAGAGAAAGCACCACCTTATTAATCCGGAATCATCGTGGCCCAATTGTAATAATGGCGCTACTGATTACAGCTATACCGCATATATACCGTAATCGCTCGACTTGGCTCCCTATATGACTTTGCTATGTCCCCGACTCACCGTGACGGAGGACTATTGACGAAGAATTAAAAGATACATTTTTTCATTTTTCGAGCGTTGGAAATAAAATGTATAGAACGTTGGAGTTGAAGCGGAACATTACGAACGGAGATTATGCTAAAAATTGACGACAAATCAGCAGTGTCTTCATTAAAAATACGGATACTTATTAATTCGTCCCCGTATTAAAGCAAAGGACTAAATTCTCATCGAAAAGTTCATTGAATAGTATTAAAGTGGCTCGAGTAAACAATGTCACAACAAATGTGCTTTTTTCTTCTAAAGTTTCCGTTTATATTCATAAACGAGGTTCTCAGTATAATTTGAAATTATACACAATACTCCTTTATAACTAGCTTTCAGTTTACCGGTTGGTTATCTTTCAAGACTCTTTTAAATTCCCATATTTGTTTATCATTGTTGATCAGTAGATGATTGCAGCTTCTGGTAAATCTAGAATTGATCGTGAACCCAGAATATATGTCATACAAAATATAATATATGGATATATACTTGAACAATAATTTTCCAATTGTGCAAATCCAGACATATACACGAATGTCGGTGCAAGTTCAGCATTGATCGCCCATGCAAACAATCAACCTACTTCCACCCATCCCCGACTGAGTCCGAAATTTTCCAACCAGGTCAGAACTATTGTCTTATCCAACCAAGCGTAAAACTAAAGAAAAACTGTCGAGTATATATGTGCGTGTGTGAGTGTATGTAAAGATGTAGATTGACGCTTCGGCAATATTAGTGCGGAACCACAATCACGGGAGACGCGAAATTCTCGTGATATCTCTCATCCCTCTCGCCCTCGAGCACGTATACACGCACGCATACACACAAGCGGTCTTCTATACAGAGGTTCGCCCACGTCGTGCGCACACCGCCGAAGAAAGAAACCTTACTTGGCCGGTGTTTTAGCAAAAGTGCAGACGCTCTCTCGCGCGCGCGCGCGTGTGTGTGTATGCAAGGGTGCAAGTGTAAGTAGGCGGGAGGTGGCGAAGGGCACGGAGACGACGTGTGGCGCTGCCGGACGATGCATCGGCACGCGCGACCTTGACAATCGATAATCCCAACCTCGACAATGCCCAGGCCTCCCTCAATGGACCCGACCTTGGAACGCTTCTGCAGCAATCGTTGGTTCTCTCTCTCTCTCTCTCTCTCTCTCTCTCTCTCTCTCTCTCTCTTTCTCTCTATCCACTTCCTCTCCTTCACCGCAAGCTGGGACTTTAAAAACTCGATATGCAGCCCGATTCATCCCTCATCCTCCTTACCCGTGCTAACTGTGTCCTTCCTTCCTTCCTCCCTTGAGTTTTATCTATATGAATATCATTCACCTTGGTTTATCGACCCCAATTTATATTTATATTATATGATTCCGCTACATCATCCGTTTAACGTGAACATTATTATTTCATGTATATACATAGTATTAGGATCTAACTTGGAGAGGGAGGGAGAGAGAGAAAGAGTGAGAGATGATGAGATTTGTCAGATTCAAATTGTATTATAGGTTAAATACATCTCAAATGAAACTCGTCAGCCATTTTTGCATCCCACCTCTCTCTCTCTCTCTCTCTCTCTCTCTCTCTCTCTCTCTCTCTGTCTCTCTCTGATGTCAGATCCCAATTCGCGAGGGCCCACGATAGCACCAAAGATCAAGGAAGATCGCAGCCGAAAGGATGTAAGCGGATCCCCTTTGACAATTGTAAGCCAATAATGTATGTATATATATATATATATATATATATATATATATATATATATATATATATATAATATGCATACTCTACTGCCGCACGGCATTGTATAATATTATTATATTATACAAGTTTGGAAAATTAATTTACAACTTGGCCCAGCCAATATGCATATACATAGGAGCTGGGGAGAGTACGGAAAGTCGCAGCGAGAGCGCGCGAGAACTATACATGTATAGGGGGCTGTATTGCGCCAGATTATACTCTAGAGCGTCGCCCGTCGCGATTCTATCATATATATAAGGAGGTAGATGGGAGGGCTTAAATAAACGATACCTACATTGTTTAAAAAAAAAAGAAACTCTGAAATTGCAATCGTTATTGAGTGGCAAAAGTCACTGAAATTTCAAATTTTCAACAATGACATTTCATTTAGGAACAGGTTGATGAATTTTCAGTGGAACGCTATTAAATTTATTACGTTAAATGTTAATGAATATTCGTGTGAATTTTTTTTACCAATTCCTAGGGCATGAAATATCAGTGAAGATCACTGAAACTTTGATAAAGTTGATATAAAATTTATTAACAAGCACCGATAGTGAAGATTAATAACAGATTTTCAAATGCATATAAAAAACATATTTTGCTATTGCTTGTTATCTTATACTTGTTACAATAATTGATAATTAATAGATGCTATGTCATTTATTTATAAAATAAATTATATAGTTAGAGATTTAATCGATTTTTTTTAAAATTAACATAAATTTTAAGCTGATTTCGTATCAAAATTTGTTTAACAAAGATTTACACGATTTTGTTCAAGAAATTTTGGCTTAGAAACAGTGCACAGATTATACATCTGGTGACTCAACTGGAAAACATTCCATTGGCTGGTATATAAGCCTGATTAAGATTTAATATATAAGTACAACATTGACTGCACATGTGTAAATTATCTCTAATGCGTTATATATATATTGTGTGTATACATATATAGATAGATATAGTGCGCGTGTATAAGATTTTTTTTCGAAAATTTCAGTAAGTATAATCACATTTCGGTGGAACGTTAATAAACTTTTCTATTTTCAAGCCAACATTAAAATTTCAGTGACAATAATGGAAAAAGCTTACGGGTGCATTTTCATGAAATTTCAGTCGGTTATTTTTAACAGTGTAAGGCGCTTTCTCTATATAGATATAGGTAAGCGCGCGCGACAATCCTCCCTTAATCAATGGCTAAACAGAGATTATTAATATAATATTTATCCTTTCCGTATATGGCTATACATACAATAATCAGAGTATTAATAATACTAATAATAATTATCATAATTGTCATGGGTCTAAAGTATAACGAACGGAAGCTGGATTGGCTTACCTCCTCGCATAGTGCCAGCATGCGCCTCGTGCTCTCCAGCGACTGTAACAGAAAAACAAGAAATTCGTTTGTCTCCTCTCTCGTCAATGCTTGTAAGAATCCGGCCGTGCGGGATTAATTGCAACGCGTGAAAATCGACGCTCGCGAATCGGGATATTTTGTATTGACGCGCGGACGGGAAAGAAAAATTCTAAAATTTCTAGACGGGGGGGGGGCGATGCAGATTTTACAGAATGCCCGCATTCGACCTACCCTGGCTTTTTCGAAGCGTTTCTGCGAGAAAGCATTGTCGAATTCCGAATGCTATCTTATTGTAGATGGTTTGTTCTTTTTTTTTGTTTCTTTGTCTTTCTATCTTTCATGTTGTTTTTTTTTTTTAATAACAAAAAGTCTATGCCGTAGGTGAAATAATTTTACAATTAAACTTTATCGTTGTTAAATAAAAATTAAAAATAATCCAAGCCTGTTATATAAGTTTTTTATGCGAGAATTGACTGTATTGAAATTCTATGTTATTATGTAGACGTTATATATCAAAGTAAACGGAAAATATTCTTGAAAATTTTAACTACGCATTTATTTCGTAAGAAATTATAAATTTAAAAATGCGAATTGATTACAATAAAGTAAATAAATAAAGTCAGTTCGGTATTTAGACTTAATATACTGATTAGAAATAGCCTATAAACATTACGATCTGTTCCTTGAATTTTCAATAATATTATTTATATTTTTTTATACTATTTGGAGACTGTATATTTACACCGACGCTCTCATCTAATACTAAGAATTTCCCATGGCGATGTCTAATACTTGCATTAACAATATTGTCCGTATTAATTCGCCGATAATATTTATAAAAGTACGAATAATTATCAGATTATAATTAACGAGATGAGGCCAACGTTTAGCGAAATAAATAAATAAACGAGCAAGGTACTTATTTCCCAACGTCTTTCCATGGTCGCGTCCAGAAAAAAAAAATCTCGAGCTCTCCAACGAGGATGAAAATAAAAACTAAAAACTTTATACGAAAGTTAAGGAAGTGTTTATAATATTAGCGCTGACGATTTCTCCGAAGACTGTATCGCGCTCTGCAAGATTTATAGGCAGGCTATAGAAATAAATATTGGGAGGGGGGAGAAGCACATATAATATACAGTCTCCAATAAGAAGAGCTCTATCGATAATTTACAGTTTCCTTTATAGATAAAAGCAAATCGAGCGCGAAGCTCGCACCCCTGTCCACTTTTCCCACCCTCGCGAGAGAACAGATCGATCGCGCAGGGGGTGGGGGTGGAAAATGGCGCGGGGCTGCCGAGCGATTCTCTGCAAAGTCACAGATACATATATGTGTGTTTATATATATATATATATATATATATATATATATATACGCGCGCGCGCATACACATATACATAGTCTCACCTCATCGGTCGTCTGTTGGGCCTTGAACTGGAGCTCCTGGAGCTCAGTGCGGGGCGGTCCGGCCTCGGCCGCCCCGGCGGCTGATGTCGGTGCTGGCATCCTCGTTGCCCCTCTCTCCCTCTGTCTTCCTCACTCTCTTTTCTCTCTCTCTCTCTCTCTCTCTCTCTCTCTCTCTCTCTCTCTCTCTCACTCTCTGTCTCTCCGGAGACGAGACTCGGGATGGGGCGGTGGGTCGCCGGGCGGACGATCACCGGCGCGGGATTTCGCCTCTCGGCGACGGGGCTCGACTAGTCGCGACCTCCTTGTCCTCCTCCTCCTCCTCCTCCTCTACCACCTCGGCCTTCCGAGGATTATCTCCCCTTGTCTGCAGCGGCGGCGAAGCTTCGGTCCTCCGTCGTTCCGGGGATCGGGCCTTCGTACTTCTGAAATTTCAATGAAATTCACATGTAATCGATCGGCGACACTTCGGGATCGGGGGATCGACTTCGCCTGGGATATTTTCCTTTATTATTATTATATGTATGTATGCATATATATATATATATATATATATATATATATATATATATATATATATATAAGCGCGTTATATGCCCAGTTGACCTCGATAACCGGGATTACATTTTGTGGACGATCACGTAAGGTTCTTAATATATATATATATATATATATATATATATATATAGGGCTGACATATATATGTATATAAGGTTCTTATATAAGAAGGTTATACATATATATATATATATATATATAAGATTTTCTTTATTAAATCAATATATTTCAAGTTCGACAATTATATGTAAGCAGGAAGTTTAAAGTTTTAAAAGATATATTAACTGTAGATTTAGACGTGAAACAACGAAGCGAAAATTATTAAATTAAAAATTATTACACAAACATTTTTATACAGTAGTGTCTGTTTTGAACGAATGAAAACGCTTAAGTCAATTCATCAGACGATTTCAATAAACTGTACTTTTGTCTGTGACATTTTTAAGACCTTCTCATATCCGCATCGTTTGAGAATTAACGTCAAACATCCGCATCACTGTAGAACAGAAGCAAATAGAGGATAGGATTAATTCAATTTTTAAAAATAAAACTGAGATTAATTATTGCTCGATCGACAAAGATAAAGTTATCGGCGCCCCCGTTAAGAATGCGTTAATACGTTGTTATTATCACTATTAGAGCAAATTAAAAAGTGTTCTTAACTATTCTCTTTTTTAAAAAAATTTTCCTCCTTTCGATCGACGCACTGATTATTTAACGGCCCACCCCGTTCGCAGGAACATATCGTATCCCATACAGTGCACGCAAAACCCTGTTAAAGAAATTACTGTCACTGACGCGGCTCGATCCTCGACTTTAGCGCATAAAGGTACAGTTCATTGAATTGACGCAGTTTAAACGTATAATGGCGGCGGGGGGGGGGAGGCTGCTGCTTATATCGCTGTACATACGTACGAAGTCGAGCGCTCGAACGAATCGTTGAACATCTCACAGATCCCCGTCGCTACAACGCATAAACCATTCGATTGTCAAATTTTTACAAAGACCCGTCGAATTATGCGTCATAATGTTACGCGCGTACGAGGCGAAAAAATTGTCGCGTACCGTCCGAAGCTGTAAAAACGAATTATATATACGTATACGGAACATTCGCTTTTAATACGTATTAATCGCCTTTTGGGCTTAGATACGCGCGCGGCTTCTGCGCGCTTTTATGTAACACGAGCGATAGATTGGACAATGACATATATATATATATAGTTTCCGATCAATCGATGTAAAGTTCTCATCATAATTTCTGGATATTCCAAAAGAGGAGAGGTTTTGACATCATGGACGACGGATTGGATTCAGATTGAGCGAGGGTAATTGCGGTACGTCCAAAACTAACCCATCAATAAAGTTTTTTTAGGACCTACAACTAATACCTATCGGATGCTTATGAATGTCATAATTTGTTACTTGTAATTAACGTAATAAGGAATAATTAAACGACAGATTCATTGGGGGAACGAAAAGAATTTATGTTTTTTTTATTGTCAATGAAAGAATAAGATTTAAGGTCGAAAATGTTGGCGAGCTCGTGCCTTCAAATTTACGCAGATTCTTATAGTTATTGACAATTAAAGTTAGGCAAAAATCTTGAACAAATTAATTGTATAGGCGATTGACTGTTGAACGCGTGTAAATTTGGTCGAACTTCGAATGAAAATAAGTATATATATATATATAAAAAAAAACATATTTATTGGCATATAGATGTATTAGAATTTAGTTTTATTTAGAATTTAACTTTCTAAGTTAAAAAGTCTTGGTTTTTTCAGTAATAAAAATATGTATTTCGTTTAAAAAAATGTTTTGACTAAAATTTTATTTTAGTAATTAATCTAATATATATATATATATATATATATATATATATATATATATATATATATCTTATGGGATCAAATCTCAAAAACTGTACAGAGCTTATTTTGGTGATCACTAGAGTAGCCCCCCCCCCTCAATTTGCGCCAAACATTCATCTTATCTCCTATTAGTTCTTTATTTAATTCACTTTATACATTAATTGAAAATTTGTGAAGTGAAAAAAGTCACCATTACAAAACTGTGATATGTTTATACATAATCTGTCTTTCTAATATGCGCATAATGCTGTATACATAAAAATCGAATGTACATAAAGTACGCACTGGCAACGATACAAAAGTAAAAAAATAAAAAAAATAAAAATAAAGTAATCAAGAGCGTATCCGTTGAACTACAAGAAACGATTATAACAATTAAACCGATTAATCATTCACAAACTGTGATAAAATTTAATTGATGTTCGACAACCACATTAATTGGCTATAAAATAGTATATATATATATATATATATATATATATATATATATATATATATATATATAATGTATTATCGATATAGCGCTGAAATATAGGTTAATTTAAACGAATTTTAACGGCCCAAACATTAACATTTTACACGGCCCAAACATTAACGTTTAGACGTGATTCAGCAGCCTTGCGTAGCGCGACAAACTTAACATAGATAAAAACATATATTTTATTGACAGAAATGAACATAGAATAAAATAAATCATTGTGAAAAAAAAGTTCGAATCTAGCAGTGCTGTATAAACTGCGTTTGAAAAGTTTACCACACGATATTAAACTTTGTCCACCTTGAAAGTTTACTTTGATATATATATATACATACACATGGATGCTTTCCTTGTGTATATATTCTCCATACGCTGAGCATTTTTATAAACAATGCACAGGATGCTTGGACAACTTTATTATACGCCCCTGCTTCTTTTTTAATATTATTTTAACGGACGAAGAAACTACTGAGGATGGATAACTGCTCGATTTGAGAAAAAATATATAAAGTATAGTTTCTGTACAGGAACAAAAGTTGACAAACTGAGAAAAGCGCGAAAATTTCTTTTCTTATAAATGTAATACAACTTGTATACAGTAGCCTTTTCGACACTTGCGAACCCATATCCCAGAGCTCTTCTATGTAGATAATGCGCGTGGTATTATTTTTCTTTTGTTACTAAAACCCTATGTCACTCTCACTCTCTCTCTCTCTCTCTCTCTCTCTCAGCGCGCCTACGTTATTCTAGACCCCTATAGACCCCGAAGACGAATTCGAGCCACCAGCCGAGCTCGCATCCTCGCCGTGCCCCGAACAAAAAACAAAAGGTTCTCGGCAAAGAGTTTGCGCGTCGCCGTCGCGGAAAATGGGGTTGGGGGAGCTGATGAGCGCGCAAATAAATAAATGCGCACGCTTGGAACAGCAGCTCCTGTATGCTGTACGTATATGCGTATCTGTCTTATGCGATGTGAATAAGGCGTTTAAAACGAATGAAGACAAAAAAAAAGAAGAAATTGACAAGCTTGCATTTATAATATCTCGGGCATCGCGACGGATTTTTGTTGATTTTTTTTTTTGTATTCTTCGGGATAATTAAAGCGGGAAAGTTTGTCTGTATTGTAAAAGGAAAAAGGAATTATAATTGTTGTAATTTTTAAGGATTTCTTTTTCTTCTCATTGATTTTGTTTTTTTTTTGTTTTTTTTTGACAAAATCGCGTATTTGCTCAATATTGCCCTGGATGTCGATCTGTTCTGAGCGCGATATATTGGTGCTTGGGAAAAACGGTGGATTTCGGCGCGAGCGTGAAAGTCTCGAGCGAGCGGGTGAAAAATAATCAACATGCTCGCTTGGCGTCCGACTGAATTTCCCGACAACGAGAGCCGCCAAAATCATCCGGGACCGTTGTGATTTTGAGCTCGGAGCGATTGCTGCGCGATATTGTTTTTACTCGATTAAATAAGATACACGGCCGGCGCTCGACGTTGCCGGCAGCTCGATTGCAAAAGGAAACGAAAAAAAAAAAGAGGCTTTTGATAATTATCTGTCTCTCTCACTCTCTTATTCTTACTCCACGCGCGATTGGATTTTGTCTGCCGCGCTCGCATTGGCGCGCGTGTAGAATGTGCAGTTGTTCGCGCATGGCGACGTCGAACACTTTTGTCATATTACGTACGGTTACACTCGCTTCTTACGACTGATGAGCGATTGCACTTGAGGCAGATAGTTTACAGGTTCACTGGTGAAGATAATGATCGTGATAAATAGCAAATGGATAAGATATAAAAAAAAAAAAAAATTAAAACTAAAGGCATGGTGTGAGCTTCATAAAAAAAAAAAAAATAAAATCTCGGCTACTCTCAAGAAAATGGTGTAAGATTACTGCAGTCACTTATAGGAACACTTTTTCACTAGGCAAAAAAAATTAATATTCAACTTCCAATTTAACCAAGATAGGTTGGGACACAGGGTCGTTTTATTATGTTCATTGTGAATAAAAATAATTTTTTTACACTCTGATTTCTTTTGATGCATTGATTAGATATTAAAAAAAGAAAATTGCGTAAGCAGCTTTCCTTATCCCGTATGCCAAAATAATGTAACCGCTTAGTAATGTTGAGATCTGCCTATATATATGCATACGTATAATATATACACACGACTGCTAATTTTCCGATGCTAATTGACCCGTGTCAAACAACCATTCGTATAACCACGCGAATTGGCATTGACCCGACCCTCCATTTGCAAAATTTGGCCCTCCTCTAACATGCCCTACTCGCTTTAATTATACTGACGTTTTATTTCACAGTATATATATATATATACATCTAATCATATGTAGAAAAGAATGCAGCACGAGAGAAGTATTGTAAATAAAGTAAAATTGATTTTACACTCGCGATATTACGTTCGTCTCGAAATCCCGAACCGTATACCATCTCTATATACAGATACATACGTATATACGGTGATCGATCCACTTTTTTCAGCAGCGCGGGAACAATGAAAGATATATAGCGAAGCGTTTCGCGAGCTTTTCAAATGTCCCGTTAGCCCCGTTAGATTCCAAATGGAACGTCGGTTGGTGAAAAGAGGTCGTGGATTAATAATTGTTCAGCCATGCCTGCTCTAAGTTTCAGCGTTGAACTTTTCTGTTATAAGCAGCAAGCTCCGACTCCCCCCCCCCTCTCTCACTCTCTCGTGGGATTTATGAAAGATTTTCTCATCATACTTTTAGGTAAAAATAACGGATCTTCAAAATGTCAATCTATACTGCTGCACCATAAGTAAATATGACTTTTGATAAAACAAAGAGCAGAATTCAGTATATAATGAACATAAAAGAAAAATAGAAAAAGAAAGCATAATTTTATCATTATATCCACAGTCAGTAATAAGTAGAATTGGAGAAACAAAATTAGTAGAATATTTATTAATTAATGTTTTGTTAGTCTTATACAGCCATTCTATAGCACGGCGCAAGTAACATTTTTAAGCGTCATTGTTTATCAATTGTTTGCGTGTGTATATATATATATATAAAGACGCACAGAGCTCGAGAGGGGCGATGGAGGAAGGGATAAATTAACCTAGAAAGCAAGTTTCGTGCTTTACGCGAGGCATTTTTCAATGCGACCCTTTTAAACAAAACTTTTTCCGCGCGTCCTTAATTTTATGTAATGTGATGAAAATCAAAAAGCCAATTTCATCCACACTGACTGCACATTACGTTCGGACAATGAATGAATTATGTATTTTATTTTAAATTAAATCTTGCTATAAGAATCTCGCATATATACTTAATATATAGATCGATACATTTTCTCGATAATTAGCATTACGTTTTAAAAATAAAATTATAGCATCAACGTGGAATAGCAATACTCGGTTGATCTGAATCTTTGCGTGTATTTATATATATTGAATCTAGATAACAATAATACACATAATGAACGGGCGAGATAGAGCCATCACTGTCTTTATTAAAAACCAATAACAGTTTCTCCGTTAAAGCTAATGCCGTAATAAATCAATAGCGAATTAGTATAGTGTATTGCATTATCTCACTTGAGCGGGAAATTTTTTTGCAATATAAGAATCTCTATTTATAATAACGAAATAACTTCCTCGTGATTTTTTTCAGTTCGAAATACATATACATATGCCGAAAGCATGGAAAATAATTACTATACAATGTTGGATTTGATTCGAGATGCTTATTTTACACGAGATCAGTATTTCCGCGCATCGTTCGACGACGTCGCGAGCATGTATCACTGAAATTTTCATATCAGGAAAAAATAGTTTTATCGAATATAGATACTTTTTTTTTTACGCTACTTTACATCTTTCGTGTTCTTGCTGTTCTTTTGTTCTTTTTTAGAATATTATTTAAATACGCGATATCGCGTCTTTTCGCGAACTATACAAAAGTCTTACAGCAGGAGATTGGTATACAAGCCGAAATCTAAATATCACGACAAGCGAATCGTCGTCGAGTTTATACGTGAAGAAATTGGCGTATCAGTCCTCTTGAAGTACGCGGAACAAAAGCAGAGAGTGTATAACTTCATTTCAGCTGTATATAGTTTGTTATATATGTATACAGTGAAAAATGTAACTTACATAATGCAACAATTTTTCTTCTCTTTATTTAAACGAATGGTTATTCCTATCCTATCGTTATCCTGCGCAAATAGAGCTAAAATCTGGACCTCCAAAGAGCTTCAACGCGATCGATGCCCAGTCTGCTGATACAATATATAATTCTATCTTCCGCTGATATCGAGCAGATTAAAGTAACGGTGAAGAATAATGTTAATAATACAAGTACGAAACCGCGGATACAACGAGCTATAGGTTATATTGTTAACTGTCAAACGCATCGGCTACTGCTCCACGTATTTTATAGAATAGCTAATCTTTTAGATAAACTCAAACCCCGAAGAAACAAAAAAAAAATGTCCCTTATCAAGTAAATATTTTCTCGTTTCGTGGCAAGTAAATTATTTCCTGAAATTGAGAAGGTATATCTTCTTAAACGAAGGAAGTATTTGCTCGATGCAATAAGAAGAGTCCACTTAGAACAAACCACGTCGGCTGCAATTCAGTGAAGATTTTCTTAATTTAAGAAAACAACTTATTCGGTACAAAGTAAGTAAATATTTACTTGGAATCACTTTTTGTCCCTATGTGCGTATCATAAGAAGATCCGGATTTTTGCAAGATTTTTTGAGTCAACTTCCTCACACTCTTCTGATGTATTTCCCATAATCATATATATATATATATATATATATATATATATATATATATATATATATACACGATTACGCTCATTTCAGTCTGTAAACTCTAATAAGGCGCGATCGAGTTCCATTCCAATATACTTCATAAAATAATATAGATGATTTCTGTTGTTGTTCGACTACGGAATTATCGAGGAATTACGTGAAATTTTTCCCATATCCTTTTGCTCGATTGTTAAGGTGAAATTGCGCTAGCCAATTTCTCGAATGCCTTAAAAAATGTCCTTGCTCGCGTGAAAATTGCTGAAAAAAGTCGACGCTCTCGAAGCCATCGGAACAACCCCCGTCAATCGTAAACGCTTGACAGATATCTCGGAAGATTGTTTTAATGACTATTTCTGAAAGTATCGTAAAGCTGAAAAAAATACGGGGATAGAGATTCTTTGCGCCGCAAAGACAGTGGAAATTTTGGAAAGAGTGTAATCGCTGGCAAAATGCTCGCTCAAAGTCACGATTGCACCGAAGCACACCTGTACCATATACAACCGTGTAAATGATCGATCCACTTTATAATTATGCATGCATTTTATGGACAAAACGAGCGACGCGTCTACATACCCAAATACTGTTAAATTTTTTTACCATCTCGCACGTTAGAGACACTGCAAGCAACAACTGCACAACCATAAATAATACAAAAAAAAAAAACAAAAATTTCTCTTCGCGTTCTGACTTATCTAATGCCGACTCGCGAGCGTCTAAAAATAAAGAAAGAATAAATTAATCGCCAAAAAATATACTGTCGTAAAATCTACACA
>JACCIC010000060.1:1625000-1772500 GCA_018907035.1 Sycobia sp. Sy_11 | reverse complement strand
TTCTTATTTGGATAAAGTCTATAACTTCTATTTCAAGTATTTTTAGAGATACTCGTTTGGTACACGATGATTTTTATGAATTAAGTGAGTATCGTTATGAAAAAAAATTTCTCTTATTTTTTACACTGATAATAGTAACCACCGCACCAACAAATTCTAATTAGAAAAAATGTCAACACAATCTGATAAGAACTTTCCAGATCAAAAAAATAAGTTTCGTATATATATATATATATATATATATATATATATATATATTCATATAATAAACAGGATAATTTGATCATTATATTTACAAAATTTTTCGATATAAATTAATTTCTTAATTCTAAAGTTCTAATTCACAATGATTTTTGATGATATGAAACTGAATTCAAAATGTTCGATTAATGCTCATCTCTTTAGACGAATCACGCTTTAATATCTCGAGGAGTCTCGTTATTTAAATGCAGCACATGGCCGTATCAAAAATGCATGGTTTTAACATGAAAAAGTGATATAAAATTATTTATATCGAGTTTATATCGATATATATAATATATATCCTCTTGATCGCATCCTTTTTCCTTTTACTTTTCACCATTTTCATTACTTATGGCACTTTGAAAGAATACCGCAAAGCCATTATTTATCGATTGGAAAAAAAAATACTTTCTTGATTTCGCGAATTATATAGAGATTTAAACTACGGAAAGTTTAAAAATGTTATTCCTCTCGGCATGATTAAGAGTAGCGAGCAACGACAACCTAAAAATAATCGTCGGTAAAAATTTCGCTGAATTGCTTGGTGACATCGATTGTCACTGTCGAAAAGTTACTTTTCACCGAGGATCGATCATTTATTGATGAATATCGTTGCTGAACAGGTATCGCAACAGAAATCCAATTATCCCGTTGTTTTGAGAATGGCAAAAATTGGCGGTGATTAGTATAAACATTATGAAAGTGAGGAATTCTAAATAATTAATATAATATGCATATAATTAATTATATACAATTTGTTTTATGCCATTCACTGTTTTATTTGTCGAGTAGCTGATCAAATAATAAATTGTCTGTAACTGAAACGATCGTTTCGAAATCTGGGCCAAAGTTTAAATAAAGCCAGTGTCGTTTTTCATCATGATAATTTTCATTAATAAATATAAGTAATTTAGTATTTATAATAGTATTTCAAGTACGTAAGTTTATTTCGAATTTTATTGTAACATACGTATTATGTAAAATTCGAAACTTTTCATTTACTGGAAGAAAGCAACCGTCATTACTTGACTTTAATGCTTCGAAGAAGAAAAATACGCACAGTACTTAAGTCTCCGATAACGCGATCGGGATCAGCTTGACTCGATAATCACTATTTTAAATTTTCCGATTTTCATTCATACAGAAAGCACCTTTGCATTTCGTCTCATAATGTTTAGAAAATTTATATCAACTTATAAATTATGACAGATATAAATCTTTCTTTCTGTTTTATTTTTAAATCATGAACATGTATTAATGAGCTAATAATTAATACGGTAAGATAGATACGAAATTAGAACTTATCGTTATTCATTGTGAACTATTAAAAAAGATTATATAGTATTCATTACAAAGTATTATTATTAATGTATATGTATACCTATATTATAGAACAAATAAATAAATGAATAACACTGTGGTAACGAATCAAAAGCTTTCCATGAAACAATTTATAAAGCCGATATTTTATAAAAAAAGCAGCTTTTTCTGACCATTTTCTCTTTCATATTTATATATGCACCACTTATCTAAAAGAGTTAAATGTGTAACATTCTCTATTTAAAATTTTTTTTCTTTTATTACCAATGTTTATGTATATATATAACAGGCATAATTTATGTCGCTGTCCAGAATTTTAGTTTCGTGCCATTCTGAACAATATATTTATATATATATATATATATATATATATATATATATATATATATATATATATTCTGTTAATGGCTTATGTAGATTGGTGCACTGCGTGCGCCCTTAGCAGAAAGCTTTTGCAAGGTTACTCAAATAAATTATGTAAACATTTTAAAAAGAATGCGATAGGCCAATATTTCAATGAGAACAATCGGAAGCCAATACTTTCTCCAGATTTCCAAATCATTCGTTATATTATTCTTTTATTTGATCCATGACTTTATATATATATATATATATATATATATATATATATATATATATATAATTATAAATTATAAAAAAAGTCATCTGATATAAGCATTGCATCACAGCACAACTGATCACAGTTCTGAATAAATTCCACTATGTCGGATGCAAATCAACTCGTTTCTGAAAATTAGTACCGAAATGCACAATCCCGACTCGTAGGGCCAAGAATAATAGACGAGAAAAATCTCTAAAGATATTTTATTCATTTTATATACTCATTGTTGAAGGAAATGCCAGTTATGGAGTTCAACTCATCGTACAATTCTCGAGATATATACGTTATTCAATGTTTAATTCGTGATTATAGGTATATTTTTATAACAATATCGTTAGATTTAAAATACCCTTTGCTACAGTTATAGAAGTAAAGAAGAAAGTTGTCTCGTACAAAATTGTAACTGAATATATGTATAAATAATGGCGTTTATTAAAAAGATAAGTGCTAATTTTGCATAATGAAAAATTAATAAATTATAGAATTTAATGTGTTCTCGAGCCCGCTCGAGAACAAGGTTCCACATAATATATTCTTCATTAAAAAAAGATAATATTAATTGCTAATGCAATCATAAAGTGGCAAAAATGAAAAAATAACAATGGAAGCTAATAAATAATCTCTTAGATTTATCCAGATCTGAATTAATTTTAACAATAATTCAACTATCTGATTTTTCTTAAAAATTAAACATGTTAAGTGATACACTATATATAAATTATCATCTTATCAGATGATAAGCGTTTTACGGATGTTGTTTCATTGTCGTCATACCACGATATATCGCATTTATGAATTTCAGCGTATACAGCTGCGCTGCCACCAATCTATATTATTTGCATCCAATAAATTTTCTGTTTTTTTTTTGTTTTCTTTTTTTTTAAATCATTTAATTAAATTTTAATGTTCTCATAATTGGCAAAGCGATTAAAAAAACATAATTATTTGTTCGTAACATTCGAATGATAAATTCTCGAAATATATTGTACAAAGAAATATACTAAAAAATATGGTTGTTTTAATTTATTATATCAAATTTTTAGGCGATTTATTGTACAAAGCGGAAAATCATTTAATTACTTATCTACAAAACTGAATCGTGTTTTTAATGTTTAAATGCCTAGTATTTCACTATAACGAAACTCGAAGAATTTACTTGAAGGCCATTATCTTTCTCAATGGAAAATTTGATTTCAAATGTTTATTCGATTTAATATATTGCAAATAAATTTAAAAAAAATCGACTTTTCACTAACCAAACAGGAAAAAGAGTTTGTAGTCAGATTGTTAATTACATCATTTTAACTTATATAGATGGTATTTATTGTAAAGTTGTAAATAATCTTTTCATATAACTTATAGCAAATTTTTTAATTAAAAAATTTAATTTATCAATAAATAAATTTTTTTATATTGTACATTACAAGACATCAACCTTATGTTCTGCTAATGTAGTAAAACGATGTTTTTATATACATCATCCAAAAAAATTCATACCGTACCTAATTTATATTTGTAAAAATTATATGTAATTAATGTCTAGGATCTATACATTTTTAATTAATTATGAATTGTGTAAACAAAATATTATTATTGTTATTTATGATAGTTCTATGTTTTTATGTATAATTCGTTTATAATGATAATACTCTATATTTATATAGAAGTAAAAACATAAAATATAATATGTATTAATTTAGCATTAGTTTCTCTATACAATAAATTCTTGAATATATATATATATATATATATATATATATATATATATATATATATTATTTTTTATTATTCTTATAATTTATTAATATTTATAATATTATTAGCTATAATAAACTACATTACCGAATTGTAAAAAGTTCTTGTTATTTTTATATTACATGATTAACTTTGTGTTATCGTCTAAATATGCCTCTGTAATAGCATTGGTAGAAAACGTTCTATTTTTAGATGTGAATAACTTTAGTTGGAATTCCTGTGATAGATAGATGATTCAGCAATTAACATAATGCAATAAAAAATCATCTTTGAAACTTTGTAATATTTATTTGTCTTTTGTGCTGCCCGCGAGGATTTAATTTTCTTAATATATATATATATATATATATATATATATATATATATATATATATATATATATTTTATATTTTTTCAAGGACTTCTTTTCTCTTTGCTGAAAGTTCTATATCATACAAAATATCAAAAATATCAAAATAGCATAAATTTATTGACGCAACGAGCATAAATTTCTTTCATTTGATTCGTACGAGTTAATTATTGAACGATGGATTATTGCAATTATTGTTATTCATATTAAACCTCGTAATAAATTATTTCGTGACACAACAATTTGATTTTAAGGCACTCTATATTGTATTCTATTACTTAGGCAATTCGTCGATCGCGCTTCAATTTTTTATTTAAATATCTATAAACGTCAAGAATTTTACATTAAAAGTCATGCAAAATATTTGACTGACGATAAAAACAAATGAGTATCAATAATGAGTACCCTGTTTCAGATGCATTTCCACGTTTAAAAGTCAAATTAGTATTCTTTTCCACGTGCACCTGTATATAATTCAACGCCTTTTCCGATTCTCTATTAGTTTTCATGTGAATTGCTTTCAGATCAACATCCGAATTTTGGATAAAGATTCGAATGAAATGCCCATATATAGAAAAAATCATATATATATAGAGAGAAAGTGAAACGAGAGCAAGGAAGTTGACATGTATATTTTCCGAGATATTTTCATTCATAATTGATCATCCTCACTCCCCTCCTACCCTACTACCGCGTGAATCCCTTACCCCTCTGCTGACGTCAAGTTGACACACTATACTACTACTACTACTACATAAGACTCCGCGCAGGCGAGAAAAGGTAACTACGCCCTAAATTTCGTGCGTTGTTATATGTAACAACACTGTCTATCGACTATCCAGGAAACTCCCCCCAATTCCGAATTCTGTTAATCGAAGCTCGCGTGCTTATCGCGATTATCCTAATGAGCCGCTGAATAAACGATCGTTGGCCACGAGGTCTCTTTATTGTCACGTGTCGCACGTCCTGGGTCGCGTCTGTCCACACACTTCGCTTCACTATTGCGAGTTTTTGCAGTTGTACCTTGTACTCCCGCAAACTTTTCCCATCCCCTCTATTACCCACTAATCCTTCTATTTTCTCTGTTTAGATTACCGTTTTTCGCGCGCACAGTTATTGAGTATCATACAAGCTTATATACACACATATATATATATATATATATATATATATATATATATATATATATATATATATCTATATATAGAGTATGTATGTATGTATGTATGTATGTATGTATGTATGTATGTATATTATAAGTAGCACACGAAGACAGCATGCATCAGTGTCAGATTGTCAGCACGATTATTTCCTTCGATTCGGCCTCAAATTTCTATACATCAGCGCGGTTAGTTTTGCCGAGAGCAGCTCCGAAGCAAAAGAATAGGTTATATGCCTTGCTAAAAGCTATATTTCGCGAGCTTTACGTATATTATATATATATATATATATATATATATATATATATATATATATATATATATATACATACATACATAGATATATACATAGTATAGTAGAGAATCGAGACCGTTGAGTAGGACATGCTGCAGCGCGAGGAAAATCGATAGATTAGCTGTAACGTCCCGTTTTCCTTCGCGTACAATATGACCCGTGCGCGTGTCACACGGCTTTCCAAAGAATACAACACTGTTCCTACCTGGAAATGCTCCTTGTGATCACCGAAAAAATTGCTCTCTATGAAAGCTTCTTGCTCCTCCACGAGGTGAAAGCGCAGGTGTGCGATGACGGGACGGCTCACGGCTGACCTCGCATATACTATCCCTCCTTTCCTCCTATGGTATATATACGTATATTATTTACCCGCTTTCACTCTCTCTCTCTCTCTCTCTCTCTCTCTCTCTTCCCGGCAGGAATTGTAGTCGTACACCGCAGACGACGCACTGTATAATGTAACGGAGCAGAAGATGCACAAAACAACGATAAAGAGCAATACGTTGTCGACGAGATAAATTGTTGTCGGATTGATTATACGGTAGTAATATGCGCGATTGTCAGACCACAGACAGATCCGAGAAACCGACGAAGTCGTGCTTGCGCGGTGCACTCGCGTCTATTACGCGCGCAGCGGAGCCGTCTGCCGCCCCTGTGTCCCTCACCTATTGGTATAGTTCCGTCTTCATCGCACGATACACGCCTCCGATATATATCGGTGGAAGAATGACGGAGTACGCAATACCAGGCAATACTATGGTGATAGATAACTATATATACGCGATTAGACAATGACAATGCCACACAGTGTTGTATCATAAAGTGTTTCTGACTTTCCGCATTTTGTATCTCTCATGTGATGATACTGATACTTTATATCTCATTTTAATTTTAGTTTTAAGCATATATAATACCAATTTGCAGCGAGGCAAATCAGAAGAGATAGAGGAAGAAAAAGGCCTATAGTTTTATCTCTTTAATCTGCTGAAGACCAAGGCCCAAGAGAATACATATACCATATCGTTTTATTAAATCAATGATTTTTCCTATTATTTAATATCTAATATGTATAGAATACGTTTATATAGCCTTACAGTAATACTTTTGCTTATTTATTCAATCGAATTCTTCTTTGGGAAGAAGAAAGTAGAAAGAGAAAGAGTAGAAAAGTAGATACAAGAAAATCTCCAGATAGTATACTTTCATTTTTCTGCCTTTGTTTTTTAAATTCATTTGTTCGCTTATTGATTATTTGATCAACCTTTATCCTACATGCATATGGTGAACAATATATAGTACAGATCGTAACCAGTAGTACTCTTTAGAAAACGCATTTATACATTTTATACGTGAATGTAAACAAAGTATAATATGACAATAATGCTCCACATGTTCGCTCTTGCCCCAACAATCTATATAGAACTTGTCACAACAGCTACATCTTCATATTTATAACTACGCTTTTTTTTATGTTTTTTTCGAGATTCTTTAAAGGTTCTCCAATATACACATTATAATTACAATATAAATAATTTGCCGGACAATTGCATTTGGTCACTGGACAGGGGACTCAGCCACTTAGTTGAACATGCGTAGGTGCAATATATACACACCATAAATTATATGAGGATTTAGGTAAGACATTCGTGGGCCTACAGCTTATATTTTGCACTTGCACAAAAAGGTACAAGAAGCAATAAAAGAACACTAAGGCACCGCTTATTGACTGTTTTTCGTTGCGCTTTTTCACGTTTCTGTCTACTATAAATTACAATTGAGGTTATAATACACATGCTATTCCATACACATTCCTCAGGTATATTCTGGATATATATATATATATATATATATATATATATATATATATATATATATATTACAACACACGTATAGATTATAGTCTGATATCAACGAAGTGATGACAGAAATGTCAAAATCAAAAAGCACAACGAAGAATAGCCATCAGCTGAGCCCGCTTACCCCTGTATTTCTTCATGCTCCATGTGCTTTTATATATAGTAATAAAGGAATGAAAAATTCTGTAGATAGTATAGAGGGATTGAGAATAGTAGGGAGAAGGGAAAGTCGTGGGCATATTTGTGGAAGAAACTGGAGAAACGATGTGCGGAGAAGTGATTATCCGATTCGGGAACGGTATTTGGAACGACAGTAATAGAATTGAATAGAATGCGCATGCGCTTATAGAATCTTTCAATTGACCGGAAACGGGAACCAACCGGATGTATAGCGTCTTGAAACAAATGCTCGATCAAATGCATTTTTCGAAGAATAGTTTCATCGTTTGTTATATTGCTGAGATTAAAACTATAAGATACATTAAAATATTGCATTGAATAAGTGAAAGGTTTAATATCTATTTTATAACACAGTAAGATTCTTTCGTACCTTTTTTATCTAATGTTTTAAAAAGTAGAATTGAGAAGAATGCTTCGAGATCGTCGAGATAATTACTAGCTTGAACTTGAGTTATCTCGCGACTTTCGTAAAAGAATTTGAATGATTAAAGTATACAAGATTAATATTTATATTCAGTCCACAACTGCATGCAAAGAAAACAAAGTATATATTGATGAAAAATAAGATGGTTTTTTACTGGAATTTTAGTACATTTTATGTAATATAATATAAATTATTATAATATCTAAAATTAATTACAACTAGAGTATACAAATAGAAAGAATAAAAAGTTTTATTTGATTTATGTAATAGTACATATTCATTTTTAGTGAGAAATATTTTTTTTATCTTGAATAAAAAAATAATTGGCTATATAATGAATAGATGTATATGTTAAAAATACTAAAATAAATTGAAGCAGTTGCGAAATAATTGAAGTACACATTTTATACTATTGAAGTAAATAAAATTAATAAAAAATAAAATTTTATACCCTAAATAACTTTCATATTCATTTCATACCATTCTCAATATTAAATTTTAATAGCTAATAATTTCTTATGAACATTTTATTGAATAAAAAATCGGCTAAAATAACTTCTTAGATCATAAAATGATAAGATCGCCAAATATAGAAGATTAGAACAAATCGAATAAGTACATATATACTAGGTGTATATACTAACTATGAAGTAGGTGCCGAAAATTATCCTTTCTTTTTTATTTGTTTCAAAATATTTTCAAGACCTTCTCAATAATATTGTGATGTATGACAGAATCGTGATAAAATCAGAAAGAGAGAGGGGGGAGAAGGTGGGGATAAAGATATATCAAAGTTCTGATCTGATCATCTGACATATAACATTTAATTAATACCTCTAAGGAGTGCGAAATAAAAACAAGTAGTATAGGTACGATATTATATGATGTCACTTTCTCATTTATAGATTTTGAGACTATAATTGCAATAAAATAAATATGCAATAATTTTTTTGTTCTAGTAAATGAAATACAAAAAGAATTATTATAATATTGTATTATAAATATTAACACGCATAAATGTTGTGGAAACTTTTTTTAAAAATTCACATTAGCCATATACCTAACCCTGTTTACGTAACGTTATTTATATCAGATTTAGAAAGAACCTTTAGATATTTCATCAACGATATATACAATGTTATTCATTCTTAAACTCGCAATTATGCTGAAGAAAGTCAGACGATTACATTGACTTCGTATCGAAGCAACGTTCTACGAAGGCTGTGTTAATACTTTACACTCCATACTATTCCACTAAATTTCTAAAGTACATATAATTAATTAGTAAAAAATGTGAACCCCTAATGTGAACTATGCTGAAGTTGCATAAACTATATATGAATAGTCTGCTATATGTATAATTCGCCGGCAATTCAAAACAATTCATTTTGCATACTCTCTCTCTCTCTCTCTCTCTCTCTCTCTCTCTCTCTCTCTCTCTCTCTCTCTCTCTCTAACCAGCTATAATTTATATATCAATATTCGAGTTTCGAGTAAAACTACAAGTGAGATATATAAGTGTGTGTGTATATATATATATATATATATATATATCAGTAAGGGAGAATGAGGGTGGTCTGAAATATCTGGTATTAAGAAACACTAGCCAAGTATGCATAAAGAAGACATCACAGACGACGCAAACTTCAATCTGTCATTTTTACTTTGTTTCTGGACTCTGTTTCTTTTTAATAATATGTTTATATTTATTTTTATTTAAAAAGCAAATGGAGGTAAACAGTTGAATTATTTTGTTCGTAAAATGATATTGTGCAAGATGTGCCTACCGAAATACCTACTCTATAGCACCTGACTATTAGTACCAGAGTACATTTAAATTTACGTTCATTCTTTAGGTAGACAGGAATGATTTTCTATATTTTAATTAATAATGTAATAATATATCCTACTTCTATACTTTTGTAACTTATAGAAAAAATTTTCATAATACAATGTTAAAACGGCAGATCCAAACAGACGAAATCCTACAAAATGCGGCAACGTTGCCGTTGTGACTTTATGTAGCCATCGCCTTTTAGTTTAGTGAAAGCATTTCTGGAAAAAAATTTTAAAAAATTTACTGTAAACTTTACCGTGATAAATAAAAGAAAAAATAAATAGTCATTCTATTGCATGAGCGAAAAATCGAATTGTAAGTGCAATGCTCGATACAAATTATGGCAATCACTTATACTTGATTACATTTATACAATGTGGTTAAATATACAAAAAATCTCTGGCAACATATAAGACAGTACGCATGTGAGATGATAACCCTGTGTACTGCTGGTACTGCAAAGTCCTACTAAGCTATTACACTCTTGTTGTATAACATAACCTGGTATTACCTGGTACAATATTCGAATGTTCCTGCCACGGTCCCTGCAATATAATTTAGTTTCTTTGGATTCAGAAGGCGAAGACGTGCAACAGTCATACAATCTACATAAGACAAAAGGTTTGTTAAGATACGGGGACAGAGAGGGAGACAGAGGTAGAGAGAGAGAGAGAGAGAGAGAGAGAGAGAGAGAGAGAGAGAGAGAGAGAGAGAGACGAAGACGAAGTGAACTGAGTGGCTAATGCTTTGGAGGGGATAGGGCCAGGGTAAAGAGCGAGAGGAGAAAAGCAGGCAATTTGCAACATGGCGTTGGTTATCGGTCCGATGTGAAAACACGCGGTCCCATACATTTCCGACGTAAAAATCGATTTAGTTCAGCAAAGAGTCGAAGCTAAACGTTGTAAACGTGCTCCTCCGAATTGGACTAAGATCACAAAGTTTTTTTTATAAAGTCTCCTTATACTTTTTCTTCGTTTCACATTAGAACAATAAATACGGCAGACGGGAGAGGATACCGAGTACTCGCACTGACTTGTTTTCGTATATATTTACACACTGTAAAGAGTAGTAAATAGAAAATTAGAATCATTTAAGAGTTTCATTTATAGAGTTTGTTACAGTGTGTATGTGTGTGTGTGTGTGTGTGTGTGTTTTTTCGGTTGAAGAAAAGAAAATTAACGCGCCGATACGACATTTTGGAGTAAATATGAGTGTAGCGGCTTGAGTGCTGTAGATATTTTAGAGTAATAAAGCAACAATTGAAGAAAATAAATCGAATCTCAATCAGTCCTTGGAAGTAGAAAAAATAATGTTATTTATCGTTCTACAGAAAAGCTCGACATCGGTGGATGTACACTCCAAGAAGTAGTAGGATCAAAACGGAGGAGAAAGAAAGGGGAAGCATACACGCACGGGCACACTCGCACGCACTGTTCATAAAGCAGGCGCCCCTTCACTTGACGAGAACTTTGAGGTTAAGATTTAGATTTTTCGCGAACTACTTTGTGCGTATTACGCGTGGTCGCACCGATATCGCGCCTCCACATCATTTTTATTAGTATATTTTATAAAAAATCATCGGCATTCTATATAATGCATCTACAGTAAAGGAAAATATTTATCAGGTAAGTACACACTTATGTGAGAAAGAAGCAAGTGTGAAAAAGCGAGGATGGAGGAGTGCAAGGGGCTAGCGTGCCCAGATACGATAGTCTAAAAATATGAAATTTACGCAAAGTTTTTTTTTCTATTGTATAATTGAGACAGCTGCTGTGAGAATATTGAAATTAAAAGCTTTATTGCTCATTTTTAGATTTTGGCATTAAATTTACACTCATTCTAGCGGTTGTCATATATATTTTTTTACAGTGCAATAGCGCTTGCGCGTATCAGTTGTGTGTATGTAGCGTCGAATCATATGTGTATATTTAAACCGGATAGTGTGATATGTACAATATGTATGCCTGATTTAATGTTTCCCGCACGTTTGTTTTGTTTTTACAGTTATCGAAAATTACATAGTTGAGAAACATCAACGAGGAGGGCAATGATAATGAGAAGGCTCGCGGGTCGCCGCGAAATTCTGTGACAGGTGAGTAATAGAAAGTCGCCAGTACATGAACAGAAAAGGTAAACGAAAACGCAGCATGCCTTAAGCGCCGAACTCGCTCAAGGCGCACAGGGAAGCTGTCACTGCTGACGCCATCAAAAGATCGGAAGAGTGTAGAGGTGACTGTTGGAGCACATTTCCTAAGGTCCGAGAACGCTGGGTGTAATGAGTGGCGGTAGCTACCGTGGTCGGGGCTTTGGACAACGCACGAGGCCAAACGCTAATGGATTTGGCGGACCTCGCTTTCCTCACCCCAATTTGAAGCAGCAGAATCGTAGAGGCAACAGCAGACCATCCAGTGGAAGTGACCACTGGCAAAATCGAGACAACGATAATAGAGGTCCTAACAACAGATCCTATCAGCCATGGAGACAGAACAGGCCTGGCAATCCCACTTATCAGAAGTATTCCAGGCCAAATTCTTTTCAATCAGAGTGGGACAGAACTAGATCCAATGATCGTTCATCAGATAGATCTCTGGATCGTTCGTCTGACAGATCTCTGGATAGGTCCGAAAGGTCGGATAGAGACAGAGATAGAGACAGAGACAGAGATAGAGACAGGGATCGTGACAGAGATAGGGACAGGGACAGGGATCGAGATAGAGACAGAGATCGAGATAGAGAAAAAGTTGATAGAGATAGGTCTGATAGACTTGATAGACAGGATAAAAGTGATCGACCTTATCAAAATTATAGGGGTAGAGGCTATGATTCTAGAGGACAAAATATGCGTTATCCTGGGCCTGGTAGGCCATACCCTTATTCCAACAAGCGATCCAGTCCTTTTCAAAGTCCCAGTCCATCTCCACCCCCTTCTGAGAAACCACAGGAACCCTTACTGGGATCCGAGGAGGAACGTCAACAGAAGATAACAGAAACTGCAGCTAAACTTAAAAAGTCTTTATCTGCTATTACTGATGAGGAAAGAGTAAATTTTTGGGAGCAAGATCTTGCAGAAGCTACAGCAGGTGCAACTGCAGAAGAAATAGTAGAATCTTCAAGTTCTGTACAAGATGATTTTAATATAAGTGCAAATTCAGGTATTCCTGAGTTGAGGCATGAGCCTCCAGAATTAAAATTGACACTTGATGACTTTAAAGATATTGGTCGTAGAATGGAATCTGAATCAACCAATAAGATAGACTTTAATGAATTTTCTTTGTCATCCAAGGAACCATTTGATGATGCACAGCTTATAGTGGATAGTGTTGGACATCCAGAAATGGACGATTTTCAAATACCACATGACTTATTGAGTGAAGACTTTGGTGACGAGCACACGATTGCACACGTCGAAGAAGTGCCTGTGTGCCCTGAACGTCCAGTGACACCCCTCGAACAACCTATTGACTTTGAGAATGTCATGCAAATACTTCAGGCAGCTAATTGTGAGGAAACTAGCGAAAAAATGGACAATAGAATTATCTGTGATTCTGCGACTAACGATGAAGAGTCGCAGCAGCCGGCCGATGAGGAGGACACATCGCCCTCCAAGTTGTCTGTTAAATCGTCCAAATCGGAGATGAGCTCCGAGTCCACGACTTTACCCTATTACGAAACGGGTCTTAACACAGCGACTACAGTTACTACTACATCTGCGGCGACAACGACGACGGTGACAACGACAACAGCGACGACGCCAGTTGTTGCTATGTGTCCGCCGCCTTTTACTTCAGCAGACTTTGACTCAACTAAACTCGCACCTACCTTAGGGTATGCACCTAGACTTGCATCACCTTGGCCAACTCCATTTGATGGTATGTTATATTTTCTTTTGTTTATGTCAAATTATATAGTTATATTTTTACAATTCTAATATTTAGGAAAATGTTATATTTGAATATCTAAATGTAAAAGTCAATTGTCATTATTTTCTGTTTGAATTACAAATAGTACTCTGCTTGTTTATTCAGATTATCCAAATTATTATTCAAATAAAAATAACAAGAAAAAATGCATATTTATAAACATTTACACATCATAAAAGTAATAATCTATACTCTTTTTTGAATAATTTTATTATTTTTTTTAAGTAAATTTATTATTGTACAATATTTTCAATTCATAAACCAAATCAAATCATTTATTTATTTATTTACATTTTTAGTCATTTAAAAAATGATAAGGGACAAGAAAGATGATCAATGTAAATATTAGATTATAAAATAAATTTTTTTAAAATTGATTAAATATTGTACAAAAATGTTATAATAACAAATATTTTGAAAAACCCTGAAGTTAAATATATTTATATATTTAATACATACATTACAATCAAGAACTGTCATATGAATTTTAAATATTGTGATAATTAATAAGAACATAAAGAAGCAAAATTTGCTCAAAATATTTTCTTAATTCTACAAATTTATGTATTTTACAGTTTTTTATGAAGAAAGAGTAAAAGGTAAAAGTACAAATTAAAATAATATTGGATTTAGATGGAAAATAATAATTTTAAATATATATATATTACTTGAAGCATAATATATTTGATGAACTGTTGAATATTTATTATGTTTTTCTTATCAACAGACATGCCAGCAGACTTCAGTAAACCACCTCCTGTTATACCGAAAATGAAAAAACCATCAAATGATACTGACATTACTCAGGATCACGAAGTACTTCAACCACCGCCAGCTTTTGACCCTCGCAAGCACATGTCTAGCAATATTATTGATAAACAACCTGAAGAAGTCCAGCAACCGCCTGCGATATTCGATCCCCGATTATCGATGAGTGAGCGTTCATCTTTGATTCTCTCTAACAGTACAAGAGAGCCGCCGAAGCCAACGTTACCGGTACCGACAGTAATGATTCCAGCATTTCCAGCCTTCATACCTCCTGTACAACTGAGTTATCCAGCAGTACCTATGGCTGCACCAATGCCTGTTCCACCCATACCTAATCCAGAACCCATACCGCCTCCACCTTTTGCTTTAAGTAGCCTCACCACTACTAATAGCAGTACAACCATGGCCGGTCCGATTGCGGTTCCCTCGATAAGTTTTGACGATGGCCTGGAAGAGATGCAAGAAGCTATGGAGTTTGCTAAGCAGCTCATGAGTATGAGCGATGAAAAAGCCGCCGCAACAGATACAAATATATCTCCGATTACAACTTCGATTGGCACTCCATTAGTTGATACAGTTCCTGCAGGAGCAGTTTCTACAATTGCTAATACCAGTACACTCGCAAGCATAGCTAAACCAATTTCTCCACCATTGGTTCATTCATCTGAGTCCAATTCAACGTTACAGCAGTTGACAGCGACATTGTCAAGTACGTCTACGACTGCTACTACGACTACAACACCATTGAGCATTGATTCAACTACTTTAGAACAAGCTGCACAAATACTACCAAATATGGATATACTTAAAATTTCACAGCAAATACTTTTAGATAAACACACGACAGAAGATCTGTTAAGACACACCCAACTACTAAAACTAAATACTGAGACTGTATCCCAAACAGCTGTTGGGGCTTCAACAACGCTTCCTACAATACCTCTAACAACTGCTACAATACCCCTAACAACTGCTACAATACCACTAATACCCAACACAGTTCCACTGATAGCGGCTACTGCACTACCACTGCCTTCCACAATACCACTGACTACTTCAATGCCATCAACTTCTTCAGTGCCGGTAACTGTGACTATGCCACCGCTAAGCTCTGTTATTTCCACTGCTGTCTCACCGAGTGATGTTAGCATTAAACATACTAAAGTAGTGGAGAAGAAAAATATCGCTAAGAAAGAAATAAGCACACACGAAGCATCCTGGAAGCAACGTGTCATTAACAGATTTTTAAAAATGAGCAAAAATGAAATTCGCAACATGCTAAATCATTCAAGTTTAAGAAAATTTGACATTGCTATGAATCAATTGGTAAAGGAAAAAAAATCCTCGATTAACCAAGAAATACGTATCAGCGAAGATGAAAGAATGAAGGAATATGATAGAGAAGAATTTATGAACCAGCTAAATGCCATGCTTGATCCAAACGCAGCTGTTGACATTACAAATTTACCGACTGATTTTATACACCATTTGAACGAAGTACTGCAACTTGACCCATTGCAGTTTGAAACTACGCCAGTAACTACGGTCACCCAGCCTAAGATTGTGACTGAACCTATTACTCTTAGTGATATTGGAATTTCTACCATACAACCTGAGGTTCGTAAATATTTTGCAATAAATATGTTATAAATACACTAATGTAAACTTAGTATGCTTACAAAACAAATAATATTGAAGAAAAAAAAACAATTATTATTGATATAATTGTGTAAAAGTACTGAGCACTAGCTAATATAAGAACTGATTTTAAAATAATGAATATAATAAATCACTACTTTATGTCAATTTAGTATATTTTATGATAAATTATAGAAAAAAGTGCATATGCAGAATAAGTTGTAATTACCAAGTGTTAAACAACAAAAGCAATTAATTAAATCTGTATAATGAATTTAAATATGGAGACTTGTAATTGATCGATAGATCTTACATTGTGTTTCTTGTTGAACATTTTAGTTAACTTAATATTTTTATGTTTAACAACCATAATATTAAATGTTTTTATACCATATATATTAAAGGTAATGACTTAAACTGAAACTGAATATATATTTGCTTAAAAAAGAAATTATACTGGAAATAACTGATATGTCTCTTTGGTAAACTTAATTTTTAATGAAAAAGATCTTCTATTTATCTTTTATTAAGTTATACTAATGGAAATTTATTTATCACATATAATCAAATATTCTTCTTAAGCTCTGCATTGTTCTCTGGATGTCTAATTGAAAATTTAAATCAGAATGTATCTTTTATATTATTAAGTGAATTCTAAATGAATTATAATTTAGAAAAGTAAAAATGCTGAACAATATGGATGTAATTAAAACTTGCATCTGACAATTCCATATCAAAAATTATTATTCTTTATATAACTAAGTTCCTTATTATTCAAATATTGAAGAAAAAAATAGTTTTACTATATCATTGAAATCTTGAATAAAAATTGAGAAAAGTGTCTTATCTTCCATATTTTCTTCTCTCCATCACCCACTATTTATCAGTTCTCTCTATCTATCTATCTATCTATCTCTTTTAATCCAGTCTGTAAATGATACAACTCTCACTGTATGCATTGTTTTTTAAAATGCATCTATTTATAATTATGTGCAAAGAGAGTACAGAAATAGAACTGATTTTAAAAGGATTTGAGCAAGGTTTGTTGGCCTTTTGCTATTTGCCAATTTTATTAATAGAGTAGAATATCTTAAACAATAGTTTATTATTTGAATTCATCAAAAAATATTTAATTAAGTGGAATATTTAGATTCTAAAGGACTGTCATCGCCAATAAAACATACATATAATTAGTTGTATTAATGAAAATGTGAAGATGCAGAATAATTCTGTTTTTTCTGAAATTAAAATTTTTAATTATAGTTGATATAACTAATTTAGTTTATTCACTTTATACATTGCCTTATAATAAAATTAAAAATAATTTTAAAAATCATTTATTTATACTATTAAAAAAAATTTATCATATTTCAGATAACAACTAATGTATTGCTTGATAAGAGAAACGAATTGCCAATTTTAACAACGCACCAAGAAATTCGTAAGAAAAAGGAGCCTAAACCCGTAATTGAAACATACTTACATAAAGAAAAACGAAAAGTTACCGTAAAAGTTATTCGTGACGATCTGCACGTCAAGAAACCTGTTAAACAACAACCAGAAACAGTAATTACAAAGCCTATCCCAAGCAACACCTTGACTAAAACACGGAGCACGTCAACAGGCACACAAATGGATCCTGAATATAGTCAATATACGGCTTCGCATGACTATATTTTGCGCGAACACGCAAAGATTAACATTCAGAATGAGCCCCGTGAAAATCCAGTGGTTAATATGGCCGATATCGATGACATATTTTCTGCAGGTATCGCCAAAGTTAGACAAGCTACAAAGGCTTCTTCGCCTCAGCCACCTACAAGTGGTGTAGCGGGTAGATTAGCAAGCCGAATTGATCGTAATAATAAGGCAGCAGAAGCCCAACAAAATTATCAAGAAAACCGCTCTACCTTTAATCTGGACGATATATTTTCGGCGGGTATCGCTAGGGCGAAATCTGGCGGCACGTCAATAGAAGATCTGCAGGCCAAAACTTTGAATCGTCAGAACACTGCTGAGTTTAACACCGATGTCGTCGAGCGTTGGATGAGAAAGGAACGAGAACATATTGATGCTTATAGAAATCTGACCAAAGAGGAATGGGATGCTAAGTACGGCAAAACTATGGATCGAGGAGCATTTGAGCGCGAACTTGAAGTCACCTTCTCCGAATTTAATAAATTGCAAACTCTTAATTTAAACGAAGATGAGCCTACCGTTACAGAACAACCAGCGAAAGAGTCATCAAATAGCGAAGGTGAATCGACTTCTTCATCGACTAGTGAAACCGACGATGAAACTTCTTCCGATGTTACCCAACTCCTTAAGGTAATTAAGGAGCGCGAAAAAATAGCTAAAAAAAAGTCTATCAACGAGACTATCAGAGATGAAGTTGCAGCTGAGATTGAACGTAAATGGCGTGAAAAAAATAAACATAAAGATCGCAAGTCGAAAAAGAAAATGCGTAAGAAAAAAGATAAAAAAGAGCGTAAAAAAAGAGGCCGTAAGAAACATAAGAAGCGCTCCAAAAATAGTGATTCAGATTCCAATGACGAGTCCCCCCAAAAATTACTCACTGAGGACGAGATTAAAAAAGAAGTGAAAGAAGAACCAGAAGTCGCAGCCACTCTTGCTGCCATTGGTGGTAGAACCGTACTTTTTAAAAATACTCCATCTAATCCTAAAACTGTAGGAGTTGCACGGCCTTACCCACTTAAGAATAAAATGAAACCAACCACCGAAAGTGATCAGCATATTAGAAAGGTCACTTTCTCTGATAAGGTTATTCAGCATGAGATATCGGACAAAATAATAATGAGAAAAACTTCAAGTGATCCAAAAAGTAAATCTGGAGTTACACCGGCGGCAATCGTTGGGCCTTCTGTCTTGAAAACGAATGTTCATTCAACTTTCAAAACTTCTATGAAAACTCCGGCTAAAACGGTGATTGCTACATCTCAGCCTATTGCAAAAATTGTTCCTAGTCAGTCAACAATTTCAAAACCTTCAACTGTAGTTAATACAGTTTCTTCTGTTGGAATTCCGACTCAGCAGATGGTACTTGACAAATCCGTAGTTTCAGAAACATCTGTTAAAATTCCAACACAAAAAATAATTGAAAAGACAGTTAGCACAACGGTATCAACAACAACTGCAACAGTTATAACAACCACAGCTACAGAAAAAATAACATTCCCGAAAACAACAACACTTATCGTAACGTCGGCCCCAATAGCAAAAACAACAGAAACCGTTAGAACTTCAACAGTAAAAGCAACGCCTTTAATAAAATCGACAGAATCTTTAGCACCAATGACTGAAATGATAACAGCTAAAACTAGTGCAGCCAAAGAGAATGATAAAAAAGAAACTCTACAAACTACGGAAGATATTTTTAAAAGTATTGAAGAGGCTTGCAAGGAGAATTTACAAAGTGGTTGTCCTACGTTAGAATCTATCACAAATATTAAAGATAAAGAGATAGACAAAACCTCTGATTTATCAACCACTCGTACAAGTACGAATAGTCTAACAAAGAAAACTATTTCAGTACCGAAAACGACAACGGTGTCTGAAGCAAATATAAGCAAACAAATTGATTCTAAGAGACCAAAAAAACTCGATATTAAAGCTTACAAAGCACGAGTACTCGAGCGTCAAAAAAAGGAACAAGAAAATATTCAGAGGCTTGAAAATAATCCTGTTTCACTCACTCAGAATCTGCTTAATATTCCGACGAAAAAGCGTAATATTGAGCCTCAAGAAAAAGAAAAACCATTAACTGCAAAGAGTAATGATGTAACAAAAGTCGATATATTAGCTGAAATTAATAAGAAGAATTTAAAACCAGCGATTAAATTGAAACGAACAAGTATTCATGAAAGACTGAAGGCTAAGGCTGAACAAAAGCTTCAGCAAGAAAAGAAAGATGTAAAAAAAATAGAGATTGAAGAAGAAACCATAAAAAGCACAGGTTCTGAAGCTGAAATGACTAGCATAAATAAGTCAAGTCCCACTAAATGTGAAGCCGAACATTCTCATGCTAAGCTTGTAGATGGTAAAACTACTGACAGTCTTAAAAATAATAAAAAGAAAAAGAAAACTTGCAAAGCTTGTGAAGCAGATAGCCATAAATTTAAAAATATTAAATGTGAAGGCAACAAAGAACTTAAACTCAAATCTCCAAAATCGAAAACTGACGAAACAGAAAGTAATGATAAACATAAAAAATTAGAAGAAAAAGAGACACTTGTAACTGGAGATTTAGCATGTAAATCTCCTATTGCAATTATTGATACACCCAAGCAAGTTGAAGAAATTGCTGTTTCAATTGATGCTGAAAATGTCATTGAAAGTGAACTTTTATCCAATATAGTTAATATAGGTACAAAAATGGAGTTAGGAGAAAGTGATTCTATACTTATAGATAATTCATGCATTGAAACTGAAATTGTAGATACACCAATGGAGATTATTGACGATGTTACAGTTGTATCGAGAAACACCGATTCGATTGTCAAGCCATTGAGTATGAATGATGATATATCCAACACTGAACTTTATGAAGAAAAGAACAAGTATATTGATATTAATAGCGGTGTTACACCATTGATGCCCAAAAGTAATGAATATGATGATAGCAAAACTAAGCATTCATGTTCGTTTCAGAATACGTTTTTTGAAAATTCAGCTTCTGTTGACAACCTAAAAACAGATGGTATATTTACAATTAATGAAATTGAAGTGACAAGTGAATGTACTGCTCCTGCACTAGACGTAATTAATTCGATGGAAAGTTCACTACAAGATATTCTGTCTAATGAAATAGAAGAAAAGCTGAAAGAAATGTCCAATATGGATAATTCGACCACTTTATGTACTAATGATTCCACACAAATAGCTTCCACGAAAAAAATGTTTTACCAAATGGAACAAGTTACTACTGAGGCTACAAATGAAGAAAAAAGATGGAGAACAAGTAATGAAGAACAAGAAAACGATGACATAGATAATTTGGAAATGCTTATGAAAGATTTTGTTGATGAAATCAATGAAGGAACAGAAAAAGTTAAAATTGACAAAATTATAAATGATGGAAATAAAGAAGGGAAATTAAGCAGTATAATAATAATAAATGATATAAACAATTTGGACAATGACGAGAAAGGAAATTTAAACGATACAAAAGTTATGGAGGAAAGCTTTGTTGCAGAAAGTGAACAAGCTGATGAAAAAAATAAGCATCTTGAAATAGAAAGTGTACATTCTGAAATTCTTGCTTATGATAATGTAACTAATGCAAATTTAGAAGAAGTAAACATAATTTCTGATTCACTTAGAAAAGAAAATGAAAGTACAGCACAAAGTCAATTAAATACAAAATCAATAGAAAATAAAAATTCAGAAATCTTTGAAGAAACAGAAATATTTAAAAATATAGAACAGTTAGATGAACTACCTAACACATTAAATATAAAATCTACTGAAAAAACATCTAGCTTACAAAACCAGCTTGTATGTGATGTTGAAGTTAACAATTCAGTCGAGAATACTATTGAGAGCATTCTGTTAAGTACAGATACACAAGATTTTAGTAACCATGAAAAGCAACTTCAAAAAGTTTCAAATAACCAGGACATTATTGTTCCATCTATAACGACAGATATTATTAAATCTCTTGCAAACAATTCCTTTGAACTGAAATCATTACATGATCATAATTCTGAAAAAACTGCAAATGAAATTTCAATAACATCTCATTTACTGAACAAAGAAAGCCTTTTGTCCGACTTACAATCATTTGAAGAAAAGAGTTTAACCGAACAAATTCAAGAACCTCTTGTTAAAGACAATACTGATAGATTATTGGAAATTCGTACTTCTTTAGAAGAAGAATCTGACATGAAAACTAATATGGAAAACGAAAATAAAATCCCAACGTTCAATATAATTTCGAATCAAAATCTAGAAATAAATATATTCCCTGAAACTGTTAGAAAACTATGTGAACCGCTGTATGAAGATATTTCCAATTCACCCTGTTCACAACTTGAATATGAATCTGCAATAGATTATAAAGAACCTTCTTTACATCAAGCAGAAATAGAGATACTAAAAGATGAGTCGATTAAGCCACTATCTTCAACCAAAGAACTAGGTATTCCAGATAATGAATTATCATTAACAAAAAGAACTGCTCCATCACTTGCAGTAAATTCTAAAACATTATTACTTTCCCAAAATCCAGCAGATGCATTTGAATCTCCACTCTCACCTGAACCTGAAGAAACTATTGAACCAGATGATATTCAAAATTTTGAAGAGTCAATGTTCAAAAATTCCTTGTTATCTGAATCTAAGGTAGAAGAAGATCTTTATAAAAATACATCTCTACTTATAAATGTTCAAAATGAAATAAAACAATTTGATCAAATTAAAATACAAAACAATTTGAAAGATCAGCAAAATATAAATGTCCAAACAATTGAAGAACTATCACCCATTCTTGAAGTTTTTGGTGATTCAAAACCAGAAGAAATTTCTACCTTAATGGTTGAAGAGGCTTTGGCTTCAAACATCGAAGAAGAGTCCATTGCCGTCAATATTGAGGATCCCATTGAAAAGTCGCTTCTTCTACTGAACTCAGATATAAAAATACCCAACATTAATAATGAAAAACACGTGCTCACTGATAGATCTGACACCTCCAAAACATTTAAATTGATAGAAAATGCAGTAAGTGATATTACCGACGAGGTTAAGCCTATTATGGAGCTTTCAGAAGGCGCAACAATGGCAACAACGACGGCGGCGCAGTTACGAACTCGTCCCACGATGATATCCGAAATGATTTTAAAAACGCCGATTACGATAATACACGTGGGCAAAGACGGCAGCAGAAAGTTGTGTAGAACCGATATTTCCACGCCCATGACTACCACCTGTACTGAGGAACTCCATTCCCCAACTAAGCAAAGGTCAAATATTGTTTTAGAAACATTAGAAGGGACCACATCAATTGTTCCTTCTATCCCCGAGGTCATTTATACGAATAATAAAAATGTAAACATCACCAAAACTGTTTACGCGGAATCTGATCGGCCTTTAGAACAAGGGTTAGATGAACCAATGAATAAAATTATGAGTGTTCTCGAGAAAACTGATGAATGTGCCGCCGCGGATAGTTGTATAGACGAGAAAAATTTACCGATAGTGGAGAAAAATGAAATAAATATTAATAGGCAATATAGTATAAACATATCAAATCATGGATCAGATAATATGTTGGCTGATGATAAAGATACAACACTTAGTGTTGCTAAAAATAATACAGATCCAATTGATGAAAATAGTATTTTGCTTAATAAACTGTCAGAACAAGAGAAAGAATATGATAATAAAGGGATTTCCGAAATAAGTGAACCAAATAAATTAATAAATATTATTGGAGTTGATAAACAGAAACCCATTGTTGTACTTGAAAAATCTGAAAATTTAGAGCACATGGTAAGTAGATTAAAGAAGAATGATTTTGACGAAAAGTTACATAAAATACAAAATAAACATAAGATGAAACACAAACATGAAAGTACAATTCAAATTCCGATAAATATGGGAATAGACAATTTAACAAATAAAAGTGTAGTCAAGCAGGTTCAATTAAATACAAAAGAAGGAATTGTTTCTAGATTATTCGAAATTGACCAAGAGGTCATTAAATTAATGAATGAAAAAATGAAATTATACAACTTACTCAATAGTGGCGATTTTGAGGCTGCAAATGATACAAACTGCATTAAAAATGTAGAATATTTGCTGGCAAATACTTGTACAACTGATGCAACGGGAATAACTAAGCAATTTGAATCGTCAGCTGGACCATCTAATCTTCAATATGACTTTAAATCTTTTAATACTCCAATGATGCCTGATATTGTAAATAATCCTATTTATATACCTACAAAGAAATTTATGGAGAATTTGTCCAAAAAAGAATTTGAAGATCAAAAACAAATGATAGAAAAAATTAATATTGAAAATCGACATAAATCAGAACATCGTCATGAAGGCAGAAAAAAAGATAAAAAGAATAAGGATAAAAAGAAGAAGAAAAGAAATAAATCCAAAATTAGATCCAGTAGTAGTCACAGACATTCTATATCAAGTGATAGATCTATAGAAAAAGAAAAACTAATAAAATCACTTCACAAATTACCATCTGAAATTAAGACTAATAAAATACATAAAAAATTTAATGAAAAGAAGAGTGATAAGGTTAGCAGCACTAGTGAAATTATTCCAAGATCTAAAAGTCGAATGAGAAAGACATCCAAAGAATCGGAAAATGATTCAGAATTGGATGAGTTCAATCAGAAACATCATATTAGTCCTGAAACTTCAAAATCAAAAACTTTGTTTACTAAAATTTCTGATAAAGATTTTCATAGTAGAGATAATACTGAAAATAATGATAAACATAAAAATAAATTAAATATAGGTAAGAAAATATTTTTTTTTTAGTAATAGCGAAATTGTATTCTTAATAATGTTTTAGCTTTTGTAATTATTAAATTATATTTTACCATTTAGATTTAGAAAGAAAACAATCTCCAAATAGGATGTATGCAATTGGGAAAACTAAAACACCAGTTAAACTTAACAAAGATATTAAAACTCATCTCACAGGTTCTTCTGATGAAGATATGAGTTTAGCTCATAAATTAAAATTACTTTCTCGTCCAAAAAGTCGAATTCGCAAAATTTCTAAAGATTCTTCAGATAGTGATCAAAATAATAAAACAAAAAAAATTGGTAAATAATTTGAATTTCTTAATAGAAATAGAATTATTAAAAAGAAATTAATATAGTACAATTATTAAATTCCTGAATTATCATTTATGTATTGTATAAATTATACAGATTGCATAACTCTACAATTTGCTAAAGAATTATTTTTTATAGTATCTGTAACACTGTTTTTAGTACAAAATTTTGAAAAGAAAGATTATAAATAAGTATATAAATCATCTAGATGATACTTTTGATGAAAATGGTAAAGATGGTAAATTATAATTATTAATTTAATAGATCTAATTATTAAACTGTTAATTTATTAAAAATCATTTACATATTATATTGATTAAAAAATATAAATTTAAAAGAAAATTATCATATAAGGTTAATTAAATAGTAAATTATATATTTATTAATAAATTTTTATGTTCATTTAAAAAGTTATCCATGCAAAATTAGAAAACTATATATTTACATATTAAAAATAGCTAAAGTCGTTCATTTGAATGATTTGTAAAGTTTTGCAATTAATATTTTATAATTGGTATTTAATTTACAGAACATACCAAACGTCCACAAAGCAGAATGGATAAGAAAGAAAGAGCTAAATCTCCTAAATTATTCAAAACTGTAAAAGATAAATCTCCTACCAAAGCAGTTAATAAATCCGATACTGATTCAGAAATTGAGAAGTATACTTCTATTCGAAGTGTTAGTCCAAAGTTGATACGATCGAAAAGCAGAGCTAGAAAATTATCTAAGCATACATCACATAGTGATGAAGAACAAAGTAAAAAATCAGATTATAGCAAAACAGGTAAATTATATAATGAACAACAAATCTATAGTTCTTAAAAAAATTTATTACAATGAAGTATACAATCATCAAATACTTGTATAAAAGAAAAAAAGCAATACTTTTCTCGAGAACTGAATTTTTTTGTATTATAAAAAAAATTTTCACAATCCTCTACAGATGCACAATATTACGACAAAAAAAAACTCTACTGTCGAAAAAAGGATCGCTTTTTTCTTTTATACATTTTATCTAGATGGTGGGTGCTTTACATTATAATAATAATTATATAATCGTGAGTTAATTATATTTATTATAGTATGCTTAATTTATATTTAAATGAAAAACTATTATATACTGTCTTTATCATTAAAGTTTAAAACTTTTCATTTTTAAAAATATTTGTGGATTGTACTTATTTATAAATATTTTAATAGAACGGTCCAAAAGTTCAATGAGTAAATCTATATTAAATACTAATTTGATGAAATTATCAAAAACAACAAAACTAAAAGCCTCGTTTCAATCGGATGAAGATTCAGAACTTCTAAGTTTTAGATATAATAAAAATGTAAATCTAAAAGAAATATCACGCCCAAAAAGTCGAA
This sequence comes from Sycobia sp. Sy_11, assembly GCA_018907035.1. NCBI lineage: Eukaryota > Metazoa > Arthropoda > Insecta > Hymenoptera > Epichrysomallidae > Sycobia > Sycobia sp. Sy_11. Next base: position 1,745,936 of record JACCIC010000060.1, on the reverse strand, counting down.
TTGCAAAGAGCTTTAAAATTTTCTCAGATAATGATAGTGAAGATCGTAAGAAAAAGCCTGATTCTGATTCAACTTTAATTAATAATCAGAACGGTATGCAGCTATTGATTTATTCTTTTGTTTTATATAATAAAATATATCCCAATATTTTCTATTTTTAATTTATCATTTGGTTATTTTAGAAAATTATTCTATTCAACGTCCAAAAAGTAGAATGGATAAGACTGCTAAAATAAAACTACCAATTAAAACATCTAAAGCAATCAATGAACAGTCTTTGAGTCATTTTGAACAAAGTCATCAAGAAATTAGACTTCAAACAGATAATCGTACTTTAAGTCCAGATTCAACACAACGGCCAAAAAGTGCAGCTAGTATACTTATGAAGGGCTCAATAAATACTGATGATGAAGATCATCATGACAACAAATCGGATGTTGAATCTAACTCTAGACATAATAAAATTGGTAAGCTGAATAAAAAATACTTGAATATTTTCAATTAATTTCTAATTAACTTCTGTTATCGCTAATTTATGAATTAAACTACAAACTGAATTCAATCAAAATATTAAGTTATTTGTTTATATGATAGTGTATTACATGTATATTCGCGTATATGTTCAGAAAGTTATTTATTAAAACTTTTATTTTTAAAATCACTAAGATATAAACAATGAATCTTACAAAAGTTAATATAATATAATTATGGTGACAATCAAGCTGTTCTTGTATATAATCACTGCTATAGAATCTGAAATTGTTTGACTGCTCTTTTCATAAAAAATTGTTTTCTTTATCTATAACGTTCAACATTGTAAGCCGTTTTGGTTTTTCTTCAAGGGGACTCCTTTAAAAGAATCTTTTCAGGCAGTTCCTCAAGAAGAACCGAAACGGTTTGAAGCGTTGGACATTTTTAATATTTTAAGTTTTATATTTTAGATTTATACAGTAATTATAAATAAGAACACTGTAACTGTCATTATAATTATACTATATTAGTTTGATATATATCAGTCGGCAGAAGTAAAATTATTAATTTTAAACTCATTTTTATTTATTTATTCGATGACATGATAAAGTAAACAAATGAATTTAAATATGAATTTTTCGTAAAATGTTTACTATTTTCACAAAATAAATAAATGTAAAAAAATTCTTATATTATTATAATTTTCTTGATTTTTTATTTTTTCTTGATCTTGAAAAATATCATATTTTTATACTGAAAGAGTAAAAGATTATTATGATTTTATAACTATACAGATGTATTTGTATTTATAATAAATTGTTTTCTAATGTAAAATAGGTTTTTAGATTTAACAAATTTGTAAAAACAATTTAAAAAATGATAATTTTCAGGTTCATAAATGAAACAGGTTCAATTTTACCGAATAAATAAAAAATACAATCACTGTTGTAAAGTTTATTTTGATATATACATGCTATACATTTTTAAATAAAATACAAAAATGATATTGAATATTGATATATCCATTTGTATGCAATATTCTCTCATGACAATATTAGATTCATGTTTAGTTTATATTGATATATAATTTTGCTTTAAAGTAATTTGACTATATGGTGATATAAATTATTTAAATAAACATAGTACAATACTATAGCACATTATGTAATTAGTCCATACCTTAGGCACCCATAGTATACAGCATTTTTTATTACCAACTAGGAGAGATCATTTGATATGGGTGATGGATTAGTCTAGATTGAGTGTAGTAACTGTGATTATCTCAAAAATTCATCATAAAAAATGTTAGAATCTAAGGCTGCTCCATTTTCAAGCTATACTTTTTATCCATAATTAGTACTATTGCTTAATTCAATTTGATATATTATATATAGTTACAAAAAAAATTTTTAACGAAAACCGATATCTTTAATTTCAAATTTAAAGAGTAAAATTTTAAATAAAAGTGTTTTAATAATCCTATCTCCACAAAGTTATATTTTTTTAGTTCTTGTTCATTACAACAATATGGCTAATTCTAAACCTGTTAACATATTAAGTGTCTCACGTAAATACAACTGAACTTGAATTAATAATAATTGAGAAACTGTAAATTTGCGCGCGCACGTGCGCGCGCGTGTGTATGTCCATTAGAACTTTTATATTTGAAATTTTACTCCTTCTTTGAATCTTAGATTTATATTTTATAACTAACTTATAAGGAAATTATTCTGAATACAGAATCCTCCTACAACTCAAAAAGTATAGTGCAAACAATTACAGAAGATTATGAAGAAATATCAAATGATGGTGCTGATGTTGAATCTACAATTTATACAAACAATGATGGTTCAAAAGAAATATTACGTCCAAAAAGTCGTATGCGTAAATTTTCTGAAGATCATTTGACAGAAAATGATGAAGATCATAACAAACGAGATAATACCGAAACAATTTCAAGTGATAAAAATGGTAAATTATTAAATAATATTTTGAATGTATAAATGATATTGTAAATATTAATTAAAATTTGATTACTATAGAAATCGAATCACCAAAGAGTCTAAAAAGTAAGTTTTATGAAAAAAAACTAACGCCTGCTGAGGAAGAATACTCTAAAATATCGCAAGAAATTTCACATACGATTGCGGAATCAATTATAAAAGACTTTTCTGATGACTTAGAGGTTGATTTTCCGTCAAATAATCGAACTGGTAAGAATATCGAAGATTTCACAAATAATGAGGAAAGCTTTTTCATAATAATTTTGAGAGTATAAAATTGAAGTATACATTTATGCACTTGATTAAACAGTTTAATGGATACGTGATATTATTTAATTGAAATTTAATGAGAGAACCTGTAAATAATAAGCATATTGAAGACAATATAAATTTAATTTCGTAATTTGTTTTTGCTAAACTATACTAAACTCATTTTAATAATTAAGTTCAATATTAATTACGAAACCTATATTAAGAGTACATTTTAAAAAAATTTTAAATAAATTACAAGAAATTTTTTATAAGTTAAAATATCACTTAAAATATAATTAAAGCGTGAAAAAAAATAGATTGTGAGTAATTTTTATTTTAAAATTTTTATTTATTTATAAATCATAATTATGTTGTAATAATTCACAATTATATTATAAATGAATATAATTATATGTTAGATCATATATTATTGTCTCTAATGATTATTATTTTAAATTGATAATAATGGTTTTTTGAAGTAATAAAATAGATTTTGTTATCAAACTTTGCACATCTTGTGAGAAAAAGTAATATCTTTTTATTTTTACTACTTTCGCTCAAATAAGATAATATACTAAAATTTAATTAAATATGTTATAATATATTCAGTAAATATACTCAAGCAATCATTAATAATTAGAAATTTAAATGTGTAAATCAAATTACTGTTTCTGTGATAGAAAGAGAAATTATTAAAGAATGTTTAAAAATAGATTAATACACTAATATGACATTAAAGGACTTGTATTGATGAAATATAATCATAATTCTTTTAATATTTTTTGTTCAAAATGGTAGACTATGTAAAATAATAACAATAAGAAATTATTTTTACAAATTTTATGAAAATTCAAGTATTTGAAAATTTTTGTGAAAATGCATTTTTTGTTTGGATTGTCGATTATTAATATCTTCAAAATTTAAAAATTTAACATAGCATAAAATCAAACGTTGGATTTTTAAAATTCACTTTACAAACAATACTTATGAGATTTTTCAATTGTACAAATTGAGCTCATTATAAGTATGTGTATACTTTAGTAAAAAGTTTATTTCATTCGCATATAATTAATAAATTAATATAATAGTAGATTTATAAATAATACCTGTAAGAATATAATGTATTATTGTTATTGTTTTTTATAATCTGCCAATTTAAAAAAAAGTTTTTAAGACATTTTTTAGTTGTATTTCAAAAGTAAAAGATTTAATTACAGATTTGCATAGTTTTTATTATAAAAATCTATTTTTTTCCGTCCGAAACTAAGTATTTTGTAACAAAATTACGTAGAATATGTATGTTTTTAATGTAAAATTATTTTAAAAAGGCAGTTTTATATATGGTTGGAAGCATAATAAACATATACCTGAAAACATAATTGGATCGCGCTGAAATTTTTGTATTTCAAGCATTAATGGGTTAATTAACATTGCTTATTTGAATTAAAAATGAATAACTATTCATTAATTTATTTCAGCTAATGAGCTAGCTAGGCGTCCTCAAAGTAGCATGAGTAAAACTGAGAAGTATATAACTGTAAAAGCTGGTATAGAAGCATATTCTGAATCTAAAGCATCTCAATCGGAAAATATTTCTGATAACGATTTAGAAATTACTGATCTCATTAAAAAGCGTAGTATTACACCTGAACCAATAGAGCGTTCTAAAAGTCGAATTGGTAAAGTTGTTAAAACTACTAAGAAGAAAGAAATATTAGAGGAAGATTCTGTTGATAATTTAAGAACTGGTATGGATATAATATTCATTTTATAAAAGAAAATAATAACATAATTTTAACATTTATATCTCTTTCAGAACTTGTTACTCGTCCGAAAAGTAGGGCTGCTAAAACATTAAAATCGTCAGAAAACGATTCGCCTTTTATTCAACGTCCTAAAAGTAGAGCAGGAAAAACATTAAAAGCTAAAAAGGGGAACATCATATACAGAACTGAAGAAAATGTTTCTCAATTTGAAAAATTCCAAAACATACAAAAGACTATTATTTATTCAGACGATAGCACAATGGATACTTTTGATGATCAATCAAGTCAACCAAAACCTTCTAGTACAGGCTTAGCACTTTTAGAAGAGTCACTCAAGAAAGAATCTAAAAAAAAAAAGACATCATTTCAGTCAAATTCTCAAGACTTAGCGGAACTTTCTGATCTGTCATCTGAATATGACGATGATGAGATAAATCAATCCTCACAAGCTCCAGTTAATAAAAGAAAAGCAAAAATAATTGTTTCACCTGAAGTTTTACAAAGCTATGAAGAAACCATTCAGTATGTTATTAAAAACTTAGGACAAACCTCACCCTTACCATCAGTAAATGATATTCAAAATATTAATAAAACGATAAAAAAAGAAAATAAAAATATAATAGAATCCAAAGTCAATGCTACACTAAACGATATTTCTAATGATAATCTGCAAGGTAATATTTTACTACCCGATACCAAACAGAAGAAATCAGAAATATGTACTGAAAATCTTAAAAGTAAACAGGACATCATTTCAAAGTCAAATATTACAGACTCAATTGATTTTTCTAAAACATTGACCAGTGAACAAAAAACAGAGAGTAATTCGAAAAAGTTGATTACAAAAGAAAATTTATCAAGTGATACAGATCGAAATAAAATGAAGCAGAATGAAAAAAATATCATTTATTCTGAGGACGAATTTGACGATAATGCTGAAAATGCATCTTTCACTTATGGAGGGTCTCCATACGTGGTTTTAGATAATCTTGAAGAACAACCTGAAAATGAAAATCCTGTGGAAGAAGAGAATCTTGCTAAAGAAGATATTATGACTCCTTTTACTTATGAAGGTATGCCTTTACCAAAAGAAGTAGTTGACAGTTGTAGTTCGGTAGGAAGCGGATCAAACTATCCTTCTCCTAAAAATATTGAGTTACCTACTGAAGTTAATGAAAAATCTAAATCAAAGAAAACTACTAATGAGGATAATGAAATCGATCAAATGGAAGATGTTATAGTTGATGACCAAAATCAAGTAGATGTAGTTAATATAGATAATATTGAAAATGAAATTGATTTTAAAAATGTTAGTGCCATACAAAAAGAAGTGGAAGTAACTGTTTCTGACAAAGAATCTGATATCGAAATTGATGTAGAAGAAGGAAGTGTGGATAAAACAACTGACACTGCTGTTGAAGAATTAATTCGTAAAAGTAATGAAAATAATGAAAAATCAGATGAAACTGTTAAAAAATCAGAGACTTTTATAGAAGATTCTAATGAAAGTAATAGTAATGAAGATTTAGAAAAAACAAATACAAAAGTTTCAATAAAATCATTTAGTGAAAAACCAAATGATGATAGTGAAATACATTCCAAAAAGTTACAAAAATTAAAGGAAGTCAATATAGAACCTGCTAATGATAATGCTTCTGAGAAGTCGATGAGATCGTTAGAAATGGGTGTATCTGATGAAGATGAGACAAAGTCTGGAACACTTGATAAAGCAAGAACTCGAAAGCGAAAAAGGCACAATGATGAGAATTCATCTATTATTAGTACACGTAGAAGTTCCCGTGTTGTCGAAGATAATGCCAAAGACATTGTTCCGCAGGACGGAAATAAAGTTCGAATACAAAAGATTATTGAAGAAGAACAATTAGACAATGCAGTTCCTTTGAAGAAGGTACGCGGCAGACCTCCATCAACTATGAAAAAAGCTCGCCAAATGGAATCGCTTCTAAAACGAAATTTGAAGAGAAAACAGCCAATGAGTATGGAAAAAATTACATCATGTAAAGTACGTATTCTGGATATTTTGTTACAATCAACTGCAGATCCTAGTATTCTACAAAAAGAGGGTATATCTAAAATTAGAAATTTAAAAACAATTTTAATAAATAAATCCAATTTTAAATTAAAAGATATCCAAACAATTTCTAAAGAAAAACAGATCAATTCAGATTTAAAAAAAAAAGAAATTGAAACAGAATCTATAATTCAGAAATCACAAATAAATTTTGAACAAACTGAATTTGAAAAAATTTCAAAAGATGAAACGATAACCGAGATTAAATTAAATGAGCAAAAAAGTTTACATAGGTTAAATGAAATAGAAGTGCAACCTGTAATTGTTTATGGTGAAAATAAAGAAATTAATAAAAATGAAGGGCCAAAACAAGATATAACAATTGTAAAATTTAGTGAACCAAAAGAGAAAGAAGGTATAATAAATATAAAACAAATTGAAAAATGTATTGACAAGTCTGAAGGTGCAGTAAATAAGCAAGGTACATCAAAGGCAATAATTGATGCTAATAGTGTTAATACTGTTTCAAGTGCATCTGTAGAAACTATTGCAACAAAAAAAGGACAATTATCTCGAGGAAGTGACATGTCTATGATAAAAGCTCAAGTGGTAGTGGAAAAAATAATCATTCCAATAAAGACTTCTAGTGGTGAAAATGAAAAGAGTGACTCAAATGTTGAACTGGAGGAGAAAAAACCAAAAAGAACTACTTATACAAATCACAAGGGCCCAATATTGAATATTAAGGTAAAGAAAATATTAGAAAAGGAATAAAAATAACATACAATGTTAAAATTACAGTAAATAACTTGAATCATAGATTTAACAATAATGACAAATTTATTTTAAAAACTATTTACCTCATTTTTAAATAATAAAAAAAACTGCTACAAATTTGAAATAATACAAAATACTTTAAATTTTTACCAACAAAGAGAGACTACCAACTGTAGGTCACAGATTTTGTTGAAATAATTTTCTTTTATTCTTAATATACCAATAGCTGATTTCCAGAGGAGATACTTATAATGGTTCATGTTCTTCGTTATAAAAATATGCCATTTTTGCTAACTTAATTTTTCAATACTACTATCCGAAGATTCTCTCTTTGTAGGTAGTGGTTTTATTGTAGTATAAATGAAAATATTATTTAATATACTAAACTATGATTATATTTAATATGATTTGTCTTTTATATAGTAGATTGCATTAAACTATATAAAATTAGTACCTATGTGCTACTGTGATATATACTTTATATTATTAAATAGAAATAGATATACTTAGTGAGAAGTTTGGATTATTAGAACACAACATAAGTAAATTAAAACAAAATCTTTAATTTCATCAGATCTAATGTTACTTAACCCTATAAAAAAATATCCTTATAAAGTAATCAATGTATACATAGTACTATGAGAGTATAGTTGATTACTGATTTAGAAGCTGATTATTTATCTTGTGTGAGATTCACTAAAAAAAGAAAATGAAACCCAATTAAATGACCTGAATCTATAACAAATTATAACCGCTTTTTAGGTTTTTGAAGATACTTTCTTAGCTGCAAGTGATGACGGATCGATTTATCGCTATGAAATTGCAACCAATACATTATTAAATATCTTCCGAGGCCATTCAGCTGCAGTGACATGCCTTTGTATAACACGTTTTGATTTTAACGAATCTAAGAAAGAATTGATGTATTCTGGATCATTAGATGGGAGTCTGCGGTGCTACAATATTAGGGTAAGACTATATTTGATGTATTTTGTCATGAAAAAATAAAATACTAATTTTTTATACTAAAGTTATTTGAAATATACAATATTTACAAATAATTAGGTTTTTGATTCTTGACATTTTCATATTGATTTTTTTCAAGTTAAATGGGAAAATTTTTTAGTTTTAATTGAACATAAAATTTGATTCAATAAATTGAACTAAATTATCTTAAAATATGAAGTAATTTTGTTTGTTTTTTTTTTCTTTTTAAATATTTATTATATGAGAATTTTCACAGACTGGCTTAGAAATGCAAGTGAGTGAAATTGGAAGTGCAGTTCAATGCATGGACCAAGCATGGGGCACAATTTTCATAGGTACCAAATCTGGAAGTATAACACGTTTTAATATTAAGGTAAATATTATTTGCTTGATTCAAAAATAAAAAAATTATTAAATCTTTAATAACATAATTGATCAAAATAGTAATAGTTTATTTAATTTAATTGTCCACATTATTTAATTTTATATATATATTAACTATAAAACATTTTATTTGAAAGAAAATAATAATTAATCAATTTCATTAAAGGGTATTAATTCTTTTAATTCATAATCATAATATCTTATTACAGTCTGGTCACTTGAAGCCAGATTCTATGCAATCTTCAGAAAAACCCGTAATGGCGCTAAAAGCAACTAATGAAGGTGCAAGAAAGGTACTTATAGTTGCTTCTCGTAATCAAAAACTTACCATTCGAGATGCTGTAACAGGACTCTTTTTGCGCACAATAAGTGGTCAAAAAAATTACACAATTTACAGCCTTCTAAGAGATCACAGTTTAATTTATTGTGGCACAAGTAATACATCAATTCCAGTTTTTGATTTTATTGTAAGTAACGATTTTTATAAATTTAATTACATACTTTTCTCTGTACTAATTATACAGAAATTTCAGTCAAGCAAATTATAATATGTGAAGTTATTATCAAATAGAAAACATTCAGTTTCTTGAATGTCATTTAGATGTTTGTTATATTTAAATAAAACTTAATTTTTGAAATTTTTTAATTTGATAAATCTTTCTTTCTACTTAAAATTTAAACATTTTAATGTTTTAGAGTGGTGAACAATTAGCACAATATAATGCCAGTGTTGGCATTGTATGCATGTGTTTGCATAATAAATTTCTCTTTGCTGGTTGTTACGATGGAAATATATACGTTTTTGATACAAGGGTAATTTGTACAAGTATTTTCTTTTGTAGTTTATTGAAAATTTTACTAATTTTATTACTTTTTAGAATCACACTCTCATATGTAGCATACCAGGACCTGGAAATATGCTTTTAAGTATGGAACTTGTAGATAGAAAGGTAAATGATTTCAAATTACTATTTATAGTTAACTAAAATTAAATTTAAACTTAAATAACGTCTATATAATTTAACTCTTAGATAATTGCGGGTAGTAAAGATAAAAACTTGCATGTGTGGGACATGCCTGAACAAATACAAAAGATGCTGGATGAGCAAATATAATTCAGATATTACAGAATGTGAATCTAGTCATCTACACAAATATTAATCCAGCGTTACATGTGGCAAGAAATAAAATTACTGAAGTAATTCAAACAGCTTCCATAACAACAGCAACACTTGGAAATTAAATTCCAAAAATACTAAGAAAACTGTGTACAAAAAAAAAACGTAAATGCAAAATGGAAAAAGGACTAATTGAAACTAACTATAAAAATGTATATATCGCGCATGATAGAAATAAAAACAATGTGTACAGGGTGAAGTGTACAGACGGGGTCGTAAGGATCATACTATAATGCAATGGCATTAAGTAAATAATATGCATCTTGAGGTGCCCTTATTTCTAGCCAATATAACTTTAACAGCGACATAACGTAATCTTAACTGTAGATTTATTCAATCGAATTTAAAAGTGTTTTCTTTTTCTTTTACTTTTTATCGTAAACTAAGAATTCCTTAAAAGATCGCAAAACTGTATTCAATTTGTACGGAAATGAAATTGAATACAGTGACGGAATGGAAGCGATTCGTTAAATTAAATTATTTCTGGTGAACCCTCTGCAAATAATAAATCGAAAAGATGGGTCTACTTGCGAAATCGGCATTTTAAAAAATGTCACTTTACTATTAAAAAGCTTTATGTAAGTTCTTTGTTATTATCTACATTCACACGTAAAGCAGAAGAAAATAATAAGTAATTTGACAGCAATTTGTGGTGTCAAATCGAACATAGTTAGTGGGTATGTTTAAAACTTGTCATTTCCATTTACACTGTTTTGATAATAAAACGTTATTCGCTTCGAAGTTGCGAATTGCGTTGACGAGGATAAAGATTACTTTGCATAAATTGCACTGAAATACGAGTTTTATAGTCTGTAAACAATAAATTTTGTCGAAATATAATGACGGTATAGACTTATATCCGAATTTTATACAGTTTGAAAAAATAGACACATTGTAGATGTGGAATGACGAATTGTATCATTTGCTCGTGTATTGTTGTATTTTATATAATGTAGTTCGTCCAACTACATTATGTCAGAATATGTAAAAAAGATAAGCTAAATAAAGCAAAGTGATTTGTTTTTTATACATAATTTCTTTTGCCTGTAGTATAGGTATATGTAAATTTTATACATATAACCAGTAAAATATTTCTTTATTTCTTAAAGAATAACTTGATAAACGTACAAATTTTGTGCTATGAATCACAAAAATTTCATGAACATTAATAAAATATCCGTTGTATACCAGTTTTGTTAAAATAAACATTTGTCAAAGAGAAATTATACTGATCATGCAATTTCTTACAGCCATTAACGCGTTAATATTATTAAGATAATATTAAAAATAATTTTTTTTAATTTAAACATTTTTGTATTTATTTTCAATAAATTATATTCAATAAAAACTAAAGATTTAAAATTTGTAATATTTCAAATTAAATAATATTTTAAATAAACATGTTCACTTTTATACCTTTTTTCTTTGTATATTCCTAGATTTTTTTTATTTATAAATACTTTAATATTTAATTTATATTTTTTTACTTGTATTTTTATTTTATCGAATATCAAGAACATTTAGTTTGATAAAATATAGAGTAGATTTTATTATTACTAATTATAATTTGCTAAGTACTATAGTTGAGAATTATATCAGCATGAATACAAAATTGATATACATTGTTACTGAATATTCTAATTCTATTTTCTAATTATTATAGAATTAAATCACAATTTTTTTATTTCTAATTTTGTTTCTGAATTATTATTCTAAATCTTATTCTTATATAAATATTACTGTCCTTTAAAAAAAAACTTGTAAAAGAAACCAAACTCCAATGAAAACATTTTTTTGAGATTTCCAAATGAAAATATAATCATGGGAAATCGTATACTATACCAGAACATATATATTTGTAATCGCAATAGAATTACAAAACTTCATGTTTATAAATATAAATCAATTAGATTCGCTATATAGCATGGTTGAATATTTATTATTTATTTTGAAAATTTTATAAAATAAGAATTGGAAATCATTTGCAATATCGTATCAATATTTCTCACTAGCTTACAATTAAAATGATACATCAGTTACAAAAATATAAAAACTTCTTGCCCTTTATCATTTCCAATCTTTTTTTACAATAGTCTGCATATACTAATTTACCTAGTATAGGATTATATTTTTCATTACAATAGTTTATTGAAAGATTGTTATAAATTCTAATATTTAATAATTACTTAAATAATTAATACAAAATTTTACTCTTATGTTATTTCATAATATTTGATATTTTTATATTGAGAAACAATGTTAATAATTTTTTCTGTCTTGTAATAACTTCCGTATTGTTTAATTAATTTAAAATAGTACATTGTCACATACTATTTAGCCATACGAGGGCGCTTTTTCTTTCTGAATGAAATGCACAAAAAATTGAACGGCAAACTCACAGAATTAAAGAATGTCAAACCCCCCTCTTTATGTGTTAGTCATGCTTAGATAGAGCAAGCAGGTATAAAATCTAAAGGCCCAAATGATACTCGCTCTGAAATAAGTTGCTCTAACATAAAATGTAATTCGTTGGTTTTGAAAAAAAAATAATATCGGTTTTCTCTTAAGGTTATACGTGCAATTTACTTGAATTGAATAAAACTAAATTAAATCATTTTCTCTTATTTTGAAATTGATATAGTATGCCAAGAAGAGATGTAGGATTGGGTGGTGGGAGTGTAGGGGGTGAAACCCCCGCTGGGGGTTGGGGGGGGGGCGGAGTCCCCCTTTTTTATAAATAAATAAGACTAATCAATTGAAGATTATAAGTTTGTTAATAATCTATGCTCAAATTAAAATTTTAAAAAGTTTAATAGAATAATTTAAAATTAAAACTATTAAAACTAATTAAAAGAATTTAAATTAAAACTAATTAAATAAAAGATATAGATAATTTTTAATACTTAAAAAACATAAGAATTTTTATAATAAATTTCAGATAGAATATAAATCTTATTTTATTTAAAAATCTTGAATACTTAACTCAAAGTGCAAAAAAAGGTCGAGCCCGCGATCGATTGGTGCATATACTCGTAAGTCTAAACATCTAAGAATCCTACCAGACGACACAGTTCCGTTTATTCACTTTTCCTCCCTTGGGAGAAAAAGCGAATGAACGGAACCGTAGTCCGGTAAGATTCTTAGTTTTCCCTGCCTGCGGAGCATTTGGCATTTACGATGTTTAGACTTACGAGTATATGCACCACTCGACCGCGGACTCGACCTTTTTTTTGCACTTTGAGTTAGGTATTCAAGATTTTGAAATAAATTAAGATTTATATTCTATCTGATATATATTATAAAAAATTTTATGTTTTTTAAGTATTAAAAATTATCTATATCTTTTTTTTAATTAGTTTTAATTTTAAATTATTCTATTAAACTTTTTAAAATTTTAATTTGAGCATAGATTATTAACAAACTTATAATCTTCAATTGATTAGTCTTATTTATTTATAAAAAAGGGGGACTCCGCCCCCCAACCCTCAGCGGGGGTTTCACCCCCTACACCCCCACCACCCAATCCTACATCTCTTCTTGGCATACTATATCAATTTCAAAATAAGAGAAAATGATTTAATTTAATTTTATTCAATTCAAGTAAATTACACGTATAACCTTAAGAGAAAACCGATATTATTTTTTTTTTCAAACCCAACGAATTACATTTTATGTTAGAGCAACTTATTTCAGAGCGAGTATCATTTGGGCCTTTAGATTTTATACCTGCTCGCTCTATCTAAGCATGACTAACACATAAAGAGGGGGGTTTGACATTCTTTAATTCTGTGAGTTTGCCGTTCAATGTTTTGTGCATTTCATTGAGAAAAAAAAGCGCCCTCGTATGGGAAAATAGTAGAAAATAGGACAATGTACTATTCTCGTACTCAAGGCGCAAAATACGATTTTCTACAGCTGTTTGGAAGGAGCAAAATACTATCTTACTCCCTAGAGAGGAAAATGAATGAAGGAAACCGTATAGTCTGGATTTTCAGTTTTCCGTGCCTGCGTATTTACGATGTTTGAACTTATATCCGCCACTTGATCGCAGGCTCGACCCTTTTTGCTCTTTGAGTTAGGTATTCGAGAGATTTAAATAAAATAAAAGTTATATTCTATGTGAAATTCAGCATAAAATTTATTATATTTTTTATTAAAATTTATTATAATTTATTAAATTTTTTATTGTTTATGCTATATTCTATTCTATTTTTTATTCTATAAAATTTTAAAAAATTTTTTTGTAAGATTGCATTGTAATAAACTTATAATCTTCAATTGATTATTCTTATTTCTTGTCGCAGGAGGGGGGCTTCGCCCCAATATTTGTTCCAGTCCAAGAAACGATATCTTGTGGTAAAGTAACTTATTTCGGAGTGAGCGTATTTAATATTTTTTATTTTAATCAAACTTTTTGATTAAATTTAAGTCAAATGTTTGAATCAAATTTAAAAATTGGATATTTTTTCATTCTGTGATTTCCAATTTGTTGCGCACTTTTTGAAGAAGTGAAAAGTCCTCATATTGGAAATTAGTATGTGGCACCAAGAGGCAAATAGGAGCAAAGGCGTATTATTTTCTACTTTGTTCCCTTGTGTCACAGTGATATTATATTTGGCTAGATTAATTTTTATAATAAATTTATTCATAAAAACTATAATTGAAATAATTTAAAAAGTTGTAGAAAGTAAAATATTTGATTTCTATTCATTAATTTTCAATGGATTTTTCATAAATAGGATAATCGAGAACAAAAACTCATTTTTGGAAATTCGTACCATCTTGGATTTTATAAGTAGAAAAGTACAAGAATAGTACTTCCAGATAAATCTAGATCACTTTTTTATTGCAAAATCAATTTGAAAATGTTTTCTTTTTATAGCTTTTTATCACTAATGCATTTATCGTTAAACTTAGTAAAAAATAGCCTAAACAAAACCTTTTGTAATTAATTTTTCTATAAAATTCAATATAAAAAAAAAATTTAACACCTTGTCAAATTAAAAAAAACTTTTTACGTATAAAGTATGTCTAAGAAATTCTATATATTTTTTTGTTCAAATCGATACTGACGAAAAGCAGAATTAACAATATAACCGATACCTTTTTGGTCGATTATGAAACAAAATTTTAGTTTTCCTTTTATATATACTATAAAATTTATTAAAAATATTTTTTACGTTGAAGTCATCAAATAATAGCATTGAAGTTTGTCTAAGGATTTTTAGAGGCAATCGAACAAATTCAATATTTACATCAATATTTAAATTTTGAAACAATTGACTTTTTATTTGAATGAAGACTGCGATCAAATTGAAAAGTGAATTTTGAATTTAAATTTCCCGAGATTTTCCATTCGGTAAAATTTGTTTTCTGGAAGTTGGTAGTACTGTTAGCAACATCTGTACCAAATTTCACGTCAAAATATTCATTAGTGTTTGAGAGGCTCTCAATCTAAATACGGCGATTTTTACTATATGCTCGGATTTATTGAACAAAAAACTTGCATTAAATTTGGTTTCCGGAATGGCATTTCGACTACAGAAACGATGAGGATACTGCGAAAAGCCTTTGCAGATCATACTTTGTTCTCAAAGAATGTTAACAAGTGGTTACAACGAGTTCAAAACGGGCAAGAATCAGAACAAAGAATGTGTGCTCCAAAATGATCGACCAACAATTAGAGACCTTACAGATTCTGTGGGCAGTTGGATCAGCTCAAACCATGGTGACTGACATTTTCGATTTCAGACACGTCGATTCCCGATTAGTGTCAAAAGCACCGAACAACCGCTCAGTCGATCAAATATCGGACTAAAGGTGACAAGATCGAACAAATCACGCCGAAGTCGCTCAAAAATCAAAGGCATGTTATCGGTTTTCTTGGATTATCATGCTATGAATTTCTTCCGACGGGACAAAGCGTTAATGAAGAATATTATCTCAGTATTATGCGTCGTTTGAGTGAAGCTGTTTGAAAAAAAGGCCAAAATTATGGCAAAACAACTCTTGGTTTTTGCAATACAATAATACGCTGCCTAACACGACACTAGTTGTTTACAAGCATTTCGCGAAAAATTAAACGCATATCGTTCCGCAACCTGCTTATTCGCCTGGTGTGGCTTTGTGTGACTTTTGGCTATTTAACAAATTCAAGAGACCGTTCCAGGAACACTTTTGACTCGATTGAGGAAATAAAAGCCGAATCGCTGCACGCTTTCAAAATCATTCCAAAGGAAGACTGCCAATTGCTATGATGACTGAAAAATTCGTTGGCATAAGTGTAGTGCAACCGAAGGGAATTACTTTGAAGGAGATTAAATGTTTTTGGAAAAATAAATAAAGATTTGGAAAATATAAGAAAATTCATCTTTTAAATTGACCTCAGTGGTACTACTGTGTACGAATATGAACTAAGACTTTATTTATAAGTTTAAAAATCTTTATTTATTCTTCTAAATCTAATTCATCCCGCTTAAAATAATTCCTCCCGGACACAATCCAACTATGGCAACGTTTTTTCCAATTTTTAAAACATTTTTTATACTCGTTTTCCGGAATGGCCATCAGTTCCTTCTTCTATTCGGCTTTTATTTCTTCAATCGAATCAAAACCGTGTCCCCAAAGTGGTCTTTTGTGTTTGCTGAACAGCCAGAAGTTACACGGTACTAAATCAAGCGAGTACGGTGGTTGAAACGATATTGGTTGAAGTTTTGGCGAAATGCAGTGTGAGCTGGTGCATTATCGAGATGCGAAAGCCAAAAGTTATCTTTCCATAAATCTCGCTTTGTGAGACGAACAGGTTCACGCAAACGACGTAAAACACTCGAATAATATTCTTTATTAACCGTTTGGCTGGTTAACAACGAATCATAATGCACTACATCACAATAATCCAAGAGAACAGTAATCATAAGCTTGATTTTTGAGCGACTTTGGTGTAATTTTTTTGGTCTCCGCTCTCCTTTGGCACGATATTTGCTCGATTGATCGGTTGTTTCTAAGCGATAGATATAAGCGTAAACCCAAGTCTCATCTCCAGTCATTATGCATTCCATCTTGCCCTGATAGTCCGAAAGCATCATTTCACAGACCTCCATGCGACGCTGTTTTTCCAAAAATCGAGTGTTTTTGGCACCAATCGAGATTTCATTCTTTTCAAGCACAAAATGTCTTTCAAAATAGTGTTAACTGACCCATTGGAAATTTTAACAATATCAGCAAGCGCTCTAGTAATCAATCGACGATTTTGAAGAACCAATTCTTTGATTTTGTCGACGTGTAGCCCATCAGTAGATGTTCTTGGTCGTCTTTGATATGGTTCGTCTTCAACACATTCTCGACCTTCTTTGAGCAATTTGCGCCAATCAAAAACACTTGTTCTTGACATTGACTTCTCATCAAAGATCTTCTGCAACATTCTGAATGTTTCGGCGGCCAATATTTTATTTAGCACACAAAATTTAATGCTACTTCTTTATTAAATAATTTCAGACATTATAAAAACTGAAGAGACAACTTTTCTTTGTTGACAAAACACTAGTGTAACAATATGACAAATGAAGATAATCGCGTGAAATTTGGCCCAAATAACTCAGTACTACCAACTTAAAAAAAAACATTTGTCCGAATCGATAAACCCGGCAAGTTTGAATTGAAAAGTCTTACTCATATTTGTACACAGTCGTATCAGGTAGTATATCAAAGTGCTGAACTGCATATTAAAGATTTTTGGAGAATTTCAGAGGCGGCCGTGAAAATTTCAACATTATTGAGGTAAATTGACTATAATTTTTTCTCATGCATTTTGCCATCATGAAACAAGTCATTTTTTATTCGAAAAGGTCTACACCTATATTATATGTTGTCTACCTATGCATTGCTACATCTTATAATAATAACGACAAAGAAAACGATGATTTTAACAAGAATAATCATGTGATAATAATGAATCTATAGTAGTACGCCGATAATAATCTAAAACTCACAAAAAAAAGATTTCTTGACAGTTGTGAATAGATGTACCCAACTTTTAAAGCCATGGTAAATAAACCCACAACCAAAATCCTTATATGTTTTCCGTTCTGTCATTTATTCTGTTTTTTTTTCGTTCTGTTTTTTATTTATTTCGTTCTGTTATTTCTATATTATGTTTCTATTTCTATGTTATTTAACATCGCTCTATTTATGCTTCCAAATATCGGTGCTAATCAGCGACAGAGGTCTACGATGTGTTTGTAAACAAAGCACATGTAAATTATTACAGCGGTGCTTGTGTCAATCGGCCAAGACCGGAATTTGAACTCGGATCATCAAGTTACTAATCCTTCGCTCTAGCGATCGATCTATCATAGGCCTCTAATTTATTATTTGATAAAATAATACTATTTTGTTCTAATCTTTGCTGAAATTTATTGGAATTATACAATTATGATATTTTTATTAATTTTTTGGTATTATTTACCAAAGCTAAAAACTATTTATTGCTTTTACTTAATTTTTTTTAATTACCTATATTGCATTTTTTTTTTCATTAATCTTTAGATTGCCGGGATAACGTCATATGATGCATAATAATTTTCGATCTTGAAAATCGATGGAAAAAACTTTTTAGAGTCCCTGATGACGAATATGTTAGCAGACTGTGAAAATTGCACTCTCCGAGGGTGAATACGTCATCCTTTACCCCTCTAAACAACCCCATTTTAACAGGAATATAAAAATTCTATAATTTTGCAAGCCTCAATTTTTTTTTTGAAACTTTAAAAATTTTTGAAAACGTTATTAAATTTTTGATGGAATGAGCTGTTAGAGGGGAAGAGAGGCCAGTTTCTATAATCCTATGACGTCTGACCTCAGATTCATGATCAGAGTCTCTGAAAACCCCTCACACTAACTTTACATAGAATTTTATTGTAATATTTGATTTTTGAAAAATTGTGAAATTTGAGGAGAAGTAGGGGTTGGGAACCAACTCCTATAGGTTGAATCTTCTAAATCTGACCTCAAATTCATGTTCAGAGGCCCCTAAAACCCCCTAGTATTAATTTCTCATACAGTTTCACACAATAATTGAATTTGGAATATTTTTACATTGTGCTATATTGATTTGGTTTTATCTACTAGGTATTTATGAACGAGACATCAAGTTTTGTTTTTACTAAGATCCTGGTGATCTAAAGGTTAATACACAAAACTTCAAAATTATTAATACTTTTCTTATAAAGATTCTTATTTATAAAATTTCGTAGGAAGTAAAAAATTGATATTTTTAACTATGATTTTGAGTATGTATTATATAAATATAATACTAAAGTGATAATGTATATAAAAATTTTTCACGTTTATTAAAGTTTTATTTTATTTCTGTTCCAGTTTTAAATTCTTAAATTGAGTTAACAAGTCTTTAGTTGAATTTTCTTGTTCTTGTTCTTCACTTTCATTTTTATCTTCCTCTTTCTATGAAAAATATGCCTTTTTCATTATATAAATCTTTTTTAAAAGTTTCTAATATCAAGTATATATATATATTCATTACCTTAATCTCATAAGTAATTTCAGAGCTAGACAAAAATATACTTTCATTATATTCTGGCCATGTCTTTAAGCGCTTAAATAATGTCAATAACATCTTTGGTTCTAAGTCTTTGAACCCAGTACAAATGTCAATATTCTGTTCAATAAGTTTTGGTCCACAACCGGGTGAAATCTTTCTACAATATAAAGAAAAGATAGTATAACTCACACAATTGAAAGTATATTTTCATAAAACTTACTCCAATTCCGATATAACTTTGTTTTTCCTTGATCTCATACAGTACTTGAGAAAAAACCAGAATGTTTTCAAATCTTTTTTTCTAATTAAATTAAATGTATTTCTTTTTGGTTCTAACTTAATAAAGATTATTGATTCATTCTTTTTGATTCCTGTTTTTTTATTAACCTCAGGTAAAAATGCTTTTCTGGGTAATTCATCAAGCAAATAGAATTCAAAAAATAAATGTAATATAACATTATACTGAGTATAATATCGAAGATCATTTAGATTACTTGTTTTAGTTGCGGTAAAATGCTGAAAAAATCATTGAACATTACTACTTCGTGTTTACTATAATATTATAGTTTACAATATTTAATTATTCTATGAAATTCCGTAAATAGTTAGGTTTTTTATATTATATTTATAACAATGATAAAATTATCATTTATTATAACTCCACAAAAATACATTATGTAGTGACATTGATATTAGTTTTTATATTGCTGATTTTTGTTATGGATAAGAATTTCAATTATAACAATGCTGCCAGTTTGCTTTTTAATAAATGGTGAATACCTTCCATATTAAAGATGGTAATCCAATGTAAAATGTTGGCCGTCCATGGTGAAATATATTTGTTTGATTTACAAAATTATGGATTAATAGTGATATGAACTTTCTGTCAGAGCATAGAGATATTATTTGTGCAAACGTGTTATTCTTCCAATTGTGATATGGGGCATTTTCTAAGTATACGTCTGCGAGTGAATCCTTGTAATGTTTATCGTGAAGCAAAAGTAACCAAATATCAAAAAAATTCAATTGTTGTAAATGTAAATGAGTTTTATAATTAAGAATTAAATTATTTAAAGGGCTCTCAGACCTCAAAAATACTTCATTGTCTTCATATAGATGAATGGATGGAATACCTGCTTTTAATAATTCCTTTGTAAGTAGTCCTACCCCAGGATTACATTCAATTACAAAGGCTGTATTTTGTTGCAAATCTTCAGAAATCATAGAACCCAATTTTTTTGCAATTTCAGGATTAATTAAATACAATTCTGTTCCTTTACCTCGAGATTTTTTTATTAAATTTTTTGGTAAAATATTGATATAATTTTCTACATCATTTTGATTTAAAAAATTAGATATTTTATTTAATACAGATCTATTATTTAATAATTTCTTAGAAGATGTTTGTATCTCTTTTTTTGAAATAAACTGTTGCTTTTGGACAGTTGAAAAAAGCTTTTGAGAAGTTACAGCATAAAATCTACATCTTTGCACACAAAGTCTATATAAAATGTAATGCATATTTTTAAACATTTTTATCACTTCTTACATGGTTCACATACAATACATCTAGAAAATAGAAATTCAATTTAAAAATAACAAGAGTTAGACATTTAAATAAAAAAAATAACTATAAATATTTATACGTATAATTTGTTAAAAAAATGTAAATTTATTAAAATTATTTTCATATAATTTTCATATTTATAAAGTAACTCAAATAAATGTTTCTGAACTTAACCTATACTTTTAAGAACATTTCTCGTAACATACATATCTTCACTTTTCTATTATAACACATAAATAAACAATTTATTTTATATAAAACTTAATTTAAAGTTTTGTAAGTATTAAAAATTGTAAATAACTAACATAATTTAATTTGAATAACATTTGCTTGCACTTTCATATACGTATACGTTTTCAAATTAATTAGCTAATGTAATCGCATATGCATAGAGATGCGTATATCAAAAAAATTAATTTTATTACAAATAAATAATTTAGTTTTAAGTTTTGTTATTATTTATGTATAAATATATTTTAAATATATTAAATGTTCGTATGTCGTATGAAGAAACAAGTATATGTTTATATATATATATATATATATATATATATATATATATATATCCACAAGTTCGTGACAACTGGCAATAATGGCAGTCTAGTATTACCTGGTATTTTTCTAACATACGCATTTAAAAATCATGTTTATTTATTTTAGTAACAATATTGTTCGTAAAATCAACTCGGATGTAAATGATAATATATTTATAATTATTAAGATAAAATAATAGGTATTATCAGGGGTTACATATATTCAAAAAATAAGATAAAATTTGATTTATCTAAAAATTATTTAGAATATAAGTTATTTAATTATATTATGGTATTAGACATACATAATATAGAATATATATATATATATATATATATATATATATATATATACATACATAATAAAGGTGCTATTCTTAAACATAATTTAATACTGTAGATTATTTTTAATGTATACTAAATGAAACTTAAAGACTAAATGGCCACTTACAAAGTATCCTTGAGCATTCATTTCTTACAGTGGTTTTTACAGGGTCATTTAGAATTAGTTTTTAATTTTTTACAAATTTGTTACAAATGTTCTATATAATGCACCAATGCTTATACTATTCAGACTGGTATTTTTCTTTTAGCTAGCAGGAACTCCACGCTTTATCTAAATAAATTATTTGAAGAGATCTATTAATGTTAATATTTAATAAATTTCTCAAGTAAAAAATATATTTATTATGTTATTCAAATTTACATTGTAAAAATCTAATTTCTTTATTAAAATTTTTTAGATTACATTTAAATACATATTTATGCATGGAAAAATGGCTCAAGGTGCAGCTCTAATAGTACGTCTCATGGCTTCATCTGTAACAGCAGCAACAAGGGCTGGTAAAATTATAAGAGATGTGATGAATAAAGGAGATCTTAATATTGTTGATAAAGGAAAGAATGACCTACAAACTGAAGCAGATAGATCTGCACAAAGATGTATTTTGACCTCATTGAGTCAACAGTTTCCAGGCGTGACAGTTATAGGTGAAGAAGAACCTTCAAATTGTGAAGTGCCTTCAGATTGGATTGTTACTGAAATGGATCAAGAAGTTTTAAAAGTAAATCTTCCTCCTCATTTAGAAAATGTTGATGCAGAAGATCTTTGTGTTTGGGTAGATCCTTTGGATGGTGAGCAATAACGACATTTTTTCTATATTATAATCATAAATTTTATCTACTATAGTCATAAATTCCTTAGTCTTGATAAAATAATCTTTTTAAATTTGTTTATATTTATAATTCATTAATAAAATTATTATTTAATACTTTAAAAACTTTATTGTTGGAAATATAAATATATAATCAATGAAAATTTTAGGCACATCAGAATATACCCAAGGTCTTGTAGAACATGTCACAGTCTTAGTTGGTGTTGCAATTCGAGATAGAGCTATTGGTGGCATTATACATCAACCATACTTTAAAAATTGTGAAAATGATTCTTGGGGCAGAACAATTTGGGGGATTGATGGAGTTGGGATTGGAGGATTTAAACCTGTTCCACCACCTAATGGAAAACGAATTATTACTACAACACGGTGAATTAAATAATTTAAAATATGCTGTTGAATTAGGATAACTGAAATAAAATATTAAAACATTAAGTTTTTATTAAAACTTATACCAAATATAAGTAACAATTTTTCTTTTAGTTCACATTGTGATACTACTGTACAAGCTGCTTTAGATGCTCTAGAACCTGATGAAATTGTACGAGTTGGTGGAGCAGGTCATAAAGTAATAAATTTATTAAAACTTCAGAATTTAAAAAAATCATCTGAATGGTAATTACAATTGAATTTAATTTCAGGTTATGCTTTTGCTTGAAGGAAAAGCTCATGCATATGTTTTTGCTAGCGGAGGATGTAAGCGTTGGGATACTTGCGCACCAGAAGCTGTTTTGCATGCTGTAGGTGGTACTTTAACAGATCTTCATGGTGAAAAATATTCATATAATTCTAAAACGAGCTATCCAAATAAAGGAGGTGTTTTAGCTACAGCACCAGGACAAGAACATCAGTGGTATCTTAATCGCATTCCAGACGAAATAAAAGAAAGACTAATATAATTCAATTTCTAACATATAACTTTATTATTAAAAGAAAATTATGTATTAAAAGAAAACTATCAGTATGTGTGTATGTGCGTATGCGTGAACATGTAAGTATATAGATTTTTGAAAAATAATCAGATCATTAATTTTAATTATTCTGAATAATTCTTTTTCTATTTAACAATTAAAAAAAATATCAGAGATAAAATTTCAAAAAAATATTTCATGATTTGACAATAAAATTTATATTTACTATTAACACATAGTGTTACTGTTAAAAGAATTATTAGAAAAAAGCATTAACAATATATATAAATCTGTTTGTACTAATTTTGTTATAAACAAACATTTTCGCACTGATATGTTAGAAATAGTTACATTTTCAAAAAATAATTTCTTAAAAATAAATTTTTCAATTTTTACTAGAAAAATTCTATTCTTCGTCTGTTGCTAAAGTTTTCTAAACTTTGATGAAAATTTTAATTTAAAATACTTGTCTTGCAGCTTTTAACAAACTTTATACAACGTTTTTAGATGCTTAATAAGTTACATAGCATAATATTTTACCTAATATCAATGCTAAATATTCCAATTCAACGTATTTATAAAATATTTAAGACTATTTTTCTATGAATTATTCTTATTAAAAATAGTATTTAAATATTTTTACGTAATAAAAATGTAAGAATACAATATTTACAATGTTTAAAAGAATTGTGTAAGATAGGAGAAAAATGGAAAAATTATATAAAACATGGAGAAACATGTTATTATTCTTTTCTGGGAGGGCATAATTCGAAAAACATATTTTATATCAATTATGAATGACCTCTATAATATAAACATACATTTACTTATAATAATATATTGATATAATATATAATTAAATAATATATTTTCAAATCGTTTTTATTACTCTTCGCTATACAGAACGTTATATAATTCAAATAAAACATAACATTTAGTTTATAACACTTACAATTTAACTACATTTAAAATATTCAATTAATATATTTATATATCATATTATAATATTTACAACTTAGATTTTAATAAGTTTCGCAGCTCTCGACGTAATATTTTACCAGAAGGATTCTTTGGAATATCTTCTAAAAATTGTACTCCTCCTCGAAGCCTTTTTGGATTAGATACTTTCTCTATTAAATAGAACAAGTAATATTCTTTTAATATTATTATTAATTGAATTTATTATTATTTTAATAATATTTAATTGAATTGTAATGTCTTACAAATTTGAAATAAAGATTAAGAATTTCAAGAACAAAGTTGTATTTAAAAATTTTATCATTAATAAAAGTTTTTCACTACTTAATTAATAGAATTGTTTTCTTATATTTACATTTACTATTTAATTTAGCTTATCAAAATAATTGTCTGAACAGTTATGAAATGGAAGTGGCCTTGCAATAAAGCTAATAAGGATTGCTTTTTTTTAAAGATATTGATAAATAATTATAATATGTATGACTCATATAATTAAGAACTTATAAAAGAATAATGTTTTTTATACTTTATATCTAATAAAAAAATTAATTTTATATGATATTTTTGTATATATTTAAATTGCATCTCACCATTTACATATTTCACAACATCGTCAGCTGTAATTTTCGAATTTGGTTGTTTAACAATAAATGCAAATGGTAATTCTCCAGCTACTTCATCAGGTAGACCAATAACTGCAGCATCTTTAATTCCGGTATGTGTCAATAAAATTGCTTCAAGTTCTGCTGGTGTGACTTGAAAACCTTTATATTTGATGAGTTCTTTTAATCTATCAACAATGTAAAAATATCCATCTTCGTCATAATATCCAATATCACCAGTGTGCAACCATCCATCTTTGTCAATGGTGGCAGATGTTGATGCTTCGTCTCCATAATATCCTCTCATTACAAAATCACCTTTAAAGCATAATTCGCCTTGACAGTTAGGGCCTAAAGTTTCATCTGACCATTGTCCATTTTCATTAGCTGGTATGACTTTTGCTGAAAGTTGTAAATTAGATTAACAAATAAAAATAAATAAAATTTAATAAAAATAAATTCTTTTAAAACAAATTGACATTTTTTTAATACTTGTTATACTTGAGTAGAATAAAAATTTTAATGAAAGATCTCGATACTTAAATTATATACCTGAGACACCCGGTAATAGTTTTCCAATACTGCCAGGCTTCTCACAATTTGCTGGTACTTTTACTACACTTAAAGTTAATTCAGTCATTCCATAACCTTGTTTTATAAGTGGACTGGATAAGCGATCCTTAACTGCTTTTTCGATCTCTTTTGAAAGAGGAGCTGCTCCACAGATTATTTGTTTAATTGATGACAAATCATATTTATCTACTATGGGGTGCTTTGCTAAGAACACCATTAGTGGTGGAACCATCATTAATACATGAATTTTATATTTTTCAATGGTTTCTAAAAAAGTTTCTTCATTAAACTGAGATAATATAATGCTTTTGTTGCCAGCGCAAAGTCCAGCCAGAAAAGTAGTAAAACAATAAGAATGGAACAATGGTAATAAAGATATTGAAACACTATCTTTTATTAGCAATTGTTGACTTTCAGATAAAATTATTTGTAAAATTGTAATATAATTTTTGTCAGTTAACATAACACCCTTAGGAAGTCCAGTTGTTCCACTAGAACATAATATTGACACAATATGTTCATTTTGATCTAATTGAGGAATTTCGTAATGTACCGCACTGTTCGAAGGTATATTTGCAATCAAATTTTCAACACTAGGTACATCTGACTGTGGATAGTCCAGCATTAATATTAACTTAGGTGACCAAGAAAGATCTTTGATAAAACTTTTTACAGTTTTTAAAGTTCTTGGAGAAACAAAAATGTAATTTGGTTTTGAAATATTCACTGTATGTTCAAATTCTCTTTTTGAATAAAAAGGGTTTAAGGGGCATATTGTAGCACCCACAAATAGAATAGCACATATAGGAGTAGCCCAACCAATATTATTTTCACTGCAAATAGCTATTCGATCATTTACTTTTACTTCATTATTTTTGAAATAAATTGCTAATTTCAAACTTTTATCTAAAATTTCTTTAAAAGTCAATTCTTCACCAGTTTCTTGCTGTTTCTAAAGGATAAAACGTCTGATATTTAATTTACTATTATATAGTTATTATATATGTGTGTGTGTGTGTGTATATATATATATATATATATATATATATATATATATATATATATATATATATACTAGTTTTATTTATTTGATCTATCTATTCTTTGAATATATCTTACCAAAGCAACATTTGTTCCATACGATGTTATATGATTTTTTAAAACTTGACCCACTGTTATCCCTTTTGGATACTTAAAATCATAATCTGGACCATGTAAAATATACGACTTTTCCCTCATCTTAAAATTTTTTTTTATTGATAATAAATTTTTAACAATAATAAATAAAACAATAAAATTAATTCGTATCCGACAACAAACTAACTACCGCTAATTAGATTACACTCATAGTTCATACTGTGCATTGGCATTTCGTGATCAAATTAAATGATTAAAAAAACTTTATTATATATACCGACAACGACAATAAATTAGATAAGATAGTTAGGAGAGAATAAATAAACGCTTTATTAGCGAAGAAAAAATACACGTATGTTTTTATCTTGTATCCAAGATTAAAATTCACTCTTTACCCGCATTGCCGATAAGCAAACGAGACAATGTGTTTTGTTCAATATAATGATTCGAATATTACTAATGAAGCGCTGTACTTATGATATAGCATACTGCTTTCTGCTAGCATATATCACGGTGTATGCCTATGTATGCTGATGTGTATATATACACATATCCACGACGACACATAGCCTTCAGTCAGAAACTGTATCAGAATGATCAGAAACCACAAACCGTCATAGCAATTTAAAAATCATTAAAGTCCGATTGTCTGGCCGAGTCATTGTTCCGACGTCAGATAAATTTATTTTGCAAATTTAAAGCATTGGCACTTCTGAATAATCTATATTGGGAGTTTTATAATGAACAAACAGCACCCTATACATACTTATCAAATTCAGAACAATAATTGTATATTCTTTCAAAATTTTATAAAATGCAATAATTTTGGAAAAAAATAGTAGTTGATGTGGATGGGATGAGAGACATAACATATATGTAGTCTTGGATCAGGCTTTCCTAAAGCTACTTTTTCCCACTGTCTGGAATATGTCTGGAATATTGATACACGTATATATATATATATATATATATATATATATATATATATATATATATATATACATACGGTATATATGGGTTTTCCCCGGTTCAGCTAGTTCACGCAAAGTATCGACCTAGGCAAACGGAAATATGAAGTGCGGAGAGAGATGTGTTATCTGGTTATATATGGCGAGGTAATGTTATACGGGACCGGGTCAGTTGTCTTTTATCGGCTTCTTGTATTACGTACGCGAATCGCGCATTATTATTATCACCTCGGATGTATTTAAGTCTTTTATCTGTTCACAATTTGCATATGGCCGATTATGTCCGGATTTATTAAAGGTACATATACATAAAAATGCAGCCTTTTTCATTTCATTCGAAAAATTTGACGTTTTAAGACATAAACTGTGAGCTTATAATGTATTTTAAAATATAATATTAAAGTAAGATAAAAAAAGGCATATAAAACAGGCTTAGCCAGCTTTTGAACAAATATTAAAAGTTTATAAACAAGTAAAGACGAATAACAAATCATGACTATATTTAAATATTATAATTAGTACGGATTTACCCAATATAGAATTATATAATGAGCTATCGGTGAAATGGTGACTAACTCTATATATATATGAGTATTTAAGTATTTCATGAGTATAATCTATTAACGTAGAGTGAACGATCTTTTACTGATTAAATTAATTATTTTAATTCATATAAACCATTGTTTATAAAACTAGGTATAATATGTATACCTGTGTATACTTGCCAGGTACATCTCTACAAAGTTTATGGTATTTTTATGTAAAACTCCTTTCTTTTGAACTGCATTTATAAAGGAACGTTTCTTACACAATTTCTAATAATGATCATATTATACTGCATGCTTACGATGCTGCTAAAATCATGACGTTTCCCCCTTTCAAGATTGTGATTTATACAACGTGTGTGGGAAGTAACAATAACTATATATGTTTTGCTGACTGAACTTCCAATAATAACAGAAATTTTACATAAATATAAATTTGCTAAAATACATAATAAAACCTTATTGAAATTTCAACAACATAAAAAGTAATATTAATTGGCAAACTCGCTTACCGAATTATCGAAATTAAGCGATATAGTAATAATATAGCCAATGGAGAGAAATTTTCACCACGATCGGATCTGTATGTAAATCTTTTATTCCTTTTAACACTATGAAAATGATCGTTTGTTTTCACCATTCGCTGTATAGGAATAGTTAGAAGAAGTCTAAAGGCTACGTATATAAATAATTGGAAGGAATCGGTCTCATTGCATTATTATTCTGGTTATCCAATTTAATTTAATTTAACCCGAGCTTTAGCAAATTCTTCTACATTAATCATTTGACTAAACATCCCGAAGTCCTATTTCCTTAATGTCGATTCTAGACCAGCACTACTTAATAAATTAGTAATGTAATTATAATCTTCGCTCTGGATCTTAAATTACATATGTAATTTATCTATTGATAACATAAAATGTTTGAATTTTAAACTTTTCAGATCAATGCAATCTTTCAATTTACCTTTCTTGGTTGCTCAATTTCTTTATATTGCGCTTTTGAGTCAAATCTAAATATTCCTAACTAATAGATTGTTAAAACCTTTTGCTTGAGTCTCAATTAAGTAAATATGAAAGAAAGTCAATTAAATACAACCACGAAAACATTCTTTAGTTTTGTAATTTCTTCCAATAAACTTTCGGCCTTTTGTTGAACGTCCGTTTTTTGTCCGTTATCTTAAGATACTTTGGTCAAACTTATAAAAAATTTTTTCAAAAAATTATTGTCACAATCTTTAGTAACGTACTTTCTGTATGTTCATCTAGTATCTGATATTCGAAACTTTGCAGTTCAATATAGGCTATTTAGATCTTGAAGCAGTTAAAAAAATTACGTAAATTTTGTAATGCATGAAAAAAATGAAACTGCATCATCAGTATCACTACCTGTTACAGACTCATTATTTTATAATATTATTTATAATAATTAGCATTTTTTAATATAAGATTTAGAGTAGTTTCGAGTTTCAAATAAGAGTTTAGCTTATAAATCGTAATAATTTTGTAGTACGTGTCCATCATAATAAATAAGGTTTAATTTTAAGTTTTCGTAGTAATTCGTCAGTTCAAAATAATTTATCAGATGTATTTATAATTGTTAAATAAAATAAGAATTATCAAACCCTTATTATTCATGCTTATTATGTTAAGTGCGTATTAATGTCATAGGATACGAAATATAAATAAAGATGTATGTAGTTTAAGACTTATTTAATATTAGGTAATCAATTCGAGAAATTTAAACTGTAGTCTGGTTAATTAGATTTTGACCTTCGTATATTATTACTTTTGCGATTAGAGCTAAGAGAAAGAAAACGATGGGAAATTTATAACATAATAATATAGAGTAAAGAAATAATTTAATATTTCGTACGCGAAGCTTTAATAAGTAAAGTTATTGTTTGAGTCTAAATATAAATCTTTATATATTAATTAACATTATTAATTGCAAATTATATTTATTATACAAAATTATGCGTTATTTTATAAATTAATAAACGTTGAAATATTGTGTAAATCATTGTAAATTTATTTGTAGATTTATTATATTAACATGATTAACAAATAATTACTTAGAACCTTATTAAATAGTATTCAATATGCATTATAACATCTCGAGAGGTTTTGTAATACCCAGTGCTGTGACTGGAAAATTTCATGTTTTCTATAACTGTTGAATGTATGCGACTGAGAGATTCGGTGCCGTGCCCGGAAAACTAAAGGTTTTCGAAAGCTGTACTTTCTTTTAAATACATTCATTTGGTAGAAAATATGATTATTTTCAAAAGCTGTTTAGCTCTATCAAAACATAGAGGCAAATTCTACAAATGGTAGAAACAAAATATCCACAAAGATTGGATTTCAATTCCGGGCCATATGGCTGCGAGACAAGGCCGCTCGAGATTGTCGCGTAACCTTACACCCTTTATCGCTAAGTTTTCAGAACTTATATCGATAAGTAGAGTCGAGGCTATAAAAATGCGAGCGCGACTTCTCGTCGTTCATTATTATTTCCGTTGGCTTGCTAAGGTGCGTAAGAAATTATATTGTCGTTTACTATTAAATCAATTCTTTAAAATTAAATTGAAGTTTATTTCTTTAAATCCCTTGTTTTATTATACTACCATAATACAATTTCCTAATAAATTTAAAGAGTGTAGCACGGAACATTAAATGTCAATTTGTCAAAAATTCAAACATATGCTTGCAATCCTTTGTGCTGCTCGCACATATTTTCAACATTATATTATTTATATTTATTTATTTGTAAAAAGCAGGGAAAAAAATACTCATGCATCTAGTTAATAACGAAAAACAACTGATAATCAATCAAAATATATGAAATGTTAGATATAGTTGTGAAAAAGACCTATATTTATATCTGCTCTATTTGACTTTTTATATATTTCAAAACACGTAAAGTGTTGTGAATTTTTGACAAGTAAGAAACTTCATCTCGATCCTTTTCGGTATCTGTGTCGATACGTTGTTTTAATACAGGATTGAAGTCAGAAATTAGTTCTATCTGATTCGAAGATAGTAACCGTTGTATGGAATGATAAACCTCGCGCTCATAAGAAATAAATTACTGCAACGATACGCTTTAAAATTGTAGCCTCGATTGCACATCTCTTCAGTTTTTATCGTTTCAAATTGCTTCTGATGCGCGAATTCGCCGACATCTAGATAATATATAACATCATACAGTGATTCCGCTCTTTACTATTTTTACAAGAGCAAATCAAGTTCATCAATTTTATTCCTCTTCGAGAATTCATTTTTTTACAAGAGAGTGGTCTTATAATCATATGAAAATATTTTACATAGTACTTTCTTTAATAGAAATTTTGAATTGATCTTCGACTAGTTTTATTGAGTTTTTTGTAGTGCAGCATTTCTGAAAGGCATTGGCGCCCCTTCGGCACAACTAACCCCCAACCTCCCTCCGTTTATGGTAATTTTATAGAAAAAAAGTCTTAATAACATAAATAGAAGTTATGGTAGACATTTAAAAAAACATTTGTTTAAAAATAAATTATGTACAACCGAAAGATCTAATTTTACATTGGTACAACAAGTGCAATCGTTATGGCCCATCAGAGAATCTAGTGAAATATTTGCAAGTATACCTTAGTGGTATAATATGGAGGTGATTTGGATACATGAATTGCTTATATTTATTCTTTGAAATCACGGTTTCTAAGCATACATAATTTTGATATATTTTTGTAGATGCTTTGCCATTCAAGTCTTCGATGAACAAAGCTGTATGTCGCACTAGTTTTTTGCCTTGATTTGTCGATTTTATGTTAGGAATATAATATTTTATTTGTTATGTAATAGGAAAGACTGCGTATTTTCTTCGAATAATTGATTTAGCCAATCAAAAAGAAGTTTAACTGAAATCAGGGTGTTGAAGCTTAATTAAACACTTATAATAATAATAAAAAAGATGATTTCTACGCATGCAATATCATGGACGAATTACTAGAATAAATTTATGTGTGATATGCCCAGAACACAAAATTCTATTTACATTTGTTTCCATACATCATTTTTCACTTTTTACGTGGTATTTTGTTAAACATATCGCCATTTTGTTACACTTTTGTTGCTCGTATCGAAAAATGTTTCGTAGAAAAGTTGTACAGGAGATAATTTTGAACAAAACTAAGTACTTTAAACACTTAAAAAAAATGAACTTTTCTATTATAAAATACACAATAAAAATCGAGAACTTGCACGATATTCACAGAGCTTATATAAAATCTGTTTAAACAAGGGAAATGCAGCAAAATTATGCAAAAAAAGATGTATTATGCATTTAGAATTAAACGTCGAACTTCTAAAACATTTCACCTTTAGTCCCGTAGTTTTCTTAAAAAGATTTCACCATTTTGTTTAGTTGAATACTTAAGACACTATTGTTCTGACACTTGTAATTTTCTTTTAAGTCTTGACTCCTTTGAAAACATCAGATAATTAAATCAAATATTGGTATGAACTAATTTTCTTACATATAATAATTACAGAATCTCTTGTAAATAAATTATGAATAACAAATTAAAATATCATAATATTTATGTTTTTATACTCATTTAATTTCATTGTATTTAATTTAATTCATGTGCATTTAAAAATGTTAACAATAAGTTTGTAATAACCATCAGTAATCAAGCAAATTCCAATAATTCATGTTCTCATACCTACTACTTAATGGAAAACATTTCGTTTCTAAATGCATCTTTATAAATTATAAAATTCTTTTAAAATAAAAATTTCTGAATAATTATAATGATGATCATCTGACCTTGTCTACACGTGACTCTTGATATCCACCGCCTCGAGCTGTATTTCATACGTTACTCCAATCGTAATTTTCATTATTTGCACCACTACCAGGTACACTGCGACTGTTTTATCGTGTCAGTAAGCTCGTTAAACAAGCGTTTTTAACTATTGAATCGCAGAAATTGTTATATTATTAAAAATCGCCGTAACAACTTCTGTCATGTTGCGTGGGGTTATGACGGTCAGATTTTACTCCAACATCCCGGCCATTAGAGTATAATAATTTTAAGGGAATGTCGGAGTCAAAATCGGCGGTCATAAATACGAAGATTTATCTCGGTTAAATCATTTTGAAGTATAGCGGATCGCAAAAGACAAAAATACGATACCGTTACAATTTTAGCTAAATGAAAATTCGCGACGACAGTTATAAAATACCACGCGAAGTGGTAAACAAGGTCTGGCGTAAACAAAAACACAATACCACCCAGGCTGCGTCGTATAAGACGAAGCATTTTTTTTCTAGACCAATTCATTTTCAATTCAATAATAACGATAAAACGCTGTTAAGCGAGATTGCTATAATAAAATCTAAAGAATCGATACCAATTTAATCTTTGCTAAACGGAAATTCGACCTTGCAACTGTAAAAAGCTAGGCGATAATGATACTTTACTACGACCTGTCGCGAATTTTTCGATGTCCCCTTAAATATATATACAGGATTGTGATTTCGTAATATCATAAATTTTATTTTAGATTTGATCATAAGCGTCTAAATAGAATGATTTTCTGTTCATAATTTTAGAATCACTTTAATGACTAAACAAATCAATATTAACTTTTTTATAGTCATAAGAAAGTAGTTTTTAAATTGTATCTGGAAGATTGAAGAATTCTTCAACATTATTATTAAACTATCACTTGTTAAGAGATGTATATATAATTTTATGAGCTCTAATGCAGAATATAGAAAAGTAAACATTTTTTTATTTCTAATTTAAACAATAACTTATTTATCAATAAGAAAATCTATACTACTTAAGAATGTTTTTTTATTTTACAGATTTTTGCTTACACGTACCTAAACACTTGTTGATGTTTAGGAAGTATCATCAAATCTGCATATAGTCTAGTAATTTCGAGTAAAATTTGTTTGTCTCGATCTCTCAAGAATTTTTAACAGGTGGTAACATCATTTAACTAATGGTTTTTTTCGATTTTATTATAACTTCATGGGATACCAATGGGTAGATAAGTTGGTGGAGGGGACAGTCAGATAGGCCTTTCCTAACCTGTTTTTTTTCAGCATAGTTATAATCATAATAATTTCATACGTTAGATGTTATGGGGGTGAATTATTATAAACAAGCAAAGCCTGACTATCATTATAATGGAATTGTAAGACCGATAAAAAATGTATGTTAGTTTGATTTTATTATATCTTGATTGTTCTATTTAATTTAAATTCTTCATTTATTTGAAAATGCCTAAAACAAATTTGTCTTGTGAGGCGCAACTGCTTACTGTGTTGTATAATAAATTAACCTTTTTTATTTCTATTATAATTTATAAAGTTTACAAGATCAAACATTGAAAGACGTATGCGTATATAAAAAATTATTTGAGATAAGACTGATTTTTAACGGTATCAAAAATTGTATGTGGAAATTGAACCTGATAATTCAAAAAAGTTGGTTACTTTCTTATCATATATGAAAAACGCGATTTATCATAAAATCGCGAAATTGATGAAATCATATTAATTTTCGTTTTTCATGATAATAATTCTATACAATGTTATCATTTAGATAATATCTCGTGCCAAGTTGAGACACGGATACTAGTACTTTACACGAATTATACATCTACAGGCAATTAACAGATTAAATATTAAAAATAATCTATATACATACAAAGTACTGTATACTCTGTACTGATTTATGCTGATTGATACCCTATAATGATTATATACAGTAGTAACTCTTTTTAAAATATTAGCTTTAGTATCCAATTTATTCGATCAATTGATGTTGCGGACATAATAAGTAATATTGCAGCAACAAAAGTGTTCAAAAATTTTAAATTATAGTATAAATTAAGTAGTAATAAAAGCTTGTAATATAAAGTTTTTTTTCAAATTGTTAATGACATACAATTCCTTTCATAATAATTTACTTCAACTTTAGTTAGCGTTTATTGACCATAAAAGAGGAGAGGTTCTCGTCTCTCACATTGTGCCCGCGGGCCTCTGAACATCTTAATACGTCGCTGTTTATAATTCGAATTTTGTGTAACTAATCACATGCTAATCACTGATCGGTAACGTAATAAATCAAGGTTATTTTCAGCTGTAACGAACGTCCAAACCCAACATTACAAGTGCCACAAGCAAACAAATTTCAAAAAGATCTTTATGTTACGATGGTTGCGATTCACCTTTTTTCGTAACTACCGTGTATATATGTATACATACATACATACCTACATACGTACATACCTACATACATACATACCTACATACGTACATACCTACATACATACATACCTACATACGTACATACCTACATACATACATATATACATATATACATACATATATAGATATATGTATATAGTTTTCTGTACGTTATTTCACTTACAGAGGTATGCGCCCGTAAATCACGAACCCATGAATTTGATGTTCCGATATCTAGATTTTCGTTCCTCTTGAATGAAAATCCGAGCTGGAGTAAAAGAACTTTTAAATTAGCGTAATTTATTATACAACATGTGTGTTTGCGCATATACGAGCGGGTGTGAGTATATATATATATATATATATATATATATATATATATATATATATATATATATATATTGAAAAACAATATAGCTTTATAACTGTGCGCTGACCATTGCGATACTATACATATGCAATTATCCATGTATATTGTATTATATACATGTTGCGCAAACGTGCGCGCGCTGTGCTCTGCCGTTACATTAGAATACATACACTCACAGATCACTGATGATCATCATCAGCGGACCATTCAATTATTTATCCGCGCGATAAATGCACATGTACGCGCATACACTCACACACAAGCTAGAGCGGACGCGGTGAGCGCGGGGCCTTCGTTCGCTCGTATTGCCCTCCGCCGAATCACGCGCTCGCATTCTGTGACCTCTGCGAGGCCGACGTCATTACTAATATCCATAATATACATATATTTTAGAGAACGAGTGAAAAATGGTGTTGCCCGCTGCCTTCGCCGTCTCCGTGTTCCTGACGATTTGCGCTTTTCACGCGCAGGACATCCACTTCCCAAAGGACGGCGAATCGGACAGCTACGACGCTGGCAATGCCTCGGTGAGTTGTTTAGGCGAAAGTATTATGTTAGATTATTTTGCAAACCATAGACGGCGCAGGAAAGATTCATTATTATCTTGATGTTCTCGTTCGTCTTGCGTCGAGCCAAATGTCCTCGTATTAATAAATTACATATCGAAGGAAATGGTCTCGCTGTCGACGATGTCGTATAAAAGTATTTTATTAAAAAAATAAAAAAATAAAAAACATTTTACGACGACGTCACGCGGTTACTCTTCGTTATCACATTAATAAGGAGAATATTTTATTCTACTGTACATAGAAGAATATACTCGAGGCATTGGGCAGAGTGGCAGAGCCGTGTATTTCGGGCGATCGACAAAGTTAAGCAGCATTCGCGGCGACCACTGCTTGGCGGGCGAGTGACCGCACGGACGCTGGGACTTTGCTCGATCGCTTGATGCGACACTGTCAGATTTGCCGACCGAGTTTACGCAATGCGACACGAGTATAAAATTTGTACTGTTTCAAACTGTTTTAATGCATCGATCGCCCCGGAGCGGATTTTCCTAATCCGAGATTTATCCCACCGGGTTCGGCTACGAGCTTTACTCGCTCTACAAGCAGAGCTCTGGGCGAAGGCGAGGTGGATGGGGGGAGAGGGGGTAGATGGAAGCGTAGGTTAACTTAGTTGGCGAGACGGGGAAAGATACGGAAACTTGTTGTGCAGGGAAAAATTTTAAAAATTATAATGGAATGTATACATTAATAAATGTTTTTATCGGTCTTACAGTCTTCGTATAGCCTTTCTAGAGTTTAGTCGTTGAAGACGAGCCGGAGCGATTCGAAACGTCGAACATTAAAGGTAAATTTAAATTTAAAGTGGCGGGGACAGCCAGCTTCTCTTTTACTAACATAGAATATTGATTATTTTATTTTTATTTATTATTATTTATTATTGTTATTATTATTATTAAATAAAAAAAGAAATATATTTTAGAAAGTTTTCTTTCAGAATAGTCTTCAGAACTAATGGCAAACAGAGAAGTAACAATTTTTTATATTTGTGTTTAATTATTTTCAAAAAAATTTATTTTAAGCATTTTTCTAAGACTGATTCATGAGAAAGTAAAATAACTTGAATTTTTGGCAAATTTTAAGGAAAATTGAAAAAAAAAAACATATACATTTTGGAAGCAAGTAGAAATTAAAGCGTAAATGGTTTGTTGATATGAACAGAGGATATCTTATTATATCTAAAGATAAGAAACCATTGCTTTAAATAATTTCATCCTTGAAAGGGACATAAAATCGAGAAGCTATGGAACTTTGAGTTGATATCATGAAAATAAATATTTACATAAAATAGAACATTTATAATTGAAAATGAAAAGAACGATTCACTTGAATGAAGAAGTATAATTTGTTAATTTTTCTGAATTTATTAGACAATTTTTCCTTGCTGTAAAATTTGCTTCTTTGGTGAAAGACTGTAAAAAAGTAATATATTTTAGAAACTTTTCTAAGTATGACGTTTATAAAAAATATAACTTTTGCCTAATTCAAACGCTTTTTGAATACACCGATCCAAATACACCACATTTATTCATCTTTTATTATTAGCTATGGGATTATAAAATGTAGTACAATATTTAAATAATTCTTTGAAGTATAAAAACTTATTTTTTACTTTAAAAAAAAGTAGTTCACTTCATATACATTCTGTATTATTGGAGAACTCGCAGTTGCCGTTTTCTGACGGTGAACCTTTTCTTTGCCAATAGTTACATAATCCTCTCGCAAATTATGCGACGAAAGCATTTCATATTGTTATTCCAATATACTTTTAAAGAAGTTTAGATTCGATTTGCAAATTGAATCAATTCCTTTATTAAATTCACGGTGCTATTGTTTTTTTATGATTACAATATTATTAAAAGCTGCCAAATATCTCAAAAATCTTTACATTATCTACGTTAAAGTTATTCATATAAATGATACATATATTAATAAAACTAATTATGGAAAGCATTATTTTCTAAATGCTAAGAAAAAATCCTTAATTCATGTCTTGGATGATTAATGTTTTTTTTTTTTTTTTACATTACACAAAAAAAGTAAAATATGTACAAAAAATATCCACGTGGTATAATTCATGTCAATTTTACCTGTAAAACAAAACATTATTGATAGAAAAATAATCATTTAATTAAGTGTCCACATTGTCAGAAAAATAGTGCATTAGCAAAGAAATTAATTGGATCTTGTATAACTACACCACGCATGATGCTTATGTTTTTAAACCAATTAATAAATTTAAAAAATCTGTGACATCATAGAATACCCTGTATATAAAAAAACTTAGATAATTATTCTTTGGATTTAAAATGGTTTACTTTAAAAGTAAGTTTAAGTCCCGCCAGAATTTTTATCCATTAGCATTATTAAACGCATATACAAGGACTTTATTGATAAAAACATATTACGGACGTACTAAGTCGCTCTGAGACAAAGAAGCAAAGACTGCCTACAAGGACAGCCTTGCAGACATTCAAAGCGAAGGGGAAGCTGTGCGCTGCGCGTTCCCACCTATGCTGCGTGAATATGCTCGTGCGTTTTATGACCTCCAAATGCACGAAAGTTCAAACATCAGAGATCTGTCCCCTCGCTCTAATCAATGCGAATTGAAATGTACCATAGGGTTTGTACATGTATCAATATATTTACGCTATTAACGTTTTCTCGCCAAGGAAATGTGAGAATAAAAACTAAGGAAGCGATTACATTATAAGAAAACTTGAATTAGTAATTCTACCTAATATCAAGACATTTCCTCTTAATGAAACAACTATTAGTTATATTTAAAGATATTCGTTATACGTTCGTCTAGTAATCCAATATTTTAATATTTATGGATTTTTTATTTAGAATGAAAATAATAATAAGACTCTTATTCAAGCCTTTACACGAGTAAGATGTGTTTATCTACACCAGGAGGCTCGCGACTCTTAGGCGGTCATACGTGGTATTTCAAGCAAAATTTAGTATATTATGGTGTAATTAGTTTACAGAAAACGTAATAAAATCATAAAAGTTAAAGTTATAGAGGAGTTTCTACTCCTCTGAAGTAGTTAAAAACTACTTTGTCACCACGGAAGCCTCTGGCAACAGGAGCATTCCAATCCACGGTTCCTCAGAAAATAGTAGTAACTTAACACAAAAAAACAAAGCCGCTAAGCAATCAACGTACTCCACAGTTATGCAAAAAAAATTCATACCAACAAGAAACACGGCAATTATTTTAGACAAAATTGAAGGATTAACAAATTTAAATTACTCTATAGCTATAGCCAAAATTATTGGCCCCTCGAGTTTATGTTCAATTGCAAGAATCTCGCAAGGCAGAATTTGTATTTACTTGACTTCTGAAAACAAGGTAAATGAATTAACACATAAATATAAACAAGTCGAAATCAAAGGCTACAGGCTACCAATAAAATCGCTAAATACGAAAACCCAACGTGTTTTCTTATCTAATATACATTCCATAATACCAAATAACTTAATTGAAAATATTTTTAAAAATTATAGTGTTACTCCAAGATCGCAAATAACTCTTCTAAAAGCTGGCTTAGAGGATTCTCAGTTAGCACACATGTTAAGTCATAGAAGACAGATATATATTGGCACCGCAGACGTACCAAAGTTACTTAGATCCGTCCAAATTGAACATGATGATATAAATTATTGGATGTATATATATGCAGAAAAAGTATCATGCTACGTTTGTAAGGAAGAAGGGCATTTGGCTAGGCATTACCGAAATGTTTCCGGAAACAGCCAAAAACTAATATTAACTATCGATGAAACAAAAAACTCTTATAAAACACCTAATTATACTATAGAAACTGAAACTGTTTCTCCTCTCGACACTCCAATACAGATAGAAATTATTACGGAGCAAAATTAGGGATTGCAAATGTCTACTAAGTTCAAATCATCCACACATAAGCGTCCGCTTCCTAGCTCGAATTTTAATGCTTCCTAAATTTCAATTGACGAGTTAGAAATCAAAATAACTATTACGTACACAAAGCAAAATATTCTATAGAAAAAAAAAATAAAAGTTGAAGTATTCAAACATTCAAAAAAAAACAAAAATTTTGACCGGAGAAAACTATAAGATCATATTAGAACTTAATAATGAAAAAAATTAATGAAAAATACGAGTGCAGAAATTCCAATTGAATCGGTTGCAAACTTTTTAATGGAAACGGGGTATCCAAAAGATATCTCCGATCCTTTAGAAAAACTTTTAGAAAAACCTACGGATCCAAAAGCTCTATTAAAACAAATACAAACACACATACAAAATCAAAGACTTAAACATAGAATCGCAAGACTTGCGAGAAAGTTAACTGTTCCAAATGCCGATTTGAGCTTCACAGACGAAACGACATTATCCAAAGAGTAGCAAGTTTATAAACACTGTAATGAAGTGGAGCTGAACGTAGCGGTAGACTGAAGCTTACGCAGCTCTTCTTCTCTTAAGGTTGAATAACTTAAAGGAAGACAATTTATTTGTGGGTAACAACCGTTTATTAATTATATGCGGATACAGGTAGAAGTGAGCGCTGCGACAGTCGATGGTGATCTGAAGTTTCACCGTCCGCAAGAAGATGCAGTCACTAGCATATTTACAAAAATACAGAGAGTGGGGATTGGCAGGTTGCTACCAGTTATACGCAGGTTCGCACTCGAGGCGACCTTACAATTAACCACCGCTAGCCGGCGCAGCGGCTCGGTGAGCACGAGGTAAGGGACTAATGATGTGGGGGAAGGCGGCGTCTAGGTAGTTACAGGATTAGAGGCGGGGTGGAAAAACCCGACATTAACCTAATCTTACATGACAGAATACAAAAGCCGATTTACATACATATTGACAAAGATATATACATACATATACATTGAATTTTAGACATACCGGCCTCCTTGAACGGTCACGTTCAAAAAAAAAAAAAAAAAAAATACATACATTCTCTTACTAAAGTAGTTTTGCACATACAGTAGATTTTTTGTTCCTTACATCAATTACAGAATAGGAAAATTATCGTTACATTTGGATCATGGTTCTGAAGTAAAAACGTAATATACGTATAATTGTACAATCAGGAGATGCTACATAGTAAATAAATAAAAGAAAAATATAGTAATATATTTAATCAATCGTTAATAGGTAGCGGTGACAATTTTTTTATGCTTCGCTTATATTCTCCGTTAGAAGTTTTGATTGTGACTACTCTGATTACTCCATCTTGACCTGGATGAGTTTGGATTACTCGTGCAAGTTTCCATTGAAATGGCGGGCTATTATCCTCATGTACTGTAACGATCGTACCTACTTTAATTTCCTTTACCGACTCGTTATGCCATTTACTTCGAACATTTTGTTCGTGTAGGTACTCCTTACTCCATCTCACCCAGAAGTGTCGTTTGAGCTGTTGCGCGTGCTGCGAAGACGACAGTCGCCCTGATGGAATACCGCGATAGTCGTAGTCAGGTACGCTTGTGAACGAGTCGCCAATTAGGAAATGCGCAGGAGATAAGGATTGTAAGTCGTTAGGATCGGTGGATATGGGAGTCAAAGGACGGGAGTTTAGTATCGCTTCGATTTCAGTGACAAGCGTGTGCAAAACTTCATACGCAAGTAAGGTATCTCCCGCTATACGAATCAAGTGCGTTTTAAATGATTTCACGGCGGCCTCCCAAAGACCGCCAAAGTGAGGCGAACGCGGAGGTATGAAATGCCATTGAATCGATTCGTTAGCAAGTGCGCGCTGAATTTTTTCATTGTCCCCCTTAGAATTTAAAAATTTTTTAAGATCGTCTAGTTCCCGTTTTGCCCCTACGAAATTAGTTGCGTTGTCGCTGTATATGTCAGACGGCTTTCCGCGTCGCGCTATAAACCTCCGTAGGCTAGCTAAAAAGGCTTCAGTTGTTAAGTCCTGTACTAATTCTATATGCACTGCCTTTGTAGCAAAGCATACAAAAATAGCCACATAAACTTTGATTTTATTACGATTCCGGTGACGTTTTTCCTTAATGAAAAATGGTCCGCAAAAGTCAACCCCGGTTTGTATAAAGGGCCTTTTATATGTTACTCTACTGACCGGTAAATCTCCCATCACGTAGTTAGGCGTTGAAGGCTTCGACCGGTAGCAGGTAATACATTTATTTATCACGCTCTTGACGGCATTACGCCCATGTATGATCCACACATATTGGCGGGTAGCGCTAAGCGTAGCTTGTGCACCACTGTGAAAATTTCTTAAGTGTTCCTTCTCAATAATTAATTTTGATATAAAATGCGCGGACGGAAGCAACATGGGGTGTTTATAAGAATACGGTAACTCGCTGAGTCTTAACCTACCACCAACTCTTACTATACCTTCTGAATCTAGAAAAGGACAGAGCCGACCGAGTCTGCCGTTTAAACTTCGTTTTTCCGATAATATTTTAATTTCTTTGGAAAACTCAGTTGCTTGAACGATTTTTATTATACGTCGGACTGCTAATTCAAGTTCATCGGCTTTTATTATTGGTAATTTATCGCAATTATATTTATTTTTTCGCGACGGATCTTGGTATATGAATTTTTTGCCTTTTAATCTACAATTGTTTATGAATCGCAAACAATACGCCACTATTCTCTTTAATTTTTCAAACGACGAAAACTTTTTAATTACTTCGAGCTCCTTTATCGATTCTTCCTGTTTCATAGGTTTAGTGCAATTGATATATATATTGATTGGCCTTTCGCGGGTTTCGGTGATGGTAATTTCTTCGAGTTTTTTTATAGGCCACATATGTTCGGGTGTTGAGAGCCAGTTGGGACCCCTTTGTCAGAAGGCCTGCTGGTCGCTAAGCTCAGATGGAATTAGCCCGCGCGATAGCATGTCAGCAGGGTTGTGCTCCGACCGAATATGTAACCATTAGACGTTTTTACATAAGCCTTGTATTTCGGATACGCGATTACCGACGAAAGTTTTTAACGTGTTCGGGGGCGTTTGTAACCAGTGCAGAACTATCGTTGAGTCCGACCATAGTACTTTTTTCTCGAAATTTATCCGATTCAACGCGCGTGATACTGTAGTATACAAGTTAGCCAGTAGACTAGCCGCGCATAATTCTAGGCGCGGTATCGTGATAGACTTTAGTGGCGCGACACGTGATTTTGAGCATAACAATTCTGTGTTTACATTCCCATCATTATCAATTGAACGAATATATATCGCGGCACCGTATGCGTCTTGGCTCGCATCGCAAAATCCGTGCAATTGCAAACCAATATAGTTTTTCGAAACAGCTCTTCTCGTAATATTTTAGTTTTTTACGATATCAACTGAGAATAGAAATTAGTCCACAATAAATGAATATCTTGCGGAACCGATTCGTCCCATTTCAATTTAAGCTGCCATAACCGTTGCATAATTATTTTGGTTTTAACGATAATCGGACCGAGTAACCCCAGGGGGTCGAACAAACGTGCAATTTGTGACAGAATCGTTCGTTTATTTATCGTATTTGTTACTTTTT
The DNA here is from genome assembly GCA_018907035.1 of Sycobia sp. Sy_11. NCBI lineage: Eukaryota > Metazoa > Arthropoda > Insecta > Hymenoptera > Epichrysomallidae > Sycobia > Sycobia sp. Sy_11. Next base: position 1,701,836 of record JACCIC010000060.1, on the reverse strand, counting down.
CCAAATTTACAGTATACGCGATAGTGTCCTGCTGCAAATTCCAACAAAGGCCTAATGTTTTAACAATCGCGTTATCAAGATATATATGCGGATTCGTGTTTTGTTCGACTGTTTTTTCAACTAATCGAGCCTCGTTCGATGCCCATTTTCTCAAATTAAAACCGCCCTTCTTGGTCACTTCCAGCAACTCATTTCTTATACCCTCCGCCTCCGAAAAGGTTCGCGCGCCGGTTAACAAATCATCCATGTAAAAATCCTCAGTCAACGCGCGCGCTGCATTAGGGTACATTGCCTTTTCATCTACCGCAAGCTGTTGTAATACGCGCGTAGCTAGATAGGATGCCGACGATGTACCATACGTTACCGTATTAAGCTTGTATGCTTTAATCGGCTGCTCCTGATTTTTGCGCCATAGAATTTTTTGATACGCCCGGTCAGATTCATTAACTAGAATTTGGCGATACATTTTTTCAATGTCCGCCGTTAGCACATACGCGTGCATCCGAAAACGTAAAATAATTAAAAATAAATCATCTTGTAGCGCGGGACCGACCATTAATGAGTCATTCAATGAAATACCACTGGAGCTTTTTGTGGAGGCATCAAACACGACACGTAATTTAGTGGTTAAACTTGCTTCTTTTAAAACGGCGTGATGAGGAAGAAAAAACCCTTCATCCTTTCCTATTTCGCATTGGGACATATGACCGAGTGTTTCATATTCGTCGAGAAACTCGTGATATGACGCCTTTATTACTGGTTTTTTCTCAAGTGATCGTTCTACCGCATAAAACCGTTTGAGAGCGGTCGCGTAGCTTTCGCCTAAATCTGATTTATTTTTTTTGAATGGAAGACTTACAATATAACGCCCCGTAATATCGCGACGTGTATTTTGCTTAAAATGAATCTCGCAATCTCGTTCTTCCTCTGATATTATGCTTTTTTGTGGTCCCTCTTCGATTTCCCAAAACTTGGCTACATTCATCTCTAGCGAGTTTAACGCAAGGTTACATACTGAAGCCTTGGGCTCTGTTGGCAATGAAACACACCCGGCAACTATCCAGCCGAGTACGGTTTTTTGCAAAGCAGCCGATGGTGGTGCTAAATCAATTCTCCCTACAGACATTAATTTGTAAAATATTTCCGAACCTATAATAAGGAAAATAGATTGGGGTAGATTAAATCGGGGATCAGCTAAACTATAATTCGGTGGCATTTTTAGCCCCGTCTTAGGTAATCGAATGTAGGGTAATCTACTCGTAATTTTTGGTAATACTAAAAATTTTAATTGAGCAGAATAATTATTAATTCGCGATTGCATTTGAGCTGACACGAATTTCGTTATTGTCGTAGTAATTTGATTAACGCCTATAAGTGGGATATTTGTTTCGTGTTCCTCTAGACCAAGTTTTTCTGATAATTGGCTCGTAATCATGTTCGATTGAGCTCCGGAGTCAAGAAGTGCACGGCACGCGTGTGGATTTCCGTCCTTATCGAATAGATGCACAACGGCTGTCGAGAGGATTACTTCGGATGCTCCATACGCATTTAAACCTACAAAAGTTTTGTTTTCCGGTTCCCGAGAATCCATATGCAATAAAGTATGATGCGTTTTCTTACAAGTTTTGCACCTATTACTGCTCCTACATTCATCGGCAGTATGATTCGGTTTTAAACAGTTGAATCATAACTGATGATTTTTTACGATTTCTACGCGTTCCCTTTTACCGGACGCCGTAAGATTTTCACAATATTGCGTGTAATGATGCGCCTTGCATATATTACAGACTGCCTTAGTCTGAGCGATGTACGTTGATACCGGACGATTCTGATTTACAACATTTCTATGACCGACACTACGCGATGAATTATTATTGACGGTTGGAATTCTTTCTGTGCTTTCCACCTTCATGTTATCAGGTATGTGAATAAGTCTTTCCCGTTTTTTTCAAATTTTGAGCCTTTATTGTGAAAAAATGGTTACAAATGAATTATTGAAAGTATTGGCCATCGCTAGCTACAACTTTTTCCCATCTTTCTGGCAACATACGAATCCCGTTGCGAAAAAATTCGACCGGTTTGGCCTCTATCCAGTCATCCACCCATTTTTTGGCTTCCTCGTAGGAATGGAAGTGCTGGTCAGCCAGGCCATACGTCATCGATCTGAAGAGATGGTAATCAGACGGAGCAACGTCTGGACTATACGGCGGGTGGGGTAGGACTTCCCATTTGAGCGTTTCTAAGTATGTTTTCACCGGCGGTGCAACATGTGGGCGAGCATTGTCATGTTGCAAAATAACTTTGTCGTGCCTGTCGGAGTATTGTGGACGTTTTTCTCGCAGTGCGCGGCTCAAACGCATCAATTGTCGTCGATAGACCTCGCCTGTGATCCTTTCATTCGGTTTCAGAAGCTCATAGTAAACCACACCTAGCTGGTCCCACCATATACAGAGCATGAGCTTGGCGCCATGAATATTTGGCTTGGCCGTCGATGATGATGCATGGCCGGGTAGTCCCCATGATTTTCTTCGCTTCGGATTATCGTAACGTATCCACTTTTCATCGCCAATCACGGTACGATGCAGAAAATCCTTTCTTTTATGTCGCTGAAGCAGCTGTTCGCAAGTGAAAAAACGCCGTTCGACGTCTCTCAGCTTCAGTTCGTACGGCACCCAATTTCCTTGCTTTTGGATCATTCCCAAGGCTTTCAAACGCTTGGAAATGGTTGTTCGGTCAACTCCCAATGCTTCAGCAAGTTCTTCTTGCGTTTGACAAGAATCTTCATCAAGCAAAGTCGCCAATTCTCGATCTTCAAAGATTTGCGGCCGCCCGGAACGCTCCTTGTCTTCCACGTCGAAATCACCGCTTTTGAAGCGTCAAAACCATCCGCGAACACTTGAATCATCGACACAACCTTCTCCATAAGCCTCCTGAAGCAATCGATGCGTCTCGGCAGCAGATTTCTTCAAATTGAACCAATAAAGTGAAACTTCCCGCAAATGACGTCGACTCGGCTCAAATTTCGACATTTTCACGATATCAAAAATTTATGATGCGAAAAAATTTTAACTAATGTGTTAGTATGGAATTGTTGACATATGAATAAGCTTTGATTATGACATATGTAACCATTGAATACTCGCACAGTATTGGTGGCGCCATCTCTTACAAAAAACGGGAAAGACTTATTCACACTCCTAATATATAAAATTTTTTTTTCTATTTTGTAAAAAATCTAGTAAATCGTTCATGCTCATTTCTTCGCGAGATTGACTAAACTCTCTCCATTTCATACGCGTTGGTTCGTCTAATTTTGATGTTATGGCGTACATAGGGAATGCATGCAGAAACGGCCTGTTAAGAGCTTCGAGCGCTCGATAATTTTTATTGGCTTCGTCTAATAAATTACCAAGCATGTCAGCGCATGGTTGCGGGCACGGTGGTAGTTCGAAGAAGGCTTTAATACGTTTTTCTATTAAAATTGCAGGATCGTAACATTCTCTTTCCAAAAGTTTCCAAGCTACTTCGTAATTTGCGTCTGATATTTCGAACGACTCTATTTTTTCTGCAGCTTTACCAGATAGACACGTTCTCAGATACATGAGTTTTTGAACATTCGAAAATCCTGAGTTAGCGTGTACGGACGATTGAAACGAAGCCGAAAACGTCGTCCATTGATCTGTCGGAGCACCGCTAAATTTAGGTAGATACATCGTAGGAAGTTTTATATGGGTTTCGCATGTGGCTTGACTAATATTTTGCGATAAACTGCTACCGGTGAATTTTTTACTTTTCTCTAATATTCTTTGCATTTTCGACATGCACTTAAAATATGATTCTTCGTATTCTCCCCTTATTGCAAACTGAGGGTTTGGCTCAGCGGTTTCCAAGACTTCTAACGCTGATTGAACTTCTTTAAACATGCTATATTCTGACGTTACTTCGCTCAAGCGATTTTCTAATAAAATCAAATCTATTTCTCGTTCATTGCTGTCCGCGTAACTTTTATGTCGTACTAATCTATGCCCTAAACTTTCGCGTTCTACTATAAGTTTACTGAAGCGTTTTTTTGCTTGCGCCGCGGTAAGGTCTATATTTTCGATTGACGTCGTCATTTTCACTCTGTATAAATCAACGGTTTACCTTATTTTTCTTTAAATGAAATCGAAACGATAGCGAGAATTACAGGAAATGCAAAGGAAGTATTATTAGCGACTCGTAATATGGCGTTAACTAGACTTACAGTTTGCTGTCGTTGTTGAGAAGGATGAATGTCGTCCGCTTTTGTGCTGTCTGCTCGATATCGTAGATTTGCTTGATGCTTGAAGAAGTGGATTCTGCCTTGCTGCGATAAGCTTGTTGTCGTCGTCGAGAGGAAGGTTCTTGTCCACCTGGCTGATATGAGTTTGATGTCGTCGTGTTATTTCTATCCTTCCTTGCTGGGCTCACGCTGTGCTGCTGGAGATCAGGCGTTGCTGATGTTGACGTTCTTGACTGTCGCTAAATGTTGTTTTCCTCCACAAGAATTTCAGAGGGTGATGAGGGCCCCTTAACCCTTACTTCGTTTTTATAGCGTCTTGCTTGACTGTCGTATGTCGGATTAGCGCGTAACGTTTTTATTCTATTTACGATCGCTTGCACTTGTACTGAAGCAACGCTCTTTATTGTATACTATCGCTGGTACTATACGCACTAAAATTAATTATTCAGCACAGAACCACTTGTTAAATGATGCCTATATCAATCCTTAGATCGGCACCATATGCTGGATATTTCACTGTTGAATTTTGAAGTGTGCTGTATTCGTCGTTGGTGAATCCGGCTCGAAGGACCAGGTAATGAAGTGGAGCTGAACGTAGCGGTAGACTGTAGCTTACGCAGCTCTTCTTCTCTTAAGGTTGAATAACTTAAAGGAAGACAATTTATTTGTGGGTAACAACCGTTTATTAATTATATGCTGATACAGGTAGAAGTGAGCGCTGCGACAGTCGATGGTGATCTGAAGTTGCACCGTCCGCAAGAAGATGCAGTCACTAGCATATTTACAAAAATACAGAGAGTGGGGATTGGCAGGTTGCTACCAGTTATACGCAGGTTCGCACTCGAGGCGACTTTACAATTAACCACCGCTAGCCGGCGCAGCGGCTCGGTGAGCACGAGGTAAGGGACTAATGATGTGGGGGAAGGCGGCGTCTAGGTAGTTACAGGATTAGAGGCGGGGTGGAAAAACCCGACATTAACCCAATCTTACATGACAGAATACAAAAGCCGATTTACATACATATTGACAAAGATACATACATACATATACATTGAATTTTAGACAAACACGCCTTTAAATTTTCAATAATGTGTGCTGAATTACGTATCTTATACTGGAATGCGAGAAGTATCTTGAAAATGAAAGAAGAAATAGAACGTAATTTATATAATTTTGATATATTAGTTTGTGTTGAAACTTGGTTAAATGTATCAATTGAAAAGTTTAATTTTTCCGGTTTTATAACTTATAGAAAAGACAGAATACACTCGATGGGTGGCGGAATTTTTATATTAGTTAAAAAAAATATAGCATTCAAGGAACTTACTAATTTAAAAACACCTGATATTACAGTAGAAATATGCGGTAGTCATCTAACGGACACATATTCTGTTGTAAATATTATTGCTTATTATAGAAGCCCTAATAGAACTCTTCAACCTGTCGAGTGAGATACTATAAAATTTAATGTTACTGCAAATCAGGACTATATTTTAATGGGAGATTTGACGCACATAATCTTGCCTGGAATTGTCTTAAAAATGATCAAAATGCTAATAATTTACTTAATTGAATCGAAAAATATAACTGAATAGTACATTAATCTTCATAAAGCATATCATCGAAAAAAATCTTTTAGGTTATATTAAAAAAAACTAATTGGTTATCAGTTGCAAATAAATTATGTATACATTACCCAAAGTTTTTCTCATTTTCACACAATTCTTCATCCGCGAGTGAAAAATATCGAACTTTTGTACACACAATAACAGAAGCTATTAATATTTGCACACCGAAAATGAAAAACATCAGCTCTCAAGTATATCGTAATCCTGTATTATGGTGGGACGAAGAATGTAATGATCTGAAAGCTCAAAGAAAATCTGCTCTTAAACAATCGGAAAGATCATTAGACTTGAAAGATTGTATTCACTATAAGAAAATAAGTGCTTTGTGTATAAAAACATTTAGAAAAAAAAGAAAATTAAGTATAGAGAATTTACAGAAAAGATAATTTTTAAGACTGATTATCAGTATGTATGGAATACATTAAAAGTATTAAACTATAAATAGGTAAAAACCAATTTAACGCACTCGAATGAAAATCTGCAAACGGAAAATCAATACAAAGTTCTCTCTAAAATCTGTATACCTTGGATTCCTACAAATCCCGATTGGCTTGCGACGTGTAAGCCCAATGAATTTTTAGAGTCTGAATTTACATTTAGGGATTTTAATACAGCATTAAATTCGCGAAAAACTAAATCCTCTCCGAGACCAGATAGGATAGACTATTGTGTACTTAAACACTTGCCCATTTTATACAAACTCATTCTACTCGATATTTTAAATGAAATTAATAAAGCTAGTGATTTTTCTTTAGACTGGAACAATACTTACATTCAGTTTATTCTTAAATCAGATGGAATAAACGATCGTCCAATCGCTTTAACCTTAGCTATTTGCAAAATTTTTGAAATTCTTATTAAAAATAGACTTGAATGGTGGGTCGAAACAAAAGAATTTCATTCACAAACTCAAAGTGGATTTCGTCAGGGCCAGTCACGTATTAATAATTTATCTAATCTATTTTTAAAGACTTCTAGGGCACTTAAATATAAGAAACATATGCATGCAGTTTTTGTCGATATGCTGCTTTCTCGAAGTGCTGCTTTTGATAATGTTATCGTAGATAACATAGTCATAGATAACATAACATACTTAATATAGTTTGTAAAATTCTTTACGTATCAAAGAAGTACGAGGGTGAACTGATAAGTTTCCGGCATGGCCAAGAAAAACAACGTTTTTAAGAATTTTTTTTTATTTCTCAACATAATCTCCTCCAAGGCTGATACATTTCTCATAGCAGTATTATAGTCTAATGCCATCTCTATAGACTGATTCGTCAAGCTCCTCAAAATACCCATTTGCAGCTTCGATTACTTCTTCATTGTCCGCAAATCTCTTATTGCCAAGCCATTTTTTGAAGTTAGGAAACAGATAATAGTCACTCAGGACTAGGTCTGGAGAGTAGGGAGGGTGTGGCATCAATTCAAACTTCAAATCGTTGATTTTAGCCATCGCAACGATTGACGTGTGCGCTGGTGCGTTATCGTGATGAAACAATATTTTTTTCTTCACCAGATGAAAATGGGGGGCGTCCTGAGCGAGGCTCATCAGAGGTGCTCACACGACCCTTTGTAAACTCGGGAACCCACTGCTTAACGGTTGAATATGATGGGGAGGATGTCCCCAGTGTTGAGTCCATCTCTTCTTTAATTTCTTTCAGCGTTAACCCCTTCAAATAAAAGTATTTGATGACAGCACGATTTTCCAGCTTTTCCATTTTTACCAAAAACACAGAGTCGTTTTGTTCAGCGTGCTCTCAAGCCTAAATTAAAATTGCGATCGGACTGAAACTATAGCTACAAGCTATCTAAGGATGGTACTATAGAACGCCACCTCTATGTAGGCCTAGTGGCACCATTTCTTGGTCAGGCCGGAAACTTATCAATCCACACTCGCATTTAGCAGCCGCTGATTGCAACATTTTGGGACCTTTCTGGTGGAAGCAAAGGAACATAGCTCGTAGCGCGACGCGTACTTAGCTCTCGCGGCGTTTAACGTAATAGGCCTAGTGGCGCCATCTCTTAGTCAGGCCGGAAACTTATCAATCCACCCTCGTATACATACGAGTCTAGACAATGATATAAGATATACATTTAAAGGGGTCCCTCAGGGAGGGGTATTTAGTCCTCTCGTCTTCACGCTCTATGTCTTCGAAATCCAAACATTTCCCGTAATATGCTGACGATACTGCCCTTTACTCTATGAACCATCAATCGCTTCAAAAAGCACTACAGATAATAGAAACAAATATCAACACAATTGGTCCGGAGCTCGCACCTGAAAAAACAATATATGTAAATTTCAATCGTAGTGAAACTCGACCCAGAGAAAGTAACATTACATTACGCGATCGTACTATTAATTTCAGTGAAAAGGTTTGCTTTTTAAGCATTATTTTTGACTATAAATTAAGGTTTACTGAGCAAATGACTAAAATTATAGGTAGATGCCACAAATCCCTGAACATTATCAAATTTCTTCGTGGGACTTGGTGGGGGGGGGGCAGATCCTAAATCATTACTAACTATCTATAAAAGCTTTTGTCGATCTGCAATAGATTACAGCAGTTCCATATACCTACCTACACAGAAAAATATCATTAAAAAATTTGAAAAATTACAATACTCTGCCATTAGAATGGCTCTTGGTTATCGAACTTCTACTCCCACTAATATATTACTCGCGGAATCTAAGCTACCAACGATTCGAGAAAGATCACAGTACCTTTGCGATAATTACTTGATACAAAATTCTATCTAACGAGAGCCCACCCATTCACCAAACTGTATATTAAGTTTTATTAGAATCACAAAAGAAAAGTAAACTCAATTCAAAACGAAAAAAGTTTATGGAATTGTGTATTTGTAGCATTCAAGATTGTTTACGTTTCCTATTAAAAAATCCAAAATACAATTTTTTCCAACAAAAATATAACGTAATTACTGCCTCATTACATTTTACAAGCAACTGGATATAACTCTGCAAAAATCTACTGATCCTTACTCTGATTTTCTCAAACTTATTCCTGAACGAGCAATAAAAATTTTCACTGATGGCAGCAAAAGTAATAACTCAGCATCTGTAGGTACAGTTTGTTATTGTCTATGTCCAGAACCCACTATTTTTCAATCATTTCATAAACAGGCTTCTATATTCACAGCTGAAGGCTGCGCTATTAACAATGCCTTGGATATAGCCCTTGCAAACAAAGAATCACAAATATTAATATTTTTAGATTCTTTAGTTGCCTCGAAGCTCTGCAAAGTACAAAAGTTAACATTAAAATAAACCCTTACATATTTCAATTCAAAGCAAAATACCTCGAATTCATTAATAATAAATCAAACACAGCAAGTATCTCTTCGTTTGGATTGCCTCACACGTAGGAATTCAAAATAACGAAAAGATAGATCGACTGGCTAAATCAGCTCGTCTTAATAACGATATAATTCCTGATAATATTCCGTTCACAGATTTTCAAGAAACTTTTAAAAAAAATTCATTTAAAAACACAAACATGTTACTTCTTGAATCGGAACCTCAAAAAGTAATAGATGGCATTCAGAAATTCCGTTTACATTTTTCTTTTTTTTTTGGACATTAATCTACAAAAATCCACAAGTCGCATTTCGCCAAAGTACGAGCTCATAGTTGTTTATTTAAGTGGATATATCCAGGTTTGATCCAAGTAAACCGTACTGTCGGCATTTGTTACTTTTCTTATTTCATCAAACGCAGCTGAATCGTATCTATTGCTGGCAGAACCTAGTGATTAAAATATGTGAGACATGGTTTCATCACTTTAAAAGTGAAGATTTTGATTTTGATTTTGAAAGAAAGTGAACATCCTGGTGCAGCAATAAAGTTCAAAGACGAAGATTTGAAGGCGTTATTGGATTAAAATTTAGCCTAATTACAACAAAAAAAGACACAAACACTTAATGTAGCAAGAGAAGCAATTTACCAATGTTCAAAACTATAGGAAAAATCGAGAAGTATAGAAAATTAGTGCTGCATCAACTGAACGATAGACAATTGGAAAATAGAAAAACCATTAGTAAAATGCTGCTTCAACGGTTGGAATCCGAAGCCAAAAAATTCATGGCTTCCACCTAGTCAAGCCGGCCTGTTGACTGCAAGGGCAAATTGTTTTAGCCGTAAGACTATGCTCTGTAATTTGTGGGACCAGTGTGGTGTTGTATAAGACGAGTTATTAAAACCTAATGAAGCGATGAATAAGGATCGCTACCGACAATAAATTATCAATTTGAATCATATGTTGATCACAAAATATGCCGGAATGATCCTGAAGACATGGCAAACTAATATTGTAACATAACAACATCCCATCTCAAGCTGCTAAACCGGTAAAGAATAAATTGAAAGCACTTAATTAGGCAGTATTGTCACACCCACTGTACTCTCCAGACAACGCCCCATCCGACTATCACTTTTTAACATCGATGAGACATTCACTTATAGAGCAGCGCTTGGCCAATTTTGAAAAAGTCGAAAAGTGGCTCATCGAATAGTTTGCCTTGAAAGAGAAAATGTTTTTTTGGATGATATCCACAATTTTCCTAAAAGATCGGCCAAATGTGCAGAATCCAATGATCAATACTTTGAAAAAAAATCGAGATTATCCTGTGAATTAAGTGTTCTCTTTATCGAAAAATTGACAAATTTTTATTTACACCCTTGGTAATATTAGTTTGATTTTTACATGAAGAATATATATATAAAGTAACTAGAAATAAATTTTTTACGCATAATTGTTGAAGCAACATACATAATTCAATAATACAAGGAAAAATTGAGAGGCTTTATTGTTTGGAAAAGATATTTAGAGCTCAATATTTAGTAGTGGATTAGCATTTAGCGTCTTGAGTTTTAGCATCAAGTTTTTTGATCCGTATCATAACGATGACATTGACAAAAATGTGCTTGATCGTTCCACATTCTCGGTTAGCATCAGATATTACGAGGTTCAAATAATTCAAATGCAAATTCAAATAATAAGGTGACTTTGCAAATATCGAGGGCTGCGTCCATTCATTTATCCATTTTGTGTTATTTTGTGTTGGTACAGGTGTACCGAGCATATATTCATGGCTTTAGCTCTATAGCATTATCTGTGTGCTTGTGACAGGCATGCCAAGTTATAAGTGTTTTGTGTGCTCGACCATTTTCTTTTATCAAAAAAATTGGAGCAGAGTTTGCATTAATTTTGTGTCAAAAATGTAATTCAGTGCTCTAACTCTTGAAATGTTTACACTTGCAGACGGTGAGTCTACTTTGTGTAAAAAAAATGTGTATAAGCGGTACAGGCTGTTCCAAGAAGACCGAGAGGATGTTGAAGAGGAATTCCGCCGTATACGTCAACAGTAGCACGTTAAAAATGAAAACGTTCAATCAGTGAAAGGTACTCTGTTCAAAAATCGGATGTTTTGGGCATAAGCCGTATGTCAGCGAAATTCGTCCCAAAACTGCTCAATTTTGATCAAAAGAACCGTCGCATGACCATAGCTCAGGAGATGTTAATTGAAGACGCATGCGCACTCGATCCACTGCAGCGTCAGTCCCGTTATTTAATAGCCACACCTCGTATATCTGTAAATGAAAAATGTTCCGCTCTTCTAAATACGAATTTAATAGTGGAAGTTCTTATTTGAAAACTTCGATTTGACTTTCAAATGGACTTTATGCTTCACATAAATCGTCATAATAAATGTCATCATAATTAGCTCCTTTCGAACCTTACAATTTTATATTTATAGTTTTTTTTTAATCTCCCTTACTTTTGTCTGTGTGGTCTGTTTATTTTATACGAACATCTCCCAGTAGAATACGTGAGACTTTGTGAGTGCGCATGTACATTTATTCTCTCATTTTCCAACGCCTTGAATCTCAATTTTAATTTCCTGTAGTAAGAAGCTCGGTAAAGTATGAAAAATTGATGTTATATATTCTGTGATGTTACATAAAGTATGATGGTGAGATTTTACTCTGTATCCCCTTAATTAAATATAAGTAAAATGTTCGATAAAATATATTGTAAAACATTGGATTTGAGATCGCAGGACTAATCTCTGAAGCTTAGAATTCTTTGAGATTCCTTGATTGATCCCCAAGGCTTCACTGAATCTCCAGTGTCCATCCTATACGGTGCAAATCTCTGGATAGTTTACTTCTATCTTGTTAAGCTGTAAAGATCTCCCAAAAAGTAAAACCTTCCTGTTTTCCAGCAGTGGACAATTACAAAGAATATAGGAAGAATTTTCCGACGTTCCTCCGCAATAATGATAGTTGAGATCACCATTGACTTCAGTTTTATTCGGGAGATACCGCAGCATGATGTGACTAATTAGGATCTTTGTAATTATCTACAATACCTATATATATATATATATATATATATATATATATATATATATATATATACCGTGTCTTGTATCATCTAATACTTAAATTATTTGACAACTACAAATATCAGTAATATTTTCAGAATCAATTAACTACTTCTTTGCTTTGAATTTGCTGCGTGACACATCTGTCTCTGTATCAGCTGGTTAAATGTCACAAGGTAGCCTTAAATCAGTCAGAAAGAAGTAAAAAAAATGTCAATGACAATCAAAAACTATAAAAAACACTCTGATTATCTGAGCACATCTAGATGCTATCTTCTAATTTCAATCCTCGGCTTTCTGAGGTGCCCAACAAATGGATGCTTTGGTCCGCTTGTAAAAATATCGTGTGGCGTTCCAATCTGATATTTTCATACTTCTGTTTTTTTTTGAAAGCCCTCACCTCCTCCTAGTACTCATGGAGTCATCTATATATATTACATTTCCTCATTACTCGGGACCCAGCATTTTTTATGTATTTCGATAATATTAATATTGCACAAATTTCTTGGCAGCCTTCTGTGTCTGCTCTCCGTCTTTCTAGCATAATTATAAAATTCTTAATTCTAAGAGCCGCATTGATCGCCCCTCCGTATTAGTAACACGCAGATACTCTACCCTGTCTTCCACTTTCAGGGCCATCATAAGTTTTGTTTTAATAACTCCTAATTATTTTTTGACACCATATCAGCGCTGTATACGTAAGTTTGGGCTTAAAGATAGTTTTAAATATGTATCAGTCTAGCTAGCTTTAACCTGCAATTATTTCCAATGACCTTTCTGCAAAACCATAGTGCCTATCAGATATTAATACACTGTCGCTCCAAATAAAGTCTCTAGTCCACCTAGTATTCCCATATTACACCAAAATATCTGGCTTTATCCGAAATGCTTAATCGGCCCATTTTGGACTTTAGTGGACTTATCTATAACTTTTCTATGTTGTAGTTTTTGATTTTATTATCTATAGTTTTCATGGACACAAAACTAAAAAATGAAAAGATTTTTCGAAATTAACGGTAAGTACATCAGCGGCGGCATAAGCTACAACATATAAAAGTTATGGTGACTTCTTAAACCGTTTTACTGAAATAATTCTTGATATTACCTGATATTTTTAATAAAAATTACAAGTAGAAGTAATCAAATATTAAACATAGTAATTGTTAAATAGAATAACATAACTAGATTCAAATATTAAAATACGAATTAGTTTATACTATAAAATAAATTCATTTTAGATTTGCATCCGAATGAAAACATCATTCTTATAGTTTCTTCGATAATTTCTTCTGGTGATATAGGCTTCAAACATTAATAATAGAAGGGACAAGAACACAGGAAGAGGTAAAACTTGTATTTACGTTTATAGCGTTTTCCTATATCTGTTAGCCTCGGAATGTGTTACAATTATAATGTTTAAAATTTGTATATTAACAGATTATCAATAAATTGAAAGTACGAATTTTGTTCCAGCCATTCCTCGAATTTAAGTATTTCGAGAGATAATAACTTATAGGATCGTGCCAATATTAAATAGTGGGTACAGACTTTTTGCGTCTATTTTAGGAAGAAAACTAAGAAATTAGATAATAGAACAGAAATAACCGGGAAGCCAAAAGCAGGTTTTAGAAAGGAAAAAGGAGGCCAGGGATCAGATTTTTATACACAGAGTCTTATGTAGATAATCGAATCAAGGAAGAAAAAAGGAAAAGTATGCGTTTTAAATCATCGATTTTAAGACATCTTGTGACTCGGTGAATAGTATTTTCTTAGTGAGAGGAATTAAAAAAAAATTATAACGATAACGAAATTATGGCAGGATCCGGAAAAATGAATAGGGTTAGGAAATAAAAAGGGGTTTGACATGGCGTTGACACGAGTACTTGTTTAATTTATTATTATTCTTGATCTATTGAATAGATCTGGAGAAAAGATACAGGAAAAATAGCAATAAAAAAACAAAAGCAATAGTATATAAAAGGAGAGGAGGAGTCGTGCGTGGGAAAAAAGCTAAAGATGATAATGGACTACAAATACCTTGGATTCTAGTTCACGACAAATAACACTTGCGAGATAGATTTTAGAAAATGATAACAAAAGTCAAAAAAAAATTATAAACAAGACATATAAGGAAACTGGAAAAAGATACAACTAAGATCGTCAGAAGACCGACTCACGTTGACGGATGCCATAATCAAGTTAAGATGCTTCTACGGAGTAAAAAACAAAAGATTGAATAATTAAGAGATAATAGAAAGAATATCATAGAAATATATTAAAATAGCAATTGGAATACACAACAATATACCATCGGACTATATATATATATATATAGGAAATGAAAGCGAAAAGAAAGAGATTTAAAGTGTGCAACCTAAAATGAACAGGGCGGTACTTAATAAATATATAGAAAATGTACAATACGAGATGTTGTCGAAGATATGTTCAAAGTAAGAAATAAGAAAGATTAAATTTTATTATCACAAAAAATGCAGAAGATACTAAGGAAAGCGCTGAAAGAAGTGGGAGATGGCAATAAGTTAATACAAATTGTTAGTTAGAAGAAAAAAAAACAGAATTCTGATGCAACTATGGAAAATGAAAGGAACTACTAAGAAAAATAAAATATTGGAAGGGGCGAGAGATAGTAAGGGACAATAAAGGAAAAATGGGCTAAAATGCAATGCGAGAATCTATAGCTACAGAAAGAAACATGGGTTCGACTTCGCGCACCCTATAACAGAAATCTGTAAATTTATTTTAAAGTATAATAAATTTTTTAATAACGATTCATTAGCTATACATTGCATTACAACTAATGAACTGATTTAAACTGTCAAATCTTATACATTAATAACCGCTACTTTAACTTTATTTTTCTAAAAAGTTATTTCTAGTAAAACATATAATATCGTGCTTTTGGTAATCATCTTTATTCTTAAAAATAAAAGTAATTTAAGCAGCAATTCTAATATATCAAATGAAATTATTTTGACAAAATTTGTAATAATAACGAGGAGTAAAAATATTTTAAGATTATCTCATGGTAGATCATAAATCAAAATATTAAAAAAATGACATTTTTTTACAATTTTAAATAATTTCTTCGAGTGGCGACTTAAAAGTATGGTTAAATGAATCTGCGTAGAGAACGTCCGTAACGAACTCCATATTTATATATAGATATACCATACAACCAGAATTCGCATATTAGGGATAATACAGTTTTGGGTTTTATAAGTTTTTGCTTTTTCAAGCTCTTTTATCGCCACTCTACAGACATTGTTACCTTACCCCGTGCTTTTATAGAGTATAATTTCTAGATCTAGTAACTACGTAGCCATATATATCATAACAGTAATAGAATATAATACGCGAATTTTATTATCAAGTATTGTTATACACATTCTGCGTCACGGTTATTCAGCATATAGTATATTTATATATGAAAATGATGAAACTAATGTAACGTCATACCCACGTAATATTGATTCACATCAGAATTTTATTTTGTGCACGGCAATAGTTTATTATTTTATTCTAAACAATCGTTTAAAAATAAAATAAAAAAAAATTACGATTATTAATTGATTTACGTCTCGAACTCTGACATAATATCGAAAGTCATACATAAATGCATATGAAGTTGCAAAAATAACTGTATTTTATTCGACGTAATACACAATCATATCTTTATAATCATTTCTCATATGACATAATTGTTAAAGAAAGAATAGGAAACAACACATTTGAAATTAAATTAATATAGCTATTTCAAAAAAAATTTAACTAATTTTCAAAAAAATTTTACCATTAATTTTTATTATAATAATAAAAAATTTTTTATCATTAATTGATTATTAGAAATTTTGATTATATTTCCTAATTTTAAAATAAGCTTAATAGAAATAAATCTCTTTTAAAAATATGAACATGTGTATCGAGAACCACTTGTTAAAGTTATACTAATGCACCATTCAATAATTTTGTTCAGGAAATAATAAACGCACCACTAGATACGAGCCTAAGGTGTGCCGATGATATGATACTATACGCAGTTGATAAACCAATGAAAACGACAATCTGCGACTGCAAGCCATTGTTTCTCTATTTCCCGGACAGCGACAGCTGCCACGAGGCCTTCACCCGCGGGCCCTGCCCGTTAAACCACTACGTCTACCTGGCGCCTCAGGCGGCGGTGGCGAGCTGCGTGAAGAATACCTGCACGGAAGACGGCTACGTTCCGTACGAAAATGGCTGCTACCGGCTGCGCTCTAAGGGGGGACCTTGCCAGCCCGAAGAAATCCTAAACGTTAACCAGACGACGTACCAACTCGAGTGTATTGGAGCCGACCCCGTAACCTTCTCTCTTTTTGACTTCCCGAAGAAGCCCTGCCCTGAAGGCAGTCGCAGAAACTACATGGGCATCTGCAAAATCGTACTTTAGACTTGTGACAATGATCAATATAAATCCTCGGATTTTTCATCAATCGACGAATATTTAAGTAATTACTGTAAAAAACAAAGACCACTCGAGATTGTAAAGTAACAAGTGTATTTAGTAATCACATTTTGTAAAATATTAACTTGTAAATTACTTATACAGATATTTTGTTAAATTATATAAATATAGATAGATATATTATAATTTTTCTTAATGAGACAATATTCAAAAAGTATATATGTAAGTGCTCTTTGTACGTATTTACAAAAGTTAATTTATAAAATTTACTTAAATAAACCAATACATTACAATATTTATTATTTTTTTAATTATATTAAACAATATATAATTTTATTTCTGCTCGTTACAGCATGAATCACATAATAACTTGATTTATGATTTATTTTTTATAAAATTTTATATTATCCTACGATATGTGTGTTACTGTAAATTATTTATACATAAATATTCTGCAAAATAATTACAGAAGTATTAAATCTTATTATAAATAAAATATCTAAATAATATTTTTATATTATTTCAATTTAAATAGAGTAAAATTTAAAGATGTTCGTTTTTATCCAATTTCTGTTTGACTACTACTAGTACTAGCTGCTTCGATCAATTTTTGCCTTTGCCTGTACATGGAAACTTTCATATTCTCTAATTGATGGTATCGAAGTAATTTTAGAGTAGCGAATACAGACAGTCCAACCCAAACAGAAAGACTGCACCAAGCTCCAAATTGCGCTGCTCCTAATTCTATGTGGAAGCCAGTTGTGTCTATATTATCTGCTTTAATAATATCATTACCTGCTGCAAGTTCACAAGATGGAAATCTCTTAGTCATAGAATTGCACCATGTCATGAATCCTAAAGTAATCATTACAGCAGCTGCTAAGGTAATCACTGTTAAAAATACTGACGTTATGACATCCATGAAAGCTGATAAAAAGGAACTGTCTTCCCCTTTGTACATTAACATTGATAAGCGGTAAATCTGTACTGCTGCTGTTAAAAAGAGTACTAATCCAACAAATATTGTATAATTACAGTACATTTGGGAAGCCCAATCTGGTACAAATTGTCCATCACTTTCTTGCCAATTGCCAGTGGTAAAGAGTAAACAGTGACCTCTGCAAATGATATATTTTACATTTTCATATAAAATTGTTTATTTCAATGATTTTGATAAAAAAAATCTAATATTTAACAAAATCTAATATAAAATCTAATATTTAACAAAATAACTATATTCAGAAATTATACAATGTTTTGTACATTACCTGAATTCATCTTGATGTAAACTCATTGGCACAATTATGCATATTGATAATATAACAGCAATAACATAACCCGCTATTTGACTTAATAATAAAATATTTGTTAAAGCCATATTTTGTTATCCCTTGCTTTTACAAAACAAAGTGTTATTCCACAATATTTGCAGTCGTATTTTTAAGGTTAAGTTGAAATATTTGTTATTTTTTTGTGCTTCTTATATCAAAACTTTATAATACTCTCAGTCTGCATTCTCTGATATCACTTCTAGAATTCCAATAAAAAGCTTTCTTTATTATTTACTGGCGTTTCTTAAAAGATTTGTTATATTTTATTGTTCTCTTAATAATAAATAAAACTCAAACTCCATAGTTGATCAGAGAAATTAGTTTTTTCTCTCTGCGCAACACAATATAATGTAGGAACATGAAAGCAACACACAACTACATCTTTTCAAGACGATTTCTATATAGTTAGACTAATTATTTGTAACAATAAATATTTCCTAATATGTGATAACTCTGTGATGAAAACGTATATTTGCGACTGTGAATATATTGATGATACCAGCCGTGATAGTTTCAATGGCATGGACTTTAAGCTATATAGCACGGGCTGCCCATGAGACTCCGAAATCCATACATTTATTTCAGATCAACTCAACATTTTTCTTTTTTTCTATATATATTATCTGATATCATATGTGTAAATATATATATATATATATATATATATATATATATATAAGCGCACACCTGGACCAGCTGGTGCCAGCGGGTGGTAACTGCGCTATTGAGGCGGAATATCGAAAAATAGTGTTACTCAACGTGAACCAGATGGCGTTTGTGTAAGTCCCCCAGATTCTCGACCAGTAGCGCGTTATATGAAACGTATGTATAGAATGCATTATACAAAAAATGAATACCTTGTGTAAAAATAGCAATATTGCAAATGAAGTAATTAGAAAGTAATTATTTAAAAATACACATATTTACATATTGATATATACATACTTCATATGTATATATATATATATATATATACTATATATAAAAAGCTGCTAATAAAAAAGTACGTGTGGGTGTAATATGTATACACTTCTGATGGGCTCTCTATTGAAACATCATTTAAATTTTATTATTACATATAATAAACTTCTTAATATTAATTACTCTATTTATTTTCGATAAGTAAATCTAAAAAATAGACAAATTGAATTTTAAAAAATCTCGATCTTCGTTCTAAACTTGAATACGTGGATGAAAAAGTTATTTGTGTTAAATTTCTTTATAAGTTATCCTTTATAATATTATTCTTTATAACAACTATTTATTGATATTGGTTTAAACATGATCTACGTTGAAAATACTATCATTGTCTATTCTGTTTGAAGCAACTACTGATGTCTAACCGTGTTTTTATTGAATTGTTTTATGAAATTGGCGTTATTCGAAATTTTATAAGTATTAAAGAAAAATTCATGTAACAATAAATAATTTTTAAACGTAGCTTTCTTCAAAATTTCATCCAAAATCTCGTTTTTTCTTAACCACAATCAAAAATTATCTACATATATTTAAATTACATTTGGATAAATTTTCCAAGTACATGATATGTTTGGAGCATATTGCATTAAGAATGTTCAAGCGCAAATCAAAAATTATCAAGTTTATTTATTTGTAGCTTAAATTATTAATAAGTATATAAACATCTATAACGACAGTCGCCTTTATGAGAAAACTTGCTATTATTTGGCTTAATTTTCTTTCGTATTAAACAAAAAAAAAAGATAAAGTAACACATGAATATATATACACATCAAATTATAAGTATTCTCTTAATTGCACAAAAATACAACTCACTATAAATGTAAATCTATTATATTTTTACTAAGCATATCTTAATATTAGAGCGAGAAAAGCATTATAAATTACAATACAATATAAATTATATAATATAAATAAAATTACAGAAAATATATTAATAACATTACACATAAAAAATTTCAATAATTTCTTGTGGATTGCTTATGTCAAATTGATGAATTCAGCATGGGATTTTATTTTCCGAATTCGTAAAATCAGAACCATAATTCTTTTTTACTGAATACAATGAAAAGGTATAGATTAAAAACTTTTAGAATTTTTTTCTCGAAATGTTCATATAGTATAAATACATATTTCACAAATATGTATTTTGCTTTTTATCGTCTTTTCGTTTGTCTTTTGAGACAGTGAGTAGAAACTGATCAGGAGTATCGTACAGAAACACATCATCCTGTTCGTTTATACGTATTTGTAGCTTAGATTACACTAGAAGTTGACTGGTATTGGATCAGTTTATTAAATTATATCTCAAAAAATACTTTACAAATCAATGTAAAAATAAAAATAAATACATGGAGGAAGATGAAGGGATGCTTAAAATTTAAAAAAATGTAAGTTGTAGACTGAAACTTAATAAAAAATATGCTAGTTTCTCAGCCAAAAAAAATTATAAATAAATGTTATAAATTGAATGAAATATAAAGCCTCTATAAGAGTGACCGATAAGTCCTCCACCCAGGAATTAGGATGAACACGAGAAATTGGAAAGCAATTAGGTATAGTTTATATATATATACATATATACATATATACATATATACATATATATATATATATATATATATATATATATATATATACACGATAATATTTTTACGGGTACATTATAAATAAAATTTCTGCAAATTATAAAAAATATTTGAATTTATAAGAACAATAAAGTTTATATCTTGTAGTAATATATATCTAGAGTTGTCTTAATTCTTTAAATAAATGCATTAGTATTGTAGAATTGCCTATATTTTTGCGCGTTAACTTCTCGATAACGTCAGATAATGCCTTCAAAAAAATATTCATCAGTTTACTATAATTCGCCAAATTTTGTAAAAAAAATATTCATATATATATATATAAATATATATATGTTTGCACATATATAACTCGACTCAACATACAATGTATATGTAGTGGTAATGTTTTTTGTTCAAACATTACATCATTTTTAATAAATATGTATGTATTAATTTTAATGATCTCGTATTTTTATCTTGTTACAAATCACATACAAACGTACATATTATTTTATGCATATTTTCTTTTGATTGTGTAAATAATATGTAAATTTTTCAGTTTCATTTGAAAATGAATTAAATAATATAGCAAATTCGTCAAATGAATTATATTATTTAAAGATTCATTAGTATTATATTATTATTAACGTATTTTTTAACGGATTTTTATATGTGATATAAAAATTTTATATATGAATATAACACTATAATCTTGAATTAAACATTTTAAAAATTAAAAATGGCCGTTGCTTTTAAAAAAATTTTAAGTTGGAAATTTTCACGATTACTTCGATGAATTTTAGATTATAATGATTAAAATTTATGATTAAATAAAACTATACGCTTTTGTGCTTTCTAATTTGATGATCTGTATGTTCAATAAGAATTTCATTCATATCTCTATATATATATGGCTTTCAAAGCTTGCTGAAATTTTACATTGAATATTTAAAATTAATAGTTATTATCGTTATCTTACTGCTTCTATATAAACTAATTATGCGATTTTAGCTCTACGATATCCTTTGAATTTAAGTTTTATTTTTTTTTTCTATTTCTATTTCAATTGTTTGCATTATTTACTTCTTCCGTTTTAATTGCATTTTTGTTTCGATTTTGTACTTTTTAGTTCAATTTTTTAAATTACTATTTTTAAAAAAGCATGCTTTGTAAAAAAATTTGTTTTTTAATCAATAGAAATATATTATTGTATTAAACTTTCACGAATTTTCTGTAATGAATACAATATAGGTATAATAATGGATATGTTCGCGAAGAATAAACGACAAAATTGATTTTGAAAGAATAATAGTAGATAAACAGTTGATCGTATATTATATATTACGGATAAAAATATATTTCCAATATAATTAGCATGATCATTGAATAAATCTGCATCTGACACGGTTACAGCTGGTTATGGACGCAGGGTGCAGCGGCGGGCTGCAATATCAGCCAGTATTATCTACATTCTACATACCACAGCACTTATAGTTGCTAGTATATTGGTAGTTGCTATAGCCTGCTATACAGCTCGGCTGCTAGAATCTTAGAGCATACAAACTATAGTATACATAATTTGGCAACGCTGTTCCGCTGATTGAGCCATACCATCTGATTCTATATCAAGTATATATATAAAGAAGGAAAGAGGTATATGGGAGCGAAAGAGAACTTTTAAAAAACATGCGGGAACGCACACTGCCGAAAACACCAGCTGATCTAATGGTTTGCTTAGTTCCTTGCGTTCCTTAATAGCACAGTTCGAGGGCCGAGGCCCGAACCGAGCCCGAGCCGAGCCGAGTAGGACCGAGACACAATGCAGCGCAGTCAGCTGTCAGTGTTCAGCGTAAATACAACAAAAGAGTGTAAACTTGTATAAGCCTGTACCGTGCCTCGGTATAAACCGCCGCGTATAAACCGATAATAAGCGCCTATAGTTAATAAACAATATCCGATGGTAGTGTACCAAAGGATTATGCTACGATCGCTTAATGCGCGGTTCTATGAGCATGTGCATAATTACTGCAACATCTAATCGCGAGCCAGACTTGACACTACCTAGCTGCGTGTACGAGCGTAATATAGTCGCATCATAGCTGCGCATAGACACCAATTTACAAATCGTGCGTATTTCTTACGAGCGCGTGTTTACTTATATAAATGAAAGTCGCAGCTTACAATGTTAAGAGAGAAAAACGGTATTATATAAAAATTCATAGAAAAACAGAAGCGGAGTCAAGTGTCATGTTCTAAATAGCGAATTCAGCATGATGTAAATCTTCGCAGCGTGCTAAATCTTAGGAAACATTAAGTACGCGCTGCGACGGCATTGGATTGGAAGTTGGAACATGTACACAATTACACATATATGCATCATCGTGTAGTGGTAGTATCATTTGTGGGCCGCGCTGTGACGCTTGTGACGTTCTCTCCGGATTATTTTCATCAGACGGAGGAAGAGTAAATTCGAAAATGTAGCAAAATAGAGTGCAGCCTATAGCTATATGCGCACAGCCCACTGCACGAGGCTCTTCCTATAATAGAAAAAGCTCCGGAAGAGAAAATTAAAAGGAAAGGGGATTCAAGGAGATCCTTAGTAGGTTATAATTCGTTTACCTCGTTTTTACAGTTTGATAAAGACAGATAGAGGAAGAAGGAGGAAGAAAGAGTGTCATACACGGCGGAATAGGAGATTGGCAAAGGGCATTTTCTCGACTGTCAGAAAGAAAGGGACCTTGGGGAGACACTGGTAATAATAATAATACTCAGAGTGTGAAAAGTAAGGAAGGACACGCGCGTGCGATAAAGAAACGGAGAACTGCACTGCTACACTGTGTATACGCATCAGTTGCCCTCTCAATCTCTCTCTTCTCTCTCTCTCTCTCTCTCTCTCTCTCTCTCTCTCTCTCTCTCTCTCTCTCTCTCTCTCTCTCGTGTGAGCATCAACCTTGCATCAGCTGATTTCAATCAATTCCTCTTGCAGGTATGTATTTTACTTATTCTGCTGTGGGGCGAACCGAAGAAAAACAAAGAAAGAGCAGAGGCGAGAAAACGGAACAAAAAAAGAAAAATAGAAAACTATAAGTTTCGTAATGTAAGAGTGTCAGATGCTTTATCCGAATGTTGTGTACGATCGACACGTGCTGGATTTACAACGAGGGATCCCCGATTAAAACCAACATTTTACGTCTTTAATATTCTCAAACGCGCAACGCTTGGTTTGCGTATTGTACTCTCTCTCTCTCTCTCTCTCTCTCTCTCTCTCTCTCTCTCTCTCTCTCTCTCTCTCTCTCTCTTTCTCTCACTCTCACTCTATCTATCTATCTTTCATTCTCTTTCTTTCGTTCTTTCTTCAATTATTTGCAGTCCATCTCTTTTTCTGCGCGTCGACTGTATTTTAAACGAACGCAAAGCATATCGCGCACGTGTGAAAACAAGAAACAGCAGTAAAGTGAAAATAAGAGAACTTCGAGTGATTTTTGTGAATTATTTATTAATAACAGACAGTACAAGAAGTTCAAATGTATCTTATGGAGTGATTCATCACTCCCTTAGCCAGCAGAAATGTCTTGGCTGGGATATTTGCCATGGTCAGAAGGAATAAAGAAAAGAGCATGCAGATACCTCCTACAAAGGTACCTTGGTCAGTTTTTGGAGGAGAAGCTGACACTAGATCAGTTAACTGTAGATCTCTACAATGGAACTGGACGTGTCACCAATGTCAGTCTGGATGTACAGGTGAGACAAGCATAGTTAAATTTTCTTTGTCTACAATGATAGTTCGTTGGACTTATATGAGACTGCAATTCTATGCTAAAGAAATAATACATGCAAATATATACTAAATTATTCTAAATACAGATTATATTGCATATAAACGTTCATTTTATTTAAAAATATCATCAAAATTATTTTTATTTTTTTTAATTAAAATACTACTATATATATTTGTAATTCACAAAAATATTATATTTAGCAAAGTTTTATAAATGTTAATTCTATTGTCATTGATTTTTAACTTATGAATCATTCAGTTAAATATTAATGTATTATAATGTTGGCATTTGCACAATAGAGGAGTAGTTACTAAATAATAAAATAGATTATTATCAAAAACGTGACAATAATTTTTTTAATTTCGTTAATTTTTTAATTATGTGATGATATAATGGCAATATGCTCTTTTATAAAATATAAATCTTCTAAAAAATATAAATATAAAGAAATTGAACAAACTATATTTTAAAAATATATTAAGCTATATTTATTGTAGAAAAATATTTTATCTTATACTTTATCTATATAATAGGTGATTCATATATTCTTATTTCAATTATAAATTTGAATTTTATATCATAAGTTTTTAAAATATCTACCTATATAAATTCCATAATTAATATTTAAATAATATAAATAATTTATATTTTATTAATTTTCTTTAAATTATTGATTATTCAAAAAAAAATCAAGAAAATTGTAAACCATTTTTTCTTCTCAATAGAATTAAATAAAATATGAAATTACAAAACATAATGTTAAAATCTTTCCACTAAAATTACATCTATAAAATTATTAAAAAAGAATAATATTTAAACTATTACTTCAGGCTCTCAACGAATTGGGAGAACAACAACATCTACCACTGGAATTCGTTGATGGTTTTGTAGCAGAAATGTCAGTCAGTATTCCTTGGTCAGCTTTACTAAGTGATGCAAGCTATGTTGAAGTTAGTGGACTGAAATTGACAGTGCAGCCTACAAAAAGATCAGAAACAGGGGCTTCAATGTTTGAATCTATGTGGAGTTCAATGACTTCTAGTATGCAATTGGCTCAAGAATGTTTACAACAGGATGCAAATACAGCTGGCAATTCTCAACCATTAGAAGGAATTGAACTTTTTGCTCAAACAATAGATTCAAGTAATTATTAGCATAAAAATTATTCATTATGTATGAAGTTTTGAAATAAATATTTAAAATTCAAATTTTTGTATCTAAAATATTTATAAATATAATAAAAAAAATTGATAATCATAATATATCAAAATAATTTTTATGAATTTGGAATTATGATTGAATTTTAAATATATCAATAATAATAGATGAAGCTATAATTTTATAATTTTATAATTTTTTTACTTCGTTATGAATGTCACTATTATTATGTTGAAGTAATAATCTTACCTATTAAGTATTTTAAAAATGTATTATAAACAATGTTAAATGAAAATTTTAATTATTTTATTGTTTTAGTATTGTGTAAAGTTAAAATAAAATTTTTGGATACTGTTATTCGTTTGGAGCATGTGCCACTGGATTCAGCCACTGGAGTAGCAATTGAAATTTGTATTCAAAATTTAGAGTATTCAGATGAAGCTGGATCTGATCCTTCTCATTCTTCTTTAGATCCTAATCAATCCACCAAAGGATATGTTGTATCTGCTTTTACTACTAAGCGTTTTTATTTAGAAGGTGTAACCTTTCATACAGATGAATTTCCATCAGGAGCAAGAACTTTTTCTAAAAGTGTAATGAGCATGAGTAGAGGTTCTACACCAGACTCCAAGGTAGTTAACTTATATCTTAATAAAATATTAATAAAATGTTGAAACAAACATCTATAACAACTGCAAAAGTACTATGTTATTGCTTTGGATTTTTTTTAGAATATATATATATATATATATATATATATATATATATATATAACATTTTTATTTAATTTTTGTTTCGTTAAGGATATTTTTTCAAAGAGCATAACTTATTTTCAATCGTATATTAAATGATATAATCAGATTTCCTTCAAGAGAAATAATTTTCATTGTTCTTTTAAAGAATTCAGATGGGCAGTTCTGTTCAGCACAAATATCTCCAACCCAAACTATGCAAACACCACCAGAGAAAAGCATGATTAACAACCTAAACGAATCAAATCCAATTCTTTTTGCAAAATTACTTGGCCGACAAGAAATTCGTTTAAAATTAAAACAAGGTGAAGGTGTCTTGGGTCCCAAAGTAAGCACAAGAATTTCTATTCTATAATTTTATTATAAAATCTATATTAAACATTATATTACTAAAATATTATGTATAATTCCAGGTAGAATTATTAGTGACACTAGGTGCTTTAACATCGTTTTTAAGTCCAAGGCAAGTGCATGTGTTACTCGACTTATTAAACGGTCTTGCTTCACCAGATATGGAAGATGTAAGCAATGTTGCGCCTAGAACGACTTGTACTGAAAAGCCAATGGTTCATAGTGATTTTAATAGAGTAGAACGTGAGCTTTTAAACCAAATTAATCCTCTTCAAGGATTGCGAACTATGGTATTTTAATTAATCAATCGTATTGTTTTCCTAAATGCTTTATAATAAATTTTTTTTTAATACTATATTTCTATTTATTGTAGGATTTACGCCATACTCAAGGTTGGTCAACTGCCTCATTCGATGATTCAGACAACGAAGAAGAATTTTTACCTATGCGCTCACCAGGAATCGCATCACTGACAAATTCTATTAATGGTAATAATTTAAGTGTGGATGGAAGTTTCTCAGAAAATAGTGTCAGTTTAAAAAACTCGATCTCAAATGAATCAAGACAGCAAAAATATAGGCATAATATTGATGTTGATCCATCAGCAGAAACATCTCAGTTTCATATAAGAATTTCTTCACTAGCTATTGTGTTATTACATGAGAATATATTAACAATTGGCATGGAAGGATGCGGACCAACTAAAGCTAGCACTAAAATGATGATAACTGAATCTGAAGATTTTTTCAAGAAATTAGGATTGTCTGCAGCATTTGGTTATGGAAGCAAAGACTTTGAAAAATTACAAAAAATTTTTACAGATGCCTGTCAGCATAGTCATTTAAGGTAAACTATAGTATAAATAAAATGTTCAAATTAATATTAGAAATGAATCTTTTCCTTTTTAAAAGCATTGGTGTGTTTTATACTTATAATTAAGTCTAAAAAATAGAGAGTACTCATGAAAGTAAAATTAAATTGAATATTTTATATAGTATTGTTTGAAAATATTTATTATATCTTTATTCTCGTTTTCTTGTTTACAGATTTTTGGCAGCTCCTGTAGTAATAGAGGGAAGTGAAAAAACAAATTCTAAATATTCTGCAATATCAGGGAATCTAACGTTAGCTAGTTTAGAACTTACAGAATGTTTGATTGATAATAATGTTTGTAATAATCAAGGATCAAATAGCACAACGTTTATTGAATTGCTGACTTTTTCAAAGCAGGTCACAACAAACACATCTTTTTCAAATAAAGCAGATTTTGAAATGAAATTCAACTACACTGAAAAGGCTGTAAGGCATGGTCAAATGACAAAGTATGTTCATCCGCGCACTGAATTTGAGTAAGTGTAAATTACTCATATAAATTTTTGAATAATTTCCATTAATTTTCTTAACAATATTTATGTAAATCTGTTTACACTACATATAAAATTGTTAATACAATAAAAAACTATTACATTAATTACTTAATTATAATTTTTAGTATAACATTAGCTCCGTGTGAGATTGAATTTGATATTTCAATAATTGATAGAATATCTACTCTTTTAAATTCACAACCTATATGTATATCTAGTCCAGCTACTGCTGCAGCTAGAGAAAATATTGTAAGTATTGACATTAACTATTAATTAATAAAACTGTTCTTAAGCTGTTGTTAATCAATATTATATTTTTCTCAGAACCAAACTGCGTTATTTTATCAAGCTGTTGAAAGTCCATCACTGCCAGATTCTCGTTTAAATATTAAAGTTAATTCGTCAAAGTGTAAAATTGATCTTAGGTAATATTTTACTATCTGTTCTTATAATTTTGTTTGTAATTTTTTAAAATTAATTTTCAATTATAATTAATAGGCATTAAATTATTTTTTTATTAAATTCAATATTTATTGTATTAATTTATATTAATTATTTATCTTACTAAGTAATTTTTATTAAAATTATTATGTATTAAATTAAAATGATTAAAAAGATTCTAAAAATATAATTTTTATAGGTTTCCAATTCCGGATTTGAGACCTTTACATGACATGAATCGCGTACCATGGTGGAAACGTTCAGTGCGACCGGACTATGTGAGCTTCTGTTTGACAGATGCTAACTTGCACACTTTAATTGAAAGCAACACGCCTCACTTAGCGCGGCATGAACTTCAGTGCCGTCACTTGCTGATTACGTATACAGAGGCAGACTCTGATGTTCCTTTAAAAATTGGCAAAGCCTCGGTAGATGAGTGTCGCAACGATGACTCACTGCAGAATGAAGACGAGGGCTTTGGATGGCCACGAGTTATGTTAACGATTTTTCCACGGAATAACGGGGGTCTCTTAGAAGATAGTTCCGAGGGCGAACCCGAAAACAGCTTGGACGATCCATTAGAAAATCCTCCAAGACATCAGCCATCGCCGTTTAGTTCTAAGAGAATTATTCACGAATCTGATACGCCGCACTCGCAATCGTACAATCAAAAAGATAAAGATGGCACTGAACATAGGTTTGTACAAATATTAATAATCAAAAGGATTTTAATTTATATTTTTATAAAAGTTTTATACAACTTTTGTGTGTATATACTGTATATATATAATTTTAATGATTGTAGAAATGGTGAGGAATTAATAATACCTGGCAACAGGCAAGAAATGTTGGAATTTATTGAGGAGGGTACACGAAATTCTAGGATTCAGTTAGACATTACTTTACCATGCGCTTCCATACAAATTCCTTCGAAACATTTGTATGAATTGATTTATAATAGATTTAATACTGATCTTTTTCTTTGGGAATCATCTGCACCAAGACCTAAATATATGACACATATTGAACCCAATGCGGGAATCGATTTAGTATCAACTCTGTTACAAGAATCTATATATCCAAAGTAAATTTTTTTTATATATTATTCAAATAAGTCTTATAGATTATGAATATCATTTATTTTCTACCATACGATATTATTAATTAGAAAATTGCTTCGAATTTTAGGTTTAGTATGTGTAAAAGTGGTATCCAGTAC
This sequence comes from Sycobia sp. Sy_11, assembly GCA_018907035.1. Lineage (NCBI taxonomy): Eukaryota > Metazoa > Arthropoda > Insecta > Hymenoptera > Epichrysomallidae > Sycobia > Sycobia sp. Sy_11. Next base: position 1,672,127 of record JACCIC010000060.1, on the reverse strand, counting down.
GAATCAGACTCGGAATCTGAGGATGAAGGGATATTTCAGTCTACCACAAGTAGAACTGGCATTAAACACAAACATAGTCGTGTTTTCGAAAATGGACAGAGTAAGGTAGCTTTGACATTAACGATAAATCAAGGGCTTTTCACTATGTACACTCCGGTGAGAGATTCTATGCGAAATGTTATACCTGGACAACAGGGTGAAATTGTCATACGATTGGATGATTTAATATTGTTTACCGTATCAAATTATAAGGGTGACGAAAATTTGGGTTTTGTATGTTTAATGTCGAAAGAAGTCGCCTTATACCACTGCGGCCTAATCACGATGCCATCGCAAGCTCCTCCTCTTAGATCCATAAACAGCATTATACCAAAGTATTGTCAACGTTCGATTTATAAAAGTGAACCCGGTGCTTATATGTCTATGAACGTGACAGAAAAAGATATGTTATCAGTAGCGATAAGAATTCAGGCTGCTCATGAAACTCATCGAATAAAGGTAATTAAGCTGGAATGGCTATTATGGATTCTGATTAAAAAGAGATAACAGAGAATGAATTTTTTTTTAATGATATTTCATTTTCATTTTTCTTCAAAGACTTTTAGAGTAGCTATCGGAATAAATCAAGCAACTTTAAAACACAGAGTATGTAGCTCTCAGACCTTTTGGTTTACACAATTAACAGATTGTCTCGATGTGGTTGACCATCCTATTGCGGGCTACTTACCACCTGGAGTTTTAACCGAATTACACGTTCATTTGTGGAACTGTGCTGTTGATTATAGGTATTTTCATAATTAAATAATAATAAACAGTTCACGATTTAAATATTGTATATAAATTAGTATAAGCAATTGGTATAATTATGTTGTGAGTTATTTAAATATTTCTACCAAATGGTCAGAAAATGGTCAGAAAATTTGGGTGACAGATTTGGTCCAGATTGAGCAAAAGAACTCTGACTGCGTCTCTGAAATAAACCTTGTAAAATTATAGAATTCAATCCCAATGCATGATATTTTTTTAATTAAGATTTAATACTTCTAATTGATTAAATTTTATACATTATGTAATTAGGGGGCCTTACAAAGAAATTCTACAACTCTGTTTAGAATTCAGAATTTGAAGAATAAAACGGTTTCTAAAAAAGTTCCTTAAAAAGTTCTATTGAATATATGCCCGCATATGTATAGTTTCATAATGATTCTTGTCAATCATCAACGTTTTGGCGGAGCATTTGTCACAATCAAAACTCGGATAAATGACCGCTCGAACGTTGCGGTTTTGGATGATCATTTCTGTGACGTTTCAGACTTAACTATGAAGTTCATTGTCCAAGCTTACGAAATGTGATCGATGAGTATCAAATTGGAGCAATTTCAATACACCCATCACTCTGGAATTGATCAGTCAGGTTCTCCCCTATTCACGTATATACCACTAGGATACTTGAAAACCATATTTAAAAAAAAAAAAATAAAGAAAAATAATTGTCAGTTGGAGTTCTATCGAATCTTTATCTAAAAATATATACCAATAAATTCTGCTAGCGCGTGTAAATTCGGTTAAATTTAAATTTAAAATAATTAAGGAACTATAACTTTGCAGATATATGTTACTTTGGAGTCCCTCTTTTTTGATATCAGATTCGAAGAAATAATAATGTTGAATAAAGTCTAATGAACTCGTGCTCGTAAATGTGATTGAAGTTAGAACAAAAAAGTATTCTTTGGCCGATATAGTTTAATTGAAACTTTTTTGCATACAATTAAATTACAGTTTTCTTTCCATGATGTTACCAAAAGTAAGAGTTTTCGTTAAAAAAATTATTGTGACTATACAGAATATTCGATTTTATCAGAGGATAATAGTACTGTTGTGAAAAATAATATCTTCCTAATTGAAGAGCATTAGATCGTAAAACCTTATAGGGTGCGTTTTGAACGTAATCAATCTGGATCGATTCCATCGCTCAAATATCGCGTCTTATTCTTTTAAGATTTTTTCTAATATAACGAATTAATGTATCGCCTAATAATGATATATTCGTCGCCCGAAATCTATACAACCTGTTAATAATTGAAATAAAATTTTTTTTTCTTACGTCAGCCCTTTGCACTTGCCGCTGAGGTCTATGGTGACTCTTGGTAGCTTCAGCGTGTCCAGCAATATTGCCGCCCAGACAAATACATCGACCCTGCGCTTTATCGCCGAAGACGTGGCTCTCTTCATCTCTGACAAGATCGGCAAATCCGTGGACTTGAGGCGCGACTACGTGTGCGTAATGGATTTCGGACTGTTCGAGCTGTCATTGCGCCTGAATGAGAAGATGTGCGGCGGCGCGCCGCGAATCGACTTGCGGGCGAGCAACAACGTGCTGCACGTGCGCACGTGCTCGGACTCCGGCAGAGCCCTTATGCAGCTGCTGACGTACTTTGCCAGCGATGGCGATTTGGCATTGAACAGCGGCAGTACCGAAAGTATAACGGTCCCGAGTTCCGAAGATGGGGAGAGCCTGCTAGGCGACGAGAGTATTAATCTGCTAAATAAAAGCCAAGCAGAGCGAGTTAATAGCCTAATGGAAGAAGCTATGAAAGACACGATCGAAGGTGAAGTGTTAATTAAAATGTTTAAAAAGTTTCTTAATAAAAAAGTATCGGATTATTAAAAAAAAGGACAGTCTGACTGTCATTACATTAGTACGATATATTATTGAATAAAGACCGCAAGACCGATAAAAATATTTATTAATGTAAAAAAGTACCATTCAAATATTACAGTATGCAGAACTAAATCCATTATAGGGAGATTATACTACGTTGCATATATCGTTATTCTGTTTATATCTATCTATATGTGTGTAATCTGTAGATATTGTATTCTGTTTTAGAACATAGATCTTTGTATAATCAATATAATTCATGAAACAAGTTTTCATAAAAAATCTTCAGTCCTCTTACTGTTTATAACCAATTTTCTTTATATAAAATGAAATTTGAAAAAGAAAAATTAAAGTATGCTTATTCTTTTATCAACGAAGAATTTTGCTTTCAAGTCCGTGCAATGTATCAAAACAAATATTGACAGGTCATCTATTCGAGTTAGCTTAACAATATTGAGAAAAAAAAATTTAATACACTTGATGATGAAAAATGCTCGTTTCTTTTACGGATATAATCCCCGAATCATTTCAGCGTGTATATGATGCCAAAATATAATATTTTATCGCAGAACATCCAGACAGCGTGGAGAGCAAATCGCCGAAAAGGGACAATCAAATCGAGGTGTTCTTTTTCCCGGACGAGTCGAGCCCAACAGCGCTCGCCAGCAAAACGACGAGGTGCACCAAGGAAACGACAATGAACCACAGAAATTCAATAGCCGAGCGGCAGATCGACTTCGACGACGCCGACGAAGACTTTTGCATACTGGGCGAGGAGGCCGGGGTCGGAATAATACCGCGGCACGGTGTGCCGGAGGTGCGTTGGCTGAGCCAAGAGTCCCTGCGAATAGTGGACAATCATTTCTCGGTGCCGCTTGGCAAAACGGACCTCCTCAAAGCGCCCAAGAACTTTCCACCGGCGATACTCAGATACACGCTGTGCGAGATGACCCTCGTCTGGCATATGTACGGGGGCAGGGATTTCTGTGATTCGCATTTCTCGACCAAGAAGCAGATCGGGGCTAGCGATAATTACGCATATTACAGTGTCTACGCTCAAGCCAGGTGAGTTTTTTTTTTAGCCTTGGCATGAATAAATTTTACGCGTCTGTTTTTTTTTTCCTCCTTAATAGTTCGACCGATTTTTGTTCTATTATTGAAATTCTATTTAATATTACGAATAAGTTTTATTTTCATAAAAGTAAATTACGTCGTGAATACGTGCTTATATTTAAAAAAAAAAAAGTTTTAAAAGGCACTTTTAAGAATAACGAGTGTAGTATTTATTTTACGAGCTATTAAAATATTTAGTTCCGTTACTCTTTGCAGTGATTTTTAATTAAGTTAGATGGAAAAATAGATGTGAAAAATAATAAACTGTACAGCATATATTAAAATTTTGAAATCGATACCATGCGATATTCATAGATTTTAGGCGTATAAAAAAGTGAAAATAATTTTTTAATCGAAAAAATGCGTGTCGCGCTATTTTTCATTATTCGATGGTAAAGAATTTTGAAAAATCATCATATAGAAAATAGCGAGTACCCATTTTGATTATTCGAATAATAAGCCTACGTCATTATAGTTAAGCTGCAGCACAATGAACCGGAATCGTTTAACATATTTCATGATATTCTGTAATGTACAGAAGATTAGGGCTCAGAGTTCGAATACCAATAAAAGATTTTATCCTAAGCCACATTCCAGAACTTAATTAAGATTGCTGTAAGTTGTAAGTTTCTTAGACTTATATTCGTAAGTTTAAATAAAAGCACTATGAAATTATTATTTCCCCTACCCTCTTTTTTAATTGTAAGACAAAAGATTGACGAACGCCCTCCTACCCTCCCCCTTCGGGATTCATTCCGCGGTCACTGGATGATACCCCCTTTTAGACTATAATTTTATCAAATGATTCGTTTTCCTTAGAAAAGTAAGACAATGTACGATTAAAGGCGCAATGTAGCACAGCTATTCCCGCGATAGCATTTTCAGATCCCGACTGGAAGATGTCACAGATTGGAGTAGTCTAAATAAGAATCCTATGAGTTTTAACTATATGAATTATTATATTTAACTGTTAGAATGCTTTGAAATAAAATTTAAATTATTTTACACGCTAATCTCTATATATCCGAGTGCGTTAGTGTCGCTGCAAAATTACAAATTATGCCGTAGTGTTCTTTGCGACTACTTTAAATGTGCTATTTTTCGTTAAAAGTGTCGTAAGATTCTTTTCCAAAAAAAAAAAAAATTAATAAATTTTTCAAAGTTTGTTAATTTGTTTGCTTATATTTGAACAACAACCATGAGAATAGAATCGATGATTACAAAATTTTAATCTGAAACTAGAAAAAAGTATGTAATAGTCGTTAAATTCTTCATTTATTAGTATATGATAACAATATAAATCTAATAAGACAAAAATGCGCGTACCAGTGTGATATTTATACCACAATCAGTTTATTAAAAAGGAATTCATTTACTTGATATACTTTATTACTACTATACTATGTATATATTATATTATATAATGAGCATTATATTTTATTACTAACCAAATTTATAAATCGACAAATTAATAAAAATGAAGCTATACTGCTTCGTGGTGTCATAATTTTTGTCTCAAAGGCTATATTTGTTTGTCTAAAAAGTACATTCAGATCGAATTTCCAAACGATCCATTGAGCACTGAAACAGTAATGTCTATGAGTAAATTTGATATATTTGCGTTTATCATTGAATTTTAAATGTGATTGTTGCACAATTTAATACGTAAATCATAGATCAAACTAAATGCATTCGGAAAATAAGCTCAGAGCACGGTAAATCACAGTCTAATCGGTATATTTCCTCCACTATAAAAACTCCCCACATATTAAAAATTCCCCACCCGCAGAAGTCGCTCGGCGATCGACGGGATAAGCTACACCAAGGCCTCGCCGAGCAAGGTGCGCTTCGGCAGTATGCCCAACTCGCCGCGCGGCCACTCCAGGGACTCGATGATCACCTGGCTCGAGCTCGGCGGCCCCGGCCGTCGCCAGGACGTCCTCATGGAGCTGCAGCTGAGCAAGGTGCGCTTCCAGCACGAGGTCTATCCGGAGGACACGCACGAGGCGAGCTGCCAGGTCCTGCTCATAAGCGAGATCGAGATAAGGGACAGGCTGGCGAGCTCGCACATCAACAAGTTCCTTTACCAGTACAGCAGCGAGGCGAAGCCGAGGCAGTCCCACGCCAACATGTTCGCCATGAGGGCGGTGCACGTCAGGCCGGACTCGAAGCTTACCGCCCAGGAGTGCTGCCTGAAGCTGAGCCTGCTGCCGCTCAGGCTGAACGTCGACCAGGACAGCCTGCTCTTCCTGGTCCACTTCTTCACCGAGCTCGGCGACGGGGCGAGGCTGCAGTGCGCCGAGAGCTCGGCAATGCCGAGCAGCGCCCAGTCGTCGCCGGGCTCGAAGCAGGGGACGCCGACGCATCATCCGCCGGTGATGAGCGTCAACGATCAGTTCGACGAGACGAGCCAGGCCAAGGAGGTGATGAGCGTCTCGCAGAGCGCCGGCATCGATCAGAATCTGATGATACTGCTCGAGGACGAGCTGACGATCAAGCAGAGCAAATCGAAGACGAAGACGATCAGCGAGACGCCGGAGAATAGTCAACCTGTATATTTTAGGTGAGTCATATCATATATATGTATATACACGCATAACTTAAACCGAGCGCTTCGCAAATATCTGGATAAGAGGAGATGTCGTAAAATACTGTCTTGGTCTTGCATGAGTCTCGAGATCGCCTGTCTTGTCGAGGTCTTGGCAAGAAAGTGTTGGTTTTAATTCTGAAAATTGGACAATCGTTTCTGAAAACAGTATATAATCATGGGTAAAACCAAAGGCATATTTTAACGGATAATAGCTCATCCTGCCGAGACAAACGCAATGAAACAACAAAATTATAACACAGTATATCAGAAAGTAAATAAAATGAAAAGTATAAAAATAATTGTATTATATTAAACTAATAAATCTACCGGATTTTAATATACTGTTTATCCAATTCTAAATTTAAAAGTGCAGACATAAAGTCCAAACATGAACAAATTTAAAGATAATGTAACTGGATTTCGATTTTGTGCTTATAAGTCACATCCTTTTTAAGGTTGCAATTAAGACGATATTTCTATGTATACAAAAATCGAATGATATAATGAGAAACAGTGGTTTTTTTTCGTTTACAACGTGGGTTCTAATAATATATACAATTTTATCAACAATTTTTCACATATTTATTAAATTATTATGGTACTATAGTAACATTTTATTTTACGTTCTATTATCGTAGAAATTTTGATCAATTTGAAAAAACAAAATTACTATTGGCTGAAGTAATTAATAGCTGTTTCGGGCCGTTCATTACAAATTGAATATTTCAAGTATATAATCTTCGGTATTAAAATAACAAAATTCAAATAATATAGTATAATCAAGAGCAAGATTATCGCAATACTCAGTTAAAACGTCGTGCCAAGACCAATATTCTTGTGTCTCAGCTCTTGGCTTTGGTCTTGCATCTTTTTAATACGGTCTTGTCTTAGCGCTGATCTTGGATATTAGCGAAGTCCTATACTTTAACTTATCCTTCTATTATTGCGATTTATTATGAACTTTTCTTTGTTGATTCAGATATTGTAATTTCTTATTTATCTTTTTTCATTTAAGTATATTTCGAAAAAATATTTGAAAATGTTAATGCTTGTAAAATTTAATTATAGTGTTTAATGAATTCATCCGTTTATGCCATTAACAGGAGTGTAATATTTGGACCAGAAGTTTTAGTAAGACTAGATTATCATGGCAAACGCGTTGACCTCACCCACGGACCTCTGGCAGGTCTGCTAATGGGATTGGCTCAATTAAATTGTTCCGAACTAAGACTGAAAAGATTATCGCATCGTCATGGTTTGCTTGGTTTTGACAAATTAATCGGATACCTAATGGGAGAATGGATACAGGATATTAAAAAGAATCAACTTCCGAGCCTTTTAGGAGGAGTTGGACCAATATATTCTCTCGTTCAATTATGTAAGTTTATGGCAAATAGTTTATGATTAATTAAAGATTTCATAATTTACAAACTTGAACAACGCCTAAGTAATGGATTATATCCCACAATTCAAGCCCCGCTCTTTAAAATATCGTCGAATGTACGACACGATACTGCTAAAAATTATTTTTTTTTTTTCTTTATAAATCTAATCCTTTACTCGATATTTTTTTATAGAGGATATCCAATTCAATATTTACACCGATCGAGCAAAAAATATTCCGTTTGAAGTAATATTATGTCTAAGCGTTAACTTATTGTAAATTTTTAATTAATCGTATGAAAATAAGAACGTTTATAGAAATTTTATTTATAATTTCGGTCATGAATTCTTGAAATATGTTCGAATTTGCATAGTACTTGTTGAATCCACTTGAAATTTAACATTATGGTTTAATGCTTACGTATATAATAATCTTTGAAATAAAGCACTTTTTACTCCGTCGGTATGAAAAAGTTGTCAAAACCCCGTTAAAATTAACGTTAAAACATAATTGTGGCGATTATTAAGTAAAAATATTTTTTTTTATACCAGTCCAAGGAATCCGAGATCTTTTCTGGTTACCGATCGAACAGTACCAGAAGGACGGTAGAATTGTTCGTGGACTGCAACGAGGTGCTAATAGTTTCACTACTTCAACGGCAATGGCAGCTCTGGAATTGACCTCCCGCCTTGTACATGCTATACAAAGTACAGCTGAAACGACGTATGACATGGTCAGTCCAGGACCAAGCTTCAGATGCCATATTAAAGGCCAGAAGGGCCGAAGAAAACGATATAATCAACCACTCGACATCAGAGAAGGAATGACAAATGCATATATTCTCGTTAAAGAGGTAACGATCGTTATTGCTTTAAAATTTTAATAAAAAATATTCATTGTTTCATATACGTTGTCTAATTATTAAATTAAATAATATTACTTTGTTAATTCTATTACACTGATTATAAAAAAAAAAAAAACTTTCAATGTATCTATTAAGTTGTTAATAGCTAATTGAATTTGCCGCAGGGACTTGGCGAAACAGCAAATCAACTGGTGCGAGTGGCGAGCGAGGAACATGAACAAAAAGGTGTTTCCGGTGCTGTCGGTGGTGTTCTACGTCAAATACCATCGACAGTGGTAAAACCAATTATACTTGCGACAGAAGCGACTAACAATGTCTTAGGTGGCATGAGATCTCAGCTTGTTCCCGATGCGAGGAACGAAGCCGTACAGAAGTGGAGGCAAGACGATGCCAGCAATGAAAATTAAATATGCCATATATGTGTAAAAAGTTACGGAGAGAAAAGAGATATTTTAATTTTTTCATTTACGGGAATTATGGCAATTCCGAAAGTATGCGAATTCATAAACGAAACAAAGAAAACTGTTAACGCTCAAATTATTACGATAAAATGAAATAAATTTTTGTGATTATTTCCGATTACTCCTCCGATTTGAGGATCTTTTTGTTTTTAATTTGAAAAAAATTATTTTAATGTGTACAAAGTTTATATAATGTTTTCAAAAGAAAACGTTTATTAATAAAATAATACTAATCATGTTCCAATTTTGTTTGCTTAACAATGCGGATTTTTAAGATTTTTCTATATTTTAATAATATAAAGGCAAACGATATTTTTTAAGCGAAAATGTTCTCCATTATATTTATGATCCTGGATGAGTAATCGGAAATGTAATTAAGACTCGTAAGGTCTAATTTTAACCTGAAAATAAATAGAATGTTAATAACGTAAGAAAGTCTCTATTTCGATTTGTTTTACGTTATATAGAAGAAGAAACGTTTGTTATATTTAGATTGCGGATGAATGTTAGATTTTACGAATGAGCGGTATATATCTATATATTCATTTACACACTCGATACGCAAAATAACATCCGCTTATACGTATTTTGTTCTAACAATCTGTAAGTTTTATACCAGAATATGTAATAAAATGATTTTTTCATAATAAAACCACGCAGTTCATGCTGCTTTCACGTTAAAAGAAAATTTTTTTTATTTGTCGATTGATTCTAGTACCTCTAAGATTAGGCTACCCCCACTGACGATCACAGCAACTGGCCCAGGACAAACGGTGGAAAATAGTTATCTCGTACTTTATTTGACATTATTGATTTTTTTAATTTTTACCTTTCATTTAGTAAAACAAAATTTCTTGCATACTTCTGATAAAGTAAAAATATTAATATTTTACCCGAGGTAATTCCGTCGTTTGATACAATCTATCCAAAATAAAAAATAACGGTATACATGAAATTTTGAAATTCCAATTTTTTTTAATAAGGTGCTTTTATGTTTAAAAGTAGTTTTTGAAAAATTGTGAAATTTGATCCTCTTTACACGTGGACTTATAGTGACTTTTCTAAATAACATGTTCCATTGTTCTCTTCATTGACAGAATTTATTGAATCATTCAGAAAAACCAGAAAATAAAAGTTTAACGTTTACAGATTCGAATAAAAAATAATAATACTCACCACTCCCTAATTTGAGATAAAATTTAGCTAACCATGTTATATAAAGATTATTAAAAGCTTCAAATTAATTAAATGTTTTCATCCTATTTAGTTAGATGTTTATAAATAAAAATGATAGAAGCACACAACGGAGCTCTTCAGAAATAGGGGCCCTTGCAACGGAGCATTCATCGCGCAAAGACAAATCGCCCTCAAACATTGTTTTTGTATAAAGCTTTTAAACTGTCGAAAATATATTTATCTTGAATTTTTATTCAAATTTCTAAAGAACAGAAGACAGAAAATATCAATTTCGAAATAAGGACAGGATTTTAGTAATAATACATAAATTTACAGGCGATCGACAGATTCCTTTAAAAGTATTATTATATAAATTTTTTTCTTTTTCATGAATATATAATATTCTACCACGATTCTTTTTATATATGAAATAGTTTTGTAGATTATTATTGCGCATATATATGTGCATATGCGGGTGTTCAGATCAAAAACTATACAGCTGCAGCTGATATACGCGAAAAATCATATAGTGGCCGCGGTAAATATAACACTGATCCATATCATCGGATGGATGAGTATCGCCAGTTGGTAAGGAAGGTATTGTAACGATTTGTAGCGGCCTGAACCCCGCAAGATGTCACGGCCGTGCCACTCCACGCGCGTCCTTTAATCTTGCGATAACAACAACAACGACCTCCGATATACTTGTCGCGCGAGGCCCGACGTACGCTCGCGTGCTATTGAATGGCACCGCTCCCATGGTGATAAGCGCTTTGTTTACCATGCCCGCGGCCCGGCTCGCCTCCGGCGAAGCGAACATAACGCGTCGAGAGTCCTCGCGGCGCCGCGCCGTGCGAACCCGTGAACGACCGCGACATGGAGCACGAGGACAGCGGCGCGCCGGGCAAGGACGGGCCGCCGCCGCAGCCGCAGCCGCCGCGGCCGCGCCACGACGACGAGCCGCCCGCGTTCGAGGACGTCCTCGTCAGCGAGGACGAGGGGACGGAGGCCGGGCCGCCCGACGACGCGGGCCGGCGGATCGCGCGGGTGCGCCGCAAGCTCGGGCTCGTGCAGCTGAGCTGGCCGCCGCGGCCGGCCGCGGGCTACGGGGCCGTGAGCGGGACCGAGAGAGCGCTGCTCTGGTACGCCGAGAACTTCCGCAGGCAGTATCGGGCCATTTATCCGCTTCGCAAGCCTCTGCTGCTCACCTGTCCCAATGAATGCGGCGCACAGGTAGACCAACATACAAATACAGCCCGAGCCCTTTTTTTTTCTTTGGTTTTTTTTTTTTTTTTTTTTTTTTGTTTTGTTTATTCCACTATTACTGACAGTGGATTTGCGCAGCGCTGGCATGCAATTACACCAGGCTATACATCTGGTTATAGTATTATCTACGATATAATCGAGCGCATTTAATCGTTGTTTTTCCAATTGAATAGCGATACTTACCCAATGCTCGATCGTTTGAAATTCAATTATTACTTAATACCGATAAGGCTGTGTAACATTGTACGCTTATTATATTATTCGAAAAAATTGATGACTTTGTAGGCATGCATATTAAATATACATCTATATATAACTGTGTGTCAAAGCAAGTGTAAGGAACAAGTGACATGCAATGAATTGAATAAAAAATATATAGAATTGATCGGTTTAATTGATGTATAAATATACAGTCACACACAACAGACAATTATAAAATTATTCTATTTCAGTGTTTTCGTTCCAAGTTCAAAGTTTTAATCATTAGTATATTTATATAAGTGTTAAAGATTTACATAGAATTTCAATAAACATTGTGGATAATGTAAGGTAAATTAATTAATATATATCTTAAAGCAAAAATGATGTATGCGAGTAAAAATGAGACTAAAATTGAAGTGCAACAGGATGGGATTATTCAGGAATTTGGAGATTTTTAAGGAGTGAAATTACAATACAATAAAATATTAAATTTTTTTTTATATCGTCTTTTTATTCTCTCTGTATTTTGTTAAATACTTTCGACTTTCACATAGTACAAGGGCGCACCCTATTTATATATAAAATAATCGGAACATAAATAAAGTAACTATTGACATTTAATTACCATTGAATTCTTCGCTTTCAAATTTACTATCGAGACATGTGAAGGTAACAATTATAGGAATGCCGTTTAGAAGAAAAAAAAAATGAAAATGAAGAACAAAAAGATCAACGCTCATTGTCGCTTGCTAATTAATTATTTTATTATTCATTAATTGATTTTGGCAAACTAACGCTTCGTTCGCCATGCGCGCACGAATTTATTTTTCAAATTGCTTCACACACAAGCGGCTCGTCTTCTATAGCTTCCGAGATAGTACCGTCGACTATACTTATATAATATAATATACACACATCTATATGCATATACATACATATATATATATATATATATTATGTATATATATGCATATGTATGTATGTATATATAGAATATATATGCATGTTTTTACGGCACATTCAAAACTCCACGGACGCGGTAAACTTAAATGTCTCTAATATTACAAGTTCTCTCTTGTCTCTTATTTACATATACACATAAACAAAGTCTTGGAAAAATTATTATAATACACATCACACGCGCGCGCGCGCGGCAACGGGGATGACCCGAACGTCGGCAATTATACAAATTTCAAAAACACTGTCCAAACGTTGTATTGTAAACTTGTAACGCGTGCGTCTATACATATAGTATATATAATATAATTGGCAAATTTGCCGATAATGGGCCGACGTTCACAAAGCTATATTTAATGTAATGTCGCGGGCGTCTCGCTGCGTCGTCGCGCGACAATGAAAACGCATATAGCTCAGTCGTCACAACAATCGCTATTATATTATATTCAATTTGTTATAATTATTACTATTAGTAGTATTATCATTTATCGTTATTAATTAAACATTAATCACAGCACCTTGAGGGGGGTTTCGCCGGAGGGGCTGAGAGGGGGGTGTCATCGAAAAACTATTCTCGCGTTCTCATAAATATATATGCATATACATACATACATATATACATATACATCTATATATACGTACGTTATGACTGTGCAACCGTTTGCGCGTTTGATGGGTGTACATATTTGGCCGCGTGTAAGCCTGACTGCGTGAGCATGGGTAACTCGGGTTTGTTTTTCATTATTATCATTTTGCGTTTGTTTTGTCATCCTCGTCGCTCGCGCGCGCGCACGTCGTACACATTCTCGCACACCTATTAACACACGCACTCAATATTCGCTGCCGCCACCGCCGCCGCCGCCGCCACCGCTGGTATGATTATTCTACTTCCTTCGCCGCTTGCTGACAGCCCTCGTCTTTCGGCTGTCCTTGATGTTGTCGAGGAGGTACCTGAGCTGGATGATCTGCAGCCGGCTCACCGCCGGTATGCTGCAGGCGTCGAGGTACCGGAAGAGCTTCTCGCCGCCGTCGAGGGCGTCGTCGACGTTGACGGGCTGCTGCTGCTGCTGCTGCTGCTGCTCGGCAGCCTCGGAGGCGAGGGCCTTGCTCGCGTCCTCCTCCTCGCTCGTCCCGTTCTGATTCACGCTCAGATTCAGACACCTGCGAGCGCCGTCGTCGCTGCCGCTGCTGCTGCTGATGTTGCCGTTGACGCCGGTGTTGGTACTGGCGTTCACGGTACCGTTGACCAAGTTACTGCTGCCGCTGCTGATGCTGTTATTGTTGCTGTGATTGTTGTTGTTGCTGCTGCTGCTGTTGTTGTTGTTGTTGTTGATGCAGAGCACGTTGTCGAGCATTGCCTTGGTCTTGCTCGGCGACTTCCTCGACTGGGCGAGCGCCGAGGCAGCGGAGTTCTGCTGGTGCTGCTGGTGCTGTTGCTGCTGCTGCTGCTGCTGCTGCTGGGCGAGGGCCATGGGGAAGCTGCACTGCTTGTACCACTGCCAGAACCAGGAGCCGTCGACGCTGCTCGAGGGATTGAAGGGCAGGCCGGCCGCGGCCGCCTGGTGGCCGAGGAGCTGCTGCTGCTGCTGCTGGGCGAGCCAGAGCCAGAGGGCCTCGTCGTTCTTGCGGCTGCTGCTGCTGCTGCTGCCACCGTTGCTGGTCGTGGCGGCGCTGCTGCCGTTGCTGCCCAGGGAGCCGTTGACGGAGTCGCGCTTGGACGAGCCGCTGCTGTTCCTCGTGGAGCTGAGGGAGATCGAGGGCTGCTGGTGCGCGAGGACGCCGTTGGTGAGCATATCGCCGTTCTTGCGGGGCGAGACCGGGGACGCCGTCGACGGCGCCTCCGAGGCGGACGGCAGGAGGGTGGTCGAGGGCAGGGACTTGCGGGTGTCCTGCTTGGTCTGCTCGATCGTCGGGGCGATCGCCGAGACGATCGAGCTGCGCTTGCTGTGGCTGCCGCTGCTGCCGGCGCTGCTCTTGCTGTACTGGAGGCCGTTCTCGACGAGGCCGACCGCCTGGGAGGAGGACGAGGAGCCCGAGAGGTGGGAGCTCGCCCCGAGGCCTCCGCCCGTCAGGTTCAGGAGATTCTTGGTGAGGTTGGCCGCGCTCGTCGCCGTCTGGAGGAGGCCGAGCTGCTGCATGAGCAGCGCGTGGTTCTCGGGCCGCACGCCCCCGGCTACGATGCTGCTGAGCAGGCTGTTCACGTAGTCCATCTTGGACTGCTGCTGCTGCTGCTGCTGCTGGTGATGCTGCTGCTGTTGTTTGCTGTCGTGGTGCTGCTTGACGAGGGACTCGGCGAGCAGGTCGTGGCTGCCGTTGTCGCCGTGCAGGTTGCCGGCGCTCAACGAGGACTCGAACTTCATGCGCTTGCTGAGGGGTCCGGAGGCGACCGCGGCCTCGTCCTCGCTCGAGTGGTTCGAGGCGCCGGGCATCCCGAGGAGCGGGTTCGCGCCGGACGAGGAGGCCGGCGAGTGCGGGTCGCTGTCCGGGGTCGAGGAGCTCCTCCTGGCCATGTCGCGTATCTTGTGCTCGGACTTGCACCAGCCCCGGAGCGTCGACTCGGGCACGCCGATGTCGCGGGCCACGGAGGCCTTGCTCTCGCCCTCGTGGACCCTCTGGATCGCGTCCATCTTCTCGGCCGCCGAGAGGGAGCGCAGCGGCCGCTTACCGGGCCGGGCGGCCTCGCCGCGCATGTTGGCCAGCAGCTGCTCCTGGGCCTCCTCGCGGAACCGCTCCTCCAAGGTAGCCACGCCGGCCGCGAGGCTCTCTGACACCGCGAGCGCCGTTTTGGACCGGTGGGGTCTACGACTGCCGAGGGAAAAATACACCGCCGGCTCTGCTGTGAGAGCGGAGAACTGGCCTCTGCTCTCTGTTATCGTCGAGGGCTAACAGCCCCTATCACTGTCGATGCGCGCACGTTGCGTCAAAGTTGGCGATTCCGTGCTCGCCGCTCTCGGCTCGCGAGTCACTGTGTCGTCGAACACGCGCGCACAAAACGTCGATGCGGGAACGATGGTCGATCTTGATCGAACATGCGGTAGAGATGCGATTGACTTTGCGTCTTATCGGTTGCGCCGAACACTCAACCGCGAGAACACAACTGTGAACGTGTGTATATATATATATATAGATATATATTTATATATGTATATATGAATCAACTGGTTCAAAGCCGATACGAAGACTCGAAGATCGGAGCGCTTGTTGTTGCCGCTTCGATCGCCGGACTCTGTCTGGCAGTGGGGAGTGCGCGCCAACAGGACATCGCCTCGCGCTCGGCCCGCCGCCCCCCACTCCGCCGCCGGCGCGGCGCGGCGGTGGGGCGAGGGGAGGGGCGCGGCGGGTCTACAGGTGCTGCCACCGGGCGGCGAGCGCGGCGGCGTCGTCGAGGCGCACGCGCCACTGCATCGCAGGCGCGGCAAGGGATATACATATAGCGCGCAGTGCGCACATGCGCTCGCCTATACGTTACTGTAACGGGGAGGAGATAGAGAGAAAGAGAGGGAGTCGAGAGTAATAAAGAACTTTTTTATGAATGAAACACAACTCGACCCCCCTTCCTTCGAGTGTACATCCCCCACCAACGGTAGAGCTACGTACTACTTGTCGTTTATATACGTATATACGCGTGTGTATTCTTGCGTATGTGCCTCTCTATCTCTTTCTCTTCATACCGTAGTCACCTCCTTTTCTCTGTACTCTTTCCCTACATAGGTATATTTACACGTATATAGATTCATCCGTTGATTTGCGAGGCGCGCAAGTGTGCGCGATCGCTCCCTCTCTTCCTCCCATTTCCCTCCCCACTCTCGCTCTCTTTCTCTCTTCCGCTATGTATGAAAAGCGAGAGATAGACACGCGGAGCGATGGGGAAAGCGAAACTATACTACTACGGAACAGTTCCGTCGACCAATCGGCGTTGCGCGCGGGAAACAATATTATTGTGCCGCCGCCGCTTGGACCACGCGGTCTCCTCCCGCAAAACGACGCGCGCCGCCGCCGTCGGAGTTCAATATTCTCCTCGCGCGCCCTTGATCTTGGGAACGGGCGTAACTACATTATATACGTATATTCATGTCGACGCTGCGTTTTTTTTTTTATTTTCTTTTTTTTCATGCCTTTTCGCCTTCATCCCGTGTCTGTATAATGCGATAGGTGAGTAACGGTAAAAAATCTCGCAAATCTTGCCTACAGAATACGTATATACACATGGGTATAATTCTCCTCGGCAAGAGCTCGCTCATAATCGTTATATTTATCATCGCAGCGGCCAAGCCAATGATTTATTTTATCGCTCCTTTTGGACACCGCTCGATCGTCCGCACATATGCGAATCAACGAGCGGTATATAAACATTATTCAGTTTATATATATATATATATATATATATTTGTGTGTGTGTGTGTGTGTGTGTGTGTGTGTTTGCGTGTACGTGTTATGTGTATATTGTATATTAGCTAATTAGTTTAGCCGCTCGACCGTCGTCGAGTCGTTCGTGCGCGCGATTTCGTCGAACGCGGCTTCGTTCGCGTTCCTCGCACGTACTTCGCCCATCGGTTCTTCGGCCGGATTCTCCTCTCCCTCTCCACGCGACACACATACACACACACACACACACACACACACACACACACACACACACACACACATTATATATACGCGTCATCTCGACGCGTCGCGCATCGGCGGTTCGCAGCCCCTCGCGAGCGAGCGCGCACGGTCGCACAACCGCGCCGCGCGTCTTTCGGGATTTTTTTTTCGGAACACTCGCGGGCAGCTGTTCTCGGAACGCCGCGTGAATACGGGTCGGATCTCCTGGAGGTTAGGGGGAGGGGCATGCAAACGCGCACGTACGCATATGCATACAATATATATATATATATATATATATATTTATACATCAACAGGCCGTAGCGAAATCGAACGAAATTGCATTATATTTGGAATTAGGGCTTGTACTAGGTACCGTCGATACTTATGCAAACTTTCGTAAATCTACATGAATTTATATATAACTATTTGTCAACATTAATACGAATTGTTAATGGATATGCTGGGCAAATGAGACTTAGACGCGCTTAACCGTACAAAACAGGTATACAGAACGAGGGAGAGCGAAAAAATATGAAAGGACTGCCGTATGACCCTCGCCGTAATCTTTGCTGGCACATTCCACACCCTATATAAATGACCTAGCCGCCTCCCAAGGTTCGATATATCCGGGTACCTGGGACGACAGTGGAAAATTAGAGGTACATAGGTCTGAGGTTGAAAATTTGGCCACAAGGAGAGTCGGAGACAGAACGCTGTAAAAAGCAAAGCAATAAACATAAGATCAAAATCTAGGGGAGTTTTACGGATTCTATATATATATATATATATATAGCCTCATTGTATTTAATCCGATACAATCCGCAAAATGCGTGCAAAAAAAGCAAGGTGATACAAAGTTTGCCGCGAAGTAAAATACGTAATGACTTGCAAGAGAGAGAGAGAGAGAGAGAGAGAGTAAATTATGTTTTGGAGAAACTCTTCTTTTCCGTTTTTAAAAATAACGCCAATCTCGAGACTCATTCGGTTTGACTCCAGCTCAAAGGCGTACTTAATATATAATATACCAGAAAAAAACTCATGCTCAAGAGCAGCAAATACAAATTATGCATTTCTGTTGCAAAAATGTGGAAGAAAAGAAAGTATGAAAAAATTTATATACGTGCGAATTCATGAATGGATTCAAACGTGTTCCATTGTTCCAGAGGAAAGGACATAATGTGCAACATAACTTTGAAAAAAAGGAGTCGATTGAGAAAATCTAATTTTTCAGTATATGTAGAATTTTATATAAAATTTGAAGACTAGCTGTTGGTAAGTTTACTGAAAATTTTTATTTATGTTTTTACACTATGAGTGGAGCGGGAGTTTCCATTGTCCAGCATCTTCGGAATAAACGTATTTTCTTAGCTTTTATTGTTCAAAAATAGGAAATGTAGCCTTAAGCCGTTTTTTTTTCTTTCTTTCTCCCTCTCGAGAGCTCTCTGTATCAAGCGCCATATGCCTGCGGCGTAAATCTCCTATATACATAGTGCACGCGGACGCGTGTGCGTGTGTGAAGAGAGAGCGAGAGAGAGAGAGAGAGAGAGAGAGAGAGAGAGAGAGAGAGAGAGAGAGAGAGAGAGAGATCTATATAGTTGCATATATAGTAGTCGCACGCGCGGTTGTTTTCCTAAATACATATACGCAAAAAGTAATCGTGCATAGCGTGCGCGAGAGAAGCTCTATTTTCTACTGTCTTCTATTTCGTTCTCATCCGCCGATACCCGTCTCGCTCTTACTCTCCGAGATTTTTTATTTTGGCAGCTTTCGTTCGATCGCTGCTCGAATTAAAAAAAAAAAAAAACAAAAACTAATAAGAATAATAATAATACAAAATAGCCAACGATCGCGGTAGATATTGAAAACTGATGCAAATTCGACGACAGACCAGTTGAGAGTTGGATAAATTATTTTTCATGTGCCATACATATATGTGTAAAAGTATCGTCATAAAGAGAAACAATGTCGGGAGCAGCAACGAACCTATGTTCGAATATATAGAAGACAAATGGAGGGCTTTTTATCATTCCTTCTCCCTCGTAAATGATTAGTAATTCGTGACTTGCGCGGTGTAGTGTGGAGTAATTGCATGTGTCCCCACGATCTCTGTCATCCCATTATTCCATTTATGTCGTCCTCCCCTTCTCTCATTTTCTCTTCTTTCTCTTTCTCTCTATTACGTGCGCTTGTTCAGCGCACATTATAAACGTTTAATTGTGTTCCCCGGGTCTATCTAAGTTTCGTGCTTTGTTTACCGTACGCATGCTGGGAGTATTCGAATCAGGATTAAAAAGGGGGCGAAGAGAACGTTCTCAATCAGCTCATACGCACCTTTACATGGGGGGGCGGAGGTGTCTATAAGCATTTGCAACAAAATTTATTACCGAATTACTTAGCCATTGGTTGACTAACGAATGTGATTCTAATGATGAGTAGATTCTTGCATTATTGCGCATATCAGTATATTTACATACAATGAGAATAAGAGTCTACCTGTTGCACAAGGGAAAACCTTTGAGGGTATATAATAAGAACATTCATATATTCCAATCCACTAATGTATATATAAATTAAGCACCTTTAACAAAATCTTCCCAATATACCTTGGACACGGGACCTTCAGAATATTCCCTTATATTCCCCACCCAACATATTACTTTCTCGGAAGAACCGCAATCGCATATTTCCGGAATTTACGCAAACAGCAAGCATAGTTTAGTGGCAGTCTGGTATAGTTTATATTCATATAGAATATATGTGTGCACATATATATATATATATATATATATATATATATATATATATATGTATATATATATATATATACATATATACATATATACACATATGTCATTACATTATCAACGCTCTCCCAGTCGACCGGAGACAAATCGCCAACGCATCAGTTTATAAAAGGTATATATATATATATATATATATATATATATATATATTCAATGCTAGTTGGCTACGCTGCTGATTATTATACCCGAGAATTGCGTCGCAGCTGGCGCCCCTTTTATATATATATATAAATATATATATGCACGTCGCGCAGCCGCGGTCGCGTCGCTTCGCGCCGAGTGCAAAATTAGCGCCGCTCGCGGGCGCTCGGCTGACCCCCTTCCCTCTCTTCCAACCGCTCTCCTCCTCGTCCTCCTCCTCCGCCTCCTCCTTCCTCTTGCCGCGCGTTTCGAATTCGGAGCGCCCGTGCCGTAGGCAGAGGGGCGGGGGGGGGGAGCGGTCGCGAAGCGCGTTATGTGCGAACGCCGCGCCGCGTCCACACATGTGTATGTATATATATATATATATATATATATATATATATATATATATATACCCGCGACTGCGAAACATTGTCGCCGGCGCGCAGCAACGCTGATTTATTTATAGACGCGCCGATCGATGGGCTATTTCAGAGCCGAAGATCGAAGAGCATCACGAGCGCGCGAGCGCATATATATATATATATATATATATATATGAATCTATATATTACAGCGTTCGCACCGCGGGCTTGTCGATTTTATTGCGCAAATAATCATTACATTTATATTACTTGGCCCATCTCCACCTCTCTCCGCCTCCCCCCGCTGCATAACCAATGCCTTCGGCATTTCATTTAACATATTGATACACGGTCTTTTTGAAAAAAACCCGCGAGCGTAATCGAACGGGACGAATCAGTGAATACGTTCATCGACCAAGGGCGCACAATTTCATATCGACAAGGGGCGGTCGTGAATTTTTACTCCGACGCGGCGAAAAGCTCGACTGAAAAGTGCGCCATGAGTTTCGGACCGATGGATCGACGAGTTAAGATTATAGCCACGATAAACAGCGACCAAGCGGCGCAGCGACGCTCGCGATCCCAACGGGAATCGTCGTCCCTCTCTAAATGCACTCACAGTTCAATCATCCGCGCGTCGGGGTGACATTGTTTAATTGTAGAAATAAGGAATTATATTCACGATCAATGCATATTCGCACGCGTTCGAGGAAGACGATGATATAGAATCGATATCGTGATTGCAAGACAAACTCGTCAATTATTCCGAAACTTATTAATCGCGCCAATTATCATTGTAGTCCAATATAAATTACGCCCATCTTATCGATATGGAATTGGCCGCGTTACGATTAGCTGAAGGATATACGATCTGAGTCATTTGGTTATGCTGGCGAGTCACTCGGTGTAATATATATATATATATATATATATATATATATATATATATATATATATATATATATATATACACGTTTACATATTATCTACAGATTAACCTATTCGTAGCCTTAGAAAAAAGAAACAACAAAGGATTTTACGCTTTCCGTAAACGTTGTCGGGATGTAAAATCCATTGCAGCGCCCAAAAAGAAACGACCTCCAGCAATTTCGTACGACCCGCTGCCCGCTCAACTCTTATATATGAAATTACATTGCTGCACGTCGGACGACGGACGGGGGAATTCCGATTTTCGAAAAATTCCCGTGTCCCCCGTGTCAATGTACACAAACGCTCCCCGTACGTATGCATCGTTTAAATACCCGCGGTCTCGTGTCCCGCAAACATGCAGTGCTCGCGATATCTATAGATAGATATTATATGAATATACGCGCAAATAAATAATAATAATAATAATTACAATAATAATGAAGTAACATTGACAAAAAAAAGAGCATGAAAAGAACTGAGGAATTTTTCTGGAAAGAACGGAATTTTTCTCGCGCTATATATATATATATATATATATATATATATATATATATATACACACGCTCGTGAATCACCTACCGCGGGTGGTGTGCGCAACTTCAGCGTTCGCGGGGGAGAGAAAAATAAGGTCACAGTGGTAGGGGGACTCGAAGCCGTTTTTCCAACGGCCCTTTCCCTCGTTACGGTCCGAGGCACGCGGACGCCGAGCCACCCCGCGGGAAAAGCAATTTCGACGGAGAATGAGCGAGGAAGAGCCAGGGGGCGAGAAAGCGAAAGAGAGATCGAGCGGGAGAGAGGGAGAGAGAGTGAGAGAGAGTAAGAGAGGGGCAGGGGCGGAGGAGACACAAAAAGAGAGAAGAAAATTAGAGACGAACCAGCGCGATGGCCGTGGCTGCGCAACAGAATTGGGAAGCGGGGAGGGGGGCGCGTTGGGGGAACGGGAGCTATAGCGCGTCAGAGCCATCAACCAGGGAGTTTTGGAATTCGTCGGAAAAATCCAGAGGGGGCCGCCCATATACGCGCGAAAGTCGAGGATGGAGCGAAGTGCGGTATGCATTTATAATCGATGTAATAGATGATGTTGCAGCAGACGCATCGTCGTTCTCGTTTTTTATTATTATTATTATTGTTGTTGTTGTTGTTGTTGTTGTTGTTGTTGCTGTTGTTATTATTGTTGTTATTGTTATTATTATTACAATATTTTTCCTTTGAACTAGTCGGATGCGTTATAAAAAGCAGGAATTTAATTTTTATGATAAAAAGACAAAGAACAAGATTGCGTAGGTAAAAAAGGAGATTGGAGGCGAGAAAGGAAGAAGAAAGATAAAATAAAAGTGAGAAACCTCATCAGACGACTGCATAATGTTTCCTAAAGGGGGCAGCCGTTGTTAGTAAGCGGTGCAGAAGCGAAACGTGGCATTCTTCTATATATACATATATATAGCGCCATCATACATTGGCTACCTGGAGCCAAGAACTTGGGGCGTGTTTTTTTTCTTCAAATATGTATAAGAGGCTCTCAATTAAACGGACCCGTTTCAGGAATCAGAGATTGTATAATTAATTTTCAGGCTACAGTCATTGGTTTCCAATAAAAGGACCTGTGGGTTGTCAGTTTCTTAGGTTTGTTTATATACGTACAGGCATATTCAGAATTTTTGCTTCTCGATAAAAAAAAAAATCTCGCCTCAAAATTTTTGGAATCATTTTCGAAAGTGATTCATCGTTTGGTTTTCGGCAAATAATACTAAACATTATTCTTCGCAATGTTTGGATTCGAAATATAAGAGACGTATATATAGAAGCATTTATTAGTAACAACGTTGTATTTAACCTCTAAATCATCTAGGAAACAGATATCGACTCGTGAATTTCCAAAGGAGCGAATTTTTTTATATAACATATGCTATCGAAAAATCATTTCGCTGAAGCTATAATTGTTTGTGCAGACTTTTCAATGTCGTTTTTTCAACCTGAAATCCGCCAATTTTCAAAAACTAATAAATTATATTGGACGATCCTGAAACGATTTTATAATATTTGACTAAAGCTTATATATAATGCTTTTGTTTATAGGAGATTTTTTAAAAATAGAAATATTTAGCAAAAAATTTATTCTTCGTGAGTCGAATATTATTTTAAAAAGTGTATAATACTGAAGCAACTATATACAAATTCGTATATAAAAACCATTCTTGAATTCATTGAAAGAGCAGCAAATATTGTTTAAAAATTTTAATAGAATAAATTAATGTTTATTATTATTTAAAATTTTTATTTTGAAATAAACGTTTTTTGAAAAAGTTTAACCGGAATCATGGAAAAACCTCATGGATTTGAAAAAAAATAAATAAATTCAAATTTTTCCCTATATAGAGTTAGGCGAATATGATAACTGGCACTAGAGTAATTATCATTGTTCGAACGTACACACACATATATATATATATAGAGAGGAGAGAGAGAGAGAGAGAGAGAGAGAGAGAGAGAGAGAGAGAGTCCTGATCGAGCTTTTGACAGAGACGAAACATCGTTTTCGTGTTCCAACATTAATTATTCTATTTTCTATAATCGTACTAATTGATTCGCGTTGCCTTGAAAAAAAATTTTGACTTCGCAAATTCAATTAAGGAACTATGACCGACATACTGGGCACAAGTCCCTTCGACGCTCCGTTCCACGTTACCTAACATAACCTAATGGGACACGACCCCGTCATAATAATATAATATAGACCTATTGCCTGAAAAATTAATGTAGATACGTATCAGGGGATCGTTCTATAGGGAATGCATGGATAAGAAATCACATTAATTATACCTATCTAAAGAGAATAATATGTAGGTCAGTTTTTATCCTTCTTTGCTACATTATGTACAAGCGAGAGAGAGGGGAAGTCGATCGGCGCAACTCGTCACGGTTGCAAATCATCTGTTGTGTATATATACATATACAATTGATGATAAAAGAGAGGGCCCCCGAGATTTAAGAGATGCGTTGGTTTATCGAATCCTCCGCGCCGACATAATAAACACACTGTACATGTATATAACCTTTCGCGCGAGCTTTCGCCTCGTCCTCCTGCTCCTCGATTTCTCTTCCTCTTCCCACCATTCTCCCTATTCCTCCATCCCTCTCTCTATCATTCTGTCTCCCTCCCTCTCACACTCTCTCATTCTCTCTTTCTCTCGTTCTCAGGCTCTCGCGCTGTCCCGGTTATTTCTCTCAAACGAGCATTTCATCGAGTTTCCATTCCATTCTCTCTCTCTCTCTGTCTCTCAGTCTCGCTGTCTCTCTTTCGGTTATATACACTCGTGTTTATATGGATGCGGTTAGGGGAAGCTCCGCTTGTTATTCTTGCGCTTATATAGCGGGTTTCAGTTTCAATGGAACGCTTACTTCTCTATATATACATTAATGTCCCTGTAACCTTCTCGAGAATCCGGAAGAGTTCATTGAAGTGCAAATTTACGGGAAAAAAACGATCATTTTGCGTGTTTTTTTCCGTTTCTTTGCTTTATTTTTTTATTTATTTTAAAAAATTTTTTTAATCAATATCTAGTGAATGATTAACTAATTGTAAAATTAACCCAGAGTTGATAGGCCACGATTGTATATATTTCTATATTGATTTGCAAAGGTGAGCAATGAGTGCATGGGAGAGGATTATTGTACCTGTCATAAAATCACCTGTTACATGGACCGCGTCGACAATAGCTATTAAGAGAAGATAATATCATTGTTTTGTGGATTTATGAGCGAATGCGGGGAGAGAGAAGTATAATAAGTATGGGCGCACGCACACACGCACACTGTATAATCGTTTCGTTTCGTTTACAGAGCTCTAAGACTTAAAGAGTTGTTTAAAAGTAGTAAACGACCACGTGGCCCATTTTGGGTGTAGTATAGGGTGATAAAAAGTTACTTAAATGACTACACGTGAGAGGGGTGGGGGCTCTTGTTCAAGCCTAATGCCACGTGGTTTTTTCGAATTAGCATGAATTGTATACCTATTCTAATGGAAATTTCAAATAAAACGAGCCAACTTCCGTGTCAAGTGGGGGGGGGGGGGCGCTGATCGAATGCAGCAGGAGTCCTGCGCTCACGGGAAGATACGTCGCAGAATTATTAGATATACATGTATAAATCAATTTTCGAAAAAAATTTAATATTTTTTGACCAGTAATGTATATATACATGTATTAGCCGCACGCAAAGTTGCGACTAAGAAAAATCGCGACATCCTGCATGGAATAATTATAATATCTTTATGTTTAAAAAGGCAGTTCGTACGTTGACCCACTGACTCTTTTAAAACAATCTCGAATTTTCACTTATTTCCGTACACCTAACAACAATCCATTAATATTCTCGCCTGTTTGCCATATTATTGATTTACTTTTGTAAATGATATTGACGACGCGACGTTGGTAAATAAGGGAATTGGGTGGTATTAACCAAAAAATTGATATGTAGCTTCAAACAAACAGGCGGCAGTTGGGGCGTTCAATATTACATCGAACAACTGACAACGTCGTTAGTGAACGTTCCCTTATTTTCCTTCATTTTGAATTACTATAGATATATATGGCTGAGTGGGGTATACCGACCGTTCCCTCGGCAGCTTTTACGTCGCTCTTAACACTAGCATTGTACTAATGAAGCGCTTTTTTGAAGAGCGGTTCTCTCAACTGCCATTTATTCGCCCCTTGATGTTTTTTTGCGATTTATTTCAGATGTGCGTGTGTGTGGATCATCCTCCTTCGACTTTCTATATATATATATATACATATATACGAGTATTTGTTTTGAGCTTCTCGAACAACTGAGAATTATCTGTATCTAAAAATCTGAAGAAAAGAAAGAAATAATAACAGAACCTCAACGATTTTATACACAGGTGCTTTATTATTTCATTGAAACAAAAAATCGGTAATTATAGTAAGATGAAGATTACAGTTCAACTGCGCAAACAGCGAGGCACGCAATTTATAAAAGAAAAGAACCCCACCGTCAGCGATCTCTTGTCTATATAATTTTACTTTTTTTGGATTGTTACAATAATAGAACAAGGCATATGCCGTCTACGTGTTGTGCGTGATTCGGTAAACAAGTTACTTCATTTTCTTACGATATAATGCAGAAACTTGAAGAGCATCTTGTCGAGTTTTAAATTGTTCCTATAATAAAACGAGTATAAATTATTAAGCTTGTACTAAGTTATACGTAACAGCCAAATTTTGTCCATTACCTTAATTGCCGAATTATAGATCGAAAGGGGTGGTTGGAAAGATTAAAAACGACGTCGTAGCGATCGTACAAGTTTGGAAGGATGTTTGAGGAAGCGTATATATATTATATTATATTGTCAGCTTGTAGCTCATTAGGTTAAACAGTTATCCCAGCGCTGGATATATGCAATCGTTTGCGATAATATTTATCCACGCGGCTGCAAAGTAACTTTACCGGATTTTTCTCACGTGCATCGAGTTGCGCGTAGTGGTACGCGAAGCTAAAAGGGGTGAGTGGAAAATCTGAAATATTTTGTTTTTTTTTTTTTGTTTTGCTAAACGAAGTAGATCGACCTTTATAACGTAAATGAATCGTTCGAACGACAAGGAGGCACGGAATACTTGATACGTGACAAAATGTTTCTGAAACATAACCAGATTATTGTTGAGGATAAAAAACGATTTTTTAATGTTGAATTTTTCCGAAGTTAAAATCTTCAGCTGAACGGTTAAAATCGTAAATAAACTTTCGAAAAATTCAAATTCGAGCTTTTTCAATGAAGTTGAAGAAAAGCATCTCGAGAATATTGATCATACTTTGTTTTTTGTTTGGAAATACTGGATGGAAAAATAAAGGTATGAACCTATTTAGCGTGCGCAAATCGAATTTTTTTTTGACGCCTTGGGTATCGTCGGCTACGTTCAGCTCGAAATTCTCCAGCTTCCATATTTCCCTCGAAGTATGTATTAATTAATTACGGTATAAGTTAAAAACCGCATGTTCTCAAATATGCATTATTATGGAATCTTTTGTTAGTATAATAAAATTTTGTTATAAAATCTTATTATACAACACTCTTTTACCCGAAAACATTATTGTGCTATTGCAAACCAGAAGATAGCGAGTACGAATAAGTCTATTGTACTTTATGCGTAAACGCTGCAAATGCGCGCGCCTGTCCTCGACTGAAAACAAAAACACAGAAGAAAAAAAAAGGAACGAGCGCATTCCCGTCATTGATCTTCATTCGTCTTACATCAGCGAATTATCCTTTCCGGTGTGCGCAATTCGCCTCGATAACGATCGATGCCACACCACACCACCACACCATACATCTACGTTGTACGGTTCAAAAACTGTGAGCTTTAAATGACCGTCTGAAATAACGCGCGCCCGCGCAGGCACGAGGCCTTTTTTAGCGCGCGCGCGCGCACCCGCGAATCGAGACACACGCTATTGTGGATCGGCATCGCAGCATATGTACGTATGTGTATGTATATATATATATATATATATATATATATATATATATATATATATATATAAATGTATAGGTGAAACATTGTACAAATACGAACGGAAGTATATAATACTTTCGAGCACGCGCGTGTTGGGCGAACCGCGAACCCCCCCCCCCCTCGCGCGCTTGCTTCCTCCCGCCCGCTGCCGCTACGCGCCACCCGATGGCGCACGAGTCACGACCTAAAAAGCCGCGACGTCAACAAAAAAGACGCTTCGCAGTTATTATAGCTCGCGACCGAATGCTATATGCGTCATAGAGCGCGAGGTGTATAGCGTATTTGCAGAGCTACGCTACTATGTGTGGTATATATATATATATATATATATATATATATATATATATATATATATATAGGCTCTATATCGACGTCGAATTTGAAGCACAATCGTGCACCGAGCCTATATATACGCGCGCAGTCGCGCGTGCGGAAAGCGGTAGCGGACATATTATTATTAGAGAAAAAGTGGTCGCGGGTCTTGCGTCAGTCGGGCGCAGACACTGTTAATGTGTCATGTTTTATATATCTCGCGACGGCGGCGAGAGTTCAGAGTTTTTTCGTTCGCGTAGCGCGCGTCGATTTTTCTCACTTGACCCTCGGAATCTCTGTCACCGTTATCATTTTATTCGAAGTAATTTTATTTTTTTTTTTTGTTTTTCTTTTTTTTTACATTCTTTCGTCAAGCGCCTTCTGCAGCCCTCCGTTCCTGTTCGAAATGATTCGATGTCGATGTTTTTTTTTTATTTTGACATGATATGTAGTATTACCCAATTATATACGTATATACTTTCTATAGAAAATTCGTTACCGTAGTCAGTTCTACGAGCAGACTTGACGGTCTGTTTCCTACAGAGTAAGGGTTGACTCGCGCTGACGTATAAATGAAATAATATTTATAATGCTTCGTTTGCACTTCAATTGAAAGTCTAATGAATTTTCTTTTTCACTTCGAAACAATAAACGCTCTCTCCGTAATATTAGTCGGATGACCGGTTTTCCCGGGTTTTCCGCCTATTGATGTACGAATGACCCGATGCGCGATGTCGTTTTATCAAGCATGTAATACGTTGTCGGATAGACGCGTCTCTCTTAGATAATGCATTTTTTGTCCAAATCTGATTGCGCTGCTCGCATCGACGTTCCCACATCGTCGGTCGACTCGACAATGTTTATACTCCTCGATCAATTCAATATAACCGATTGAAAAACACTTGTAAAGTCGAGCTGAGATGTCAGGTGAATCCAATGTTGACTTGGACGAGCTTCAAGGTCGACTTATTAAATTTTTCTTTTTAAGTCTCTTTAAGGTCACGATTTATCGCATTATTTGACAGCCCGCCTCTGTTTCTTCCTGATAAGAATACAACACCTAGCAATATCCGTTAAATGTTTTTCGAC
Organism: Sycobia sp. Sy_11; assembly: GCA_018907035.1. NCBI lineage: Eukaryota > Metazoa > Arthropoda > Insecta > Hymenoptera > Epichrysomallidae > Sycobia > Sycobia sp. Sy_11. The sequence continues at coordinate 1,642,712 of JACCIC010000060.1, read as the reverse complement.
GTGCAAATAGAAATACAAAAGTTCAATTTCATAGATGCTCTTATAACAATATCCATCTGACATTTATTTACAATACATCGCACTAAGAATTTTGACCTATTCCCCCCCCCCATGTGTGTGTGTGTGTGTGGTGTGTGTGTGTGTCCTGCCAGTTCTACCTCTGCTCCTAATTTCTTCTCATCCCTCGTCTTATTCTGTAAATATACATTATCTATTGATCAGTTTGTGCCAGCAACTGCAGATGATATTATAATGTATGCATTACATACAATCATCGAGCCAACGGTCGATAATTGAAAATGCCTCGTTGCGAGTAATCTGTATGTGTGTGCGTGTGTTATTCACAGCGTACGCACAATACATACGATTGTGTATATAAAATTTCAATGAAGATCGCGCTCACACGAACGAACACATATATCGCTGGATCGAGAAAGCCGCTACACGTATTTAGAAACTCAAGGAAAGTATTTTGCGAGAGGGCGTAGGATTGGGTACGTGCGTGGAGGTGGTCTATCTCGTTTATAATTATTCTTCAGAGTTAACTCCTTTTTTTGAGACCAAGTATGAATGTAGATATATATATATATATACATACGTATTCAAACATACACACATGCGCACGTATAAAGTGCAGCAATCTAATGTTATTCGTGCAATCTTTATGAATCTCGATATGTATCTACTGAGGCTTCAATGTGCTCTCTTGGTTTTTATTGTATTTAATAGGCATTGGTTATTACTCATGATTCGGAGTGTTTTGGCGATATATACGTATGTATATGTATATTTATGTAGAAGTCATATATACACCATGTATATATGGTGTAATTGTATTTGATTATAACTTAACTGCCAACCGTTCGTTTCATTCTGTTAAAGAATTTTATTTATTAAATTCTGATAATGATATCATACAGAGAATGCGTGTGTATATATCGGATTTGATTAATCATTTTATATGGTATACTATACAAATTCTGAATAAGATCCAATATAGTTTTTGAGGTTATCTGGAAAAATTAAATTATTCAGTAGAAAAAACCAAGTGTTTTAATTTACACCTCAATACTATGATATATACAAATATTTATTCTATTTAATCCGTCGAGACATTCTTTCGTATAAATTCTACAAATCGAATATATGTATATATTATCAAACCGTAATTCTGTAGAGAGCATCATAAAATTATTTGAAAGTTGTATATGAAATTTTCAATTATTGTTTTATTTTATGCTGCACTTTCAAACGAGATTCAATGAAATCTTCCAGTAAACGCCAGTGTAAATCTGTGTATGCGTGGCTGTGTGTGTGCGCGCGCGCGCGTAAGTCAAAATACATACAACGGGCGCACTCTGGATGATAAATCTAAGTTAAAGTGCGCGTGGAAGCAATATATCACTTTCCTCTTTCATTCTATGTGTTTCTCCCCATTTACACGCCGATCGAGTTTATAATCTCTCAATAGTAGTAGTCCATATATACACACACACACACACACACATATATATATATATATATATATATATATATATATATATATATATACGTATAACGATTCAATTACTCTCCTCTATAACCTATACGGTCACGGTCTTGCACTTTATTTTATACGCGAAAGATCCCCAATTGCACCGTGTGTTAAATACCTGCTACTATATCACAAGAGTAGAAAAATATACATCAGCATTCATGAACTATAGCTCATAAAATTTATTTAATAAAAAAAATTCATATCGTTTATATTGGAAATACTTCCTTACTTCGTCTATTTTTTATAAGTACAACTTTGTTATTACTTTGTTAAAACGGATGCATTAGTTTTCAATTCAATATCTATTTGAGACAGGTAAAACAGATAGGCCAGTATTTAAGAATACGAAGACAATATTTTTCTTTCTTTCTTTAAATCTTCTTTTTACCAAGCTTTTGCGATGATAATCACACACCCCCGGCGCCTCAACAGAGCCAGGATATTTCGCGTTGGTATATATAGAGATATATAATAGAGAGAAAAGATATAGGTAGACATGGCTATTTTAAAAGGCTGCCCGACGCGAGGCGATGCGCCTGCCAAAAAACATAAAGAGCGCGACAAAGGCATCGCGGATACGTGTATATAAATATATATATATATAGTACGGTTGGTAAAAGAAGATGTGCTGATGCGGTCTAGGGTATAGCGGTATGTGCGCCGCAGCGGTGTGGCGTGTGTGTGCAAAGTGAAGAGAGAGAGAGAGAGAGAGAGAGAGAGAGAGAGAGGAGAGAGAGAGAGAGAGAGAGAGAGAGAGACAGAGAGAGATAGGATTTAAACAGAGTGTGGGTTCAAAACTAAAATTAATTAGATTTCCCTCGGATGTACGTGTATATTTCTGATAGATAAAGCTCCATGCCTATGAATGTTTATATCGACGAATAGGTCGACTTGGCCAGAGAGGAGCGAGTCAAATTATGGTATATTTTACGATTCCATCTTTCTCAGGCAAACAGCGGGCAAAAACTTTTTCTTATTCCCCCCCCCCCCTCGTTCATTCGACTTCAACACATATAGTCGAGCAAAAAAGACGGAGCACTCCAATTGAGCCACGCAATGAACACATGACTCCCGCATATGTTGTTAGGTATAACTATGGAGATCGAAGTACGGTAAATAAACAGCGAAGCTTCTTTATGAGAATTCAAATATATATATATATATATATATAATTTATAGGGCAATTAAATCACTAAATCTTCTTAATATAATAATGGCAACACAACCATTCGTTAAAGTCGAAATAATCAAAAAAATATATACAACAATATAATTCTGATCCAGACTGCGTCTCCTTTGACGAAATATTTAGCTTTTTTGTATGGATTTTTTTTTTTTTGTTTTTTTTTTTTCGGAGCGGGCCAAGCCAGGGCCGTGGCGGGGTAGAGGAGGTTATACGAAATTTTTCGAAGCCACGGGACGACCGACGGCGAGCGCGCGCGCGCGCGCTGCTGCTGCGACCGTGCGGTCACGTACGTGGAAAAAAAAAACATATACACACATATCGCGTTGCGGCTCTTCATCGGCGAAATTTCGCAAACGCGAGACGCGGATGCTGACGACTGTGTTTTTTTTCTCTGTTTGCGTACGTGTGTGTGCGTGCGCGCGCGTATGTATAACGGCTCTAATGCTCAGGGGCGTTTTCCTCTCTATCTTTTTCTCCCGCTTTTTTTTCACTGCAGTATATAAACATACAGATATATATATATATATATATATATATATATATATATGCGAGGCCGTGGCGTGCACGCGCGGTCGCGGACTTTTTTATATCGCGCGCTTCGACTGTCGCGAGCGGAGCCGCGGATGCGGACGCAAGATATCGCTTTTTATCGTCCTTCGCGTCGTTCCCTCATTCTCTCCTCTTTTTTTTTCTTTCTTTCTTTCTCGATATCTATCCCCGTTCGTTTGCACGCGCGTATGATATATATATATATATATATATATATATATATAGTTGGAAATTGATTATATATATTTACCTACACATGTTCATGCCCTCATATATTCAAACGTATATACATATGTACGCGCCAGGCGCAAGAGCTCGAGGCGCGCATGCACACGCACACGCACGCATACGCACGCACACTCATTTATATTTATATATAATATACATATGCATCTGATATAATATTCGCACAAGAGCAATTTCTTGCCTATATTAAGCTGTATAGCCTCGGAATTTCTATATATTTTTATATATTAAATCATATGGAATAGTGCATAAAACCATCGAAGAAAGTGGAAAATCTTTTGGAATTAATATTAGATATAATATATAGGTCCTAGTATATATATATATATATATATATATATATATATATATATATATATATATATATATATATATAATGACTATTTATCTGTCTATCACTTATTAGACGAAACGATAGAAATGTTTCTTATCGAAAAATGTATTCTATGAATTATACCGCATACGAACTATTATACACGGATGAGCACCGATATTCCCTCGACCCGATACGTGCCTCCAGTACGGTACCTAATTTTTTTTCTCCGCGATAATCGTGTTACTTGGTAAAGCAGTAGTGATTACACCGACATAGTTAATACGTTTATATGCGATAAAGCGCTTATATTCGGTATTATGTAATAATTTTCAGGAAGTTGTGTTTTTTTTTTTCAGTAGTATAGGTAAATGTAAGGCTCGAGCCAGACTTCGTGCTTTATAACTTAACGATTTTTTAAACATAGGTTCAGCATTAAATACATCGCCGAATAATCGAATGTCCATAATTTATCGCTTTTTTTATTTTAATATATTTTCCTCTCTTTTGGCTCTCATGTCAAAGTCGGTCTTTTTGGTTGTTACCTATATGACTTCATTAGAATTTATTAGATATTTATTAGAAATTTCTTCATACATGAAGATCCATATTAGTAGATGTCTATATAACGCCCGGCAGCGAGACAGAGAATTAATTATAAATGTATAATTTCATCACGTACTAAATGTCAGAAGGAGCAGCGCATGGAAAATTGTGTATTCCAGAATGGTATATTGTACATGCAAAATATATATTATATTCGCATATACGAGTATGCATAAATAGATATATATATATATATATATATATATATATATATATATATATTCAAAAATCTACTGAAATCGAGCTAAAACCATACATTCATGTTTACGACGCATAGAACCCCCGTTGGTGTCGCCGGGTGTCGCTGTCGGTGGGTATTAAGACGCACCGCGTCGCAGCGCTTTTCGCCTTCCCGTGACCTCGGCGGCTTCTTGGTAAGATTTTTGGCAACTCCTCCTCTTCCTCCTCCTCCTCCTCCACCTCCTCCACCTCATCCTCCTCCTTCTACGCCCCATCCTATTCTACCTCGACGGTTGCATGCAATGTACGCTTAGCGCAAAAATTCCAAAAACCAGCGGCAGTCCGTCGTTCTCGCTAAACGATTCTAATGCGTATTATGTACAAATTTACGCGGATACAGGCAGATACTTATGTGAGTAATTTCGTCATTTTCGACGACGAAACGCGTTGAAGTCCAGGAAAAGGGAGAAGGAAAATTCCCGGGCCACCCGGCTTATGCGAATGATGGATGCGCGCGTTTATATATATATATGTATATGTATATAACCATATATACCGGTATATGCGAGTGTGCGCGCGTGCGTGCATGTTTATGGTTGTGCGTGGGGGGGGGGGGTGTATGTGTATCAGTTTCGACGAAAACCTACCAACGATGGAAGCGCTGGAATCGAACGCACCGGGGACTGATCGTCCGATATGTTTAGCGAACGACCGTGGAAAAATTACGGGGCAACCCGGTAATTCCAGGTGGTAATGCGCGACGTCGCAATCTAACTAAGAATTGAACGTCTCTCTCTCTCTCTCTCCCTCTTTCTCTTACTCTCTAAATCTACAAATTATCATCGCACATCGCGCAGTCTATCAGTCGAAATGCGTAATACTATACACATCTACAGTGGAGTGATTCAGCGTTGACGTTCTCCTCGTTCTTTTCCTCACCCACTTTATATATATATATATATATATATATATATATATATATATATATATATATATATATATATATATATATATGTATATATTATATACATACCCACCCTGTCTTCTTAAGCACTGACTTGAAGCGTCAGCGTGGATGCGTTGTAAGAAAGCGAACGTACAGCGGCCGTCCTCGGCGCGTCGTTTTTCGTCCCATTCTCCCCGTTACGGTATAGATAATTTGCGCATTATATTATAGACATACGCGGAAGCCTATGGCGAGGTATAATATATACGCCGTCAATCTTATCTGTCTCCCTTTCTCCCTCTTTCATTTCCATCGTTGTTCTCTCACTGTACCGCCCACCCGCCCGCCCTCTTCGCGTCCAGGTGGTTGTAAAAGTTTACTAGGCAAAATCCTTGCCCCTCGCTAATCCCTCAGGTAGGTAGTGGGGTGGCGCGGCGAGCGTGGATGGGGGTGGTATAAGGTGACCGATGGACACCTGGAAAATTGTTACCCGACAATTCCAGTTCGCCGCCGCGTTGTTGCCCTTGACCGGGTGAATTTCCACGTAATTCTGAGGCACATGCATATGACACGTGATATATATATATACAGACACTATCGCATGCCATTATATATGCCTATACGCGTCTAAGTTATATTTCTATAGGCTACCGGATTTAGAGAGCCAAGAAGAAGTCAGAGAAATACCGAAGGGTAGAGAGGAGAGAGAGAAAAAGAGAGAGAGAGAATTGCGCCTGACTTCAATAAATATAAATAAACGACAGGAATTCGGGCAGCACCTCCCCCCATGGCCCATCCCTTAAGTACTACAATTATTTGACGTCGTTATACCCTCTCGAATAATGTAATGTATCCCATTCAAATCAAGAATAACGACGAAATGGAGTTTAATGAGTCAATGGTATGCATATTATATATATATATATTATATAGCTCCTTCCATAGCTTTTTATTCCGCGATCATATAATATTGCACTGTTAACGCCTATATTATATAGGGATATATATATATATGACACTAATGGACTTTCCGAAACCGTCAATTCCGCTCGAGACGAGTTCCGTTCTTTTCTGCGAGGGCGTCTTACGGCGCGGGCGGCCTCCTCGTTGCCCGCGGTGCGCGCACTTACGGCTCGAAGCGCGCGCGCGCGGCCGATTCCCCTCAGCATTATGTTAATCGCCGGTATAAGCCCCGAAACAAAATCGACAGGCAATTAAGCGTACCGACTAAACTCGGACGTATTATAATGGCCGTGCCGACATTGGCGCGATCCGTCTTACGCGAAAATAACTATTTACAATATATACAATATATACACGTATGTAAGTAAAGGAAAATTACAAGCAAACTATTATGACTATATGAATCTATGGAATTCGAGGCGCAGACATTTTGCAGTTTAATTATTTAACGATTTAACCGTCGATTCAAATTCAACTTTTTTAAGGTCGACAATTCGTCTGCGTTATACTTAATTTACGTTAAAATTACTGACACAATCGTCACTAATGCTGCATAGTCGCGTTTTAATCTTTTTTTATAACATCCTCGATGGCTGATCGTATGAGGCGGAACATATATATAGTCGAGTATCCTTGGTTCCTTCTTTCCTTATATGCTTATATGATCTTACATACATGTAAATTTCCTGGACAATGGAGAAAATTTCATTGCTTACGTTCGTCCGTGTCCAATAAGACGGGATAAAAATGCGCCAGGCACGCTCAAGTCACGTCCGCGTATCGTTTCGACGAGGAATCGCAGACGAGAAAAACGCGCAAGTACAATTACAAGGGGAATCGAAAAATTATTTACCGATTTCACCTCGCCACCCCATTCAAATGACTTGTAATAATGTATTTTTTTAATATTCTTAATAAGAATTCGCATTGATAGCACGTGTCTGTGTATATATATATATATAGAATATTCGTTCGCGGGAAGCAAAAACTTGTTGCGCGCTCCAAAAGCGTCCTGACCTACTTCGCCCTTGTGTGGCTGGTTTCTGTGTGTAATATATATATTTATGTAAATCTCTCTCTCTCTCTCTCTCTCTCTCTCTCTCTCTCTCTCTCTCTCTCTGCGTGTGCAATGCATCGTGCGCAAGCCTGGGTCCCGCGTCATAATTACGTTGGGAGGCGCACGTTACACGCGACGCGTCTCGCGCAACGAACTTGGCTCGGGCCAAGTGTGTACTTACCCTACCGCCCTCGCACTCGATTTTTTTTTTTTTTTTTTTTTGAATCCCCTTTCTTTTTTCTCCTCGCCCAGGGCGCTGTTCCGTTCGACGCCTGGTCAAGCGCAGCGCTTCTTGCACTTTTCTTCTTTCGATATATATATATATATATATATATATATATATATATATATACCTATAGTATACATTAGAGTAATAAATATTTTTATCGGTCTGCTACGGTCTTTTGAAGAAACTTGTGTAAATCACCGGCGTAGCAACCTCTGGACTCTGAGATACAGAAGATCTAAAATATTCAAAATCCAACGTTAATTATTGTTAATAAAGGATCATCGGAATGCTCGTTTCGTCAAAAATCGTACTTCCTGTGCAAGACGCCTCGGCGTCCCTTCGTTGACTCCTCCGAAAGAGTCTCGACAAGGACACAGCCTGACCGAAATCCCATGATCGTTACAACGATCGTAAGACCGATCAAAATATTCATCGGCTTGGAGTTTAACCGATCGCGGGAGGTAGGAATCGTTTTTTGGCCTCGGCAAGGCAAAGTCTTCTGCGGGTGTTTGTATTGCAAGGCGGACGCTGCGTCCGCGTGGCCGAGCGCGAGATTCTTGCACCGGCCAACTCCGAGGCTCGCAAAAATTCGATTAGGGTAGAATTGCGCGAGAAGGACCCCTCCCCCCTTGCAACCCCTCCGAATTTTACCGAAACTTTCGTAAACTTGCACAATTTCAAGTTCCGAAGTGGCGACTACGAGGGCGTTGACGGCATTTTTAGCGTAAACCGAATCATGGCCCACGAAAACCAATAAAAATATAAAGCCAATTGTTTGGTCGAGCGTTCGAGAGTCGAGAAGGGACATAAGAAATATATCGGACAAATTTATCGCAGATATCGTTGAAATACAGGGCTACTCTCACTGTATATATGGCGTCGTCGGCTCGCAGCTTTTCCGCTATTCAATTGCGTATATATTTACATAAGTCAATGCACAAAGAGTTTCGGATTTTCGTCGATACGTCGGGAGAATGCCGAGCAGGAAAAATTTTAATTCTATACCTAGCAGCGGTGCTGCTACCGAAACAAGATTCGAAACATTTTGTTCGAGCAATTTTCTCACTTCTCGAGTGAAATTCGACCGAATTCGACGGAAGCGCCATTTTTGGATTGCTGTGCGAGACTCGTTCGGTAATCGGTCGGCGAAGGGTCGCGCGCGGGCGCATATACCAATTTTCGGGGATAAGCGAGGTGGCTGTTTTTTCGGGAGTCCGACCGTTATTAGCATAAACATAAGCCCGTGAAATCGGCAGTGTCGCTGATTTGAAAAAAATCAGATCGCCACATCTATCGCCGCGTAAATCGTAAAAAATTTGGTTAGAAAAGTCGACGCTTGCGGTGCTTTTTACCGTCTCGGGTGGGGGGTATGACTATTTATTGCTACACAGATTACCACTGCGTGGCCAGGGGAGGCCACACACGCGGCCCGATCTCTCGACTTTTTTTCCACGATCATATAATAACGCGCAAGAGAAGATCCGCGAAGCGCGAATCCAAGCTATATATATATATATATATATATATATATATAACCTTGAAAGTATTCGACCCGCGACGCGCACTCGCGTATCGCCATCGGCGCGGAAAGATAAGCGAACCGCACGCGCGCGAGCTTCGTACACTTTGATACGCGCGATGAGCACAAGTGCGTATATGTGTGCTCGCGCGTGAGTATATATATATATATATAAGGAAAACGAGTGTCAGTGCGTGGAGAAGGGGGGAGTGGGAAGGGGGGGGGTGAATCAAACGAGAGGAAAACAACAAAAAAAGAGCACGACCGCGGCTCAATATCGCGCCAAAACGCGCGCGTGAGTTTTTTTCTCTCTTTCTTTATGAAATTCACATATACCGCCAGTGCGCGACGTCGGCGCGACATGTCCAGCCGCTATTCCTCGGCATAGGCCGTGCGCGTAAATTGTTATTCACGGGTATGCAGAACTCGTCGTTATCTATAAATGCATACGGATCGAGGAATAATGGTCGCGGGTGCGACGAATGATATATAAGTAAGGCCGATATGGACTTGTATAAGCGTGCGTGCATTTAGAATTGAAAGTCAAGCCTACCCATCAATACATATAATTTATGTGTTTCACTGACCTAACGAACCCGCGCTCACTACCTCGGCAGCATTTTATTTATTCGTTGAAATATATAGGGTTCATACGGGGCTATTTTCATAACTATTGCAAACGTTTTTTACAATGGGACGCGCCAAAATGCCAATGATGAGGGCAAAAATGTGAATAAAATGAAAAATCGTTAAAAAACGGCTTCGCGTTTCAAAGCGAGTTTCAAAGCGTTCTCATCTCTTGGCGTTCGATGACTTTTTCAAAGAGAGCCCTCACTATTGATTCGGTTACGCCAGATATACATATATATCTGGGTTTTCAGCGATTTTCTGCTATCTATATATACTCTACGACCAATGGGGTCGTACACATGGCAATCTGAAAAGTTACGGAAATATGACACTGGGAATTGGAATTTTGTTATATGTTCCAGCACATTATAATATAATTTATATTATATTATAATTTATACCCTCACACACACACACACACACACACACACACACACACACATTGCTTGATATTTTTAAATCAATTAATATTTTTACATCCATCCTATACATTAAATAAAATATAAATCTACTGACAATTCTGATTTATAATCATCGTTCAAGTACGTAAAAAATCAAAAATCAAAATTAATTAAAAAAAATTTTTTATTTTCTTTCCATTACATTTTCCAATTGATTTATGAAAATAAAGCGTGCATTAATTATAAATTACTTGTTAGATTATTTTAGCCTTCTATAAATAATAAAGCAAAAAATACTTGAAACTAAATATTGGACAGTATCGTAAAGGGATGTAAACACATGTGTCCACTGGGTCTTATTACGATCTGCGTATTTGCTGCCCTGCGCGGCAAATGATTTATGAGTTTATTGTTTAAATGGCTGATGTATTTTTATAGGTTTTAAGTTTCTCACAAAGGCTTGCAGAGTTTTCAATTTCGAGTACTGTAGTTAGTCTTGCGTTGTCCTTTCGTTTGAATAGACGTCTTTTCTTTCCTCGTTTGAAATAAAGTTCATGTTAAAAGATTATTTCGTGTATCTTCATTTTAACATTCCACCTACTATATTCCATAAAAATTCAATATTACTGAATTCTATGGAACGGCACACAAAGTTCTTTGCACGCGAAATAATTGTTTCGCTCAAGATTGATTTTAAAAAATTAATTTTTTTAGCGACGAGCAATCTGACTTTACATTTTCGTATAAATCAAGAAAAAAAATTTTGATCAATTTAAATAATTTTTTTTTTTAAATTAGACAAATGACTTATCAGTATATCGTTATAGTTAAACATTTAGTAAGTATTTCACATATTTTGAATGTTACTTCACATATTTTGAATGTTTCATTCTTTATTCCATTCGAGGCTTCAATTCATTCAAATTCCCTTAATATTAGCATTATTGGTAAATACAAAAATTTTCAATTTAAATCTACAAAAATTTAGTAGAATCCCGAACTAATTTGTTGGTATTACTATATTATTATGATATTAATAAGAAATAAACAAATGTTTTATAAAAAAAAAAAATAGTCAGTTGATTCTAGTGAATTTTGTGTAGCAATGGAAGACTCGAAGTGGAGGGGAATACCAACAATTGCTGCCGAACTCTGATAAAAAATGCGAAAAGAAAAATTTTACGGGTCAACAGAGCTAACGGCAATGCGTGCCGCTGTTACATACGCCGAAATTTACGCGCATGTGTAATATACATGCATATACATACATATATACATACATAAGAAGCGGACGCGGGTAATGTGGAACGATTTACTGGGAAATTATTATACCGACGTGGCTTAAGGGATAAACAAGGCGAGGAAAAAAATACTCGTCCTCTAAAGTTTTCAGAAGAGAGAGTGAGAGAGAGAAAGAGAGACAGAGAAAGGACGAAAAAAAAGAGTGGGAGTGCGAGAGAGGGTGGCCGAACACAAATTAGTATATATATATATATATATATATATATATATATATATATATATATATATATATATGCATTATGTTTTATTATCACGGCTATCGCATGATGTAATTTTTAGTTGCAGTACTTAATTATTCCAGTATCCAACCGCTTTTCTTTGTGACGGGAAAACGAATTTTTTTTGACACTTACATCACGAATCGTCAATAATACGTTGCGCTCCAATCGTATCGGCTAGCAAAGGAGAGTTTACACGTGATGACCGTTTGACCAATGACTTCCTCCTGGATGTATGTTCGTATTAGACATGAAAAGAAAACGATTGTCGTCTGCTTTTTTTCATTTAAAAAGATTTTTCCTCTCCTTTATTTTAAATTAAACAATATATTAAATAGCATAGTTTACTAACGTCGTTATTTATGCAATTATCAAATATTCACCTGTATATGATATCTTACATTTTGACACATATCGAATCTGTTATACGATTCCACGAATAAAAGTATCACATTTAAGCTCAGACAGGGATTTATTAATTTCTCATTGTATTTTAGATAACGAGATATAGTAAGGTTGACTTAAAACGGCAAACCAGGACAAATTTTTCATATATATATATATGATCAGAGATATGTCAAGTACCGAAAAATATAAATTGCATCCGTTCTGATAAATTAAGTATGATTCACGCAAGTTTTTAGACGATCTTTATGGGATTCTCTTAAGCCTTTTAATGCAGCTTCAATTTATATTTATGAAAATTTATCCCATACAATGAGTGCAAGTGTATAATAAAAAAAAATCACGTATTTGGAAAATATGCGGAAATCTGCCTAAATCGATTCAAACAGCTAAGAAAATAAACAATAGCATTTAATTACTATTTATTTTAAATCCAGGATGACGAAGGGCATAACGGAGGGCTACCTTCGAATGGCAAAAAGGCAGAAAATACCATTTCTGTGTGTTCTTCGTCTTCTGCTTCTTCTTCTTCTTCTTCTTCGTTTTCAACTCCAAATGCATAATATGTAACGCTGCGCGGAAACGATTGATTGACCTCCCACCGCTTCGACTCTCCCTCCTAAGTCATTACTCGCCGAAGGTGTTGGGGGGGGGGGCAATTTTACCGAAGCAATTTTCATACACGATCGAGCGGTTCTGGCTGCCGCATTTTTGCGAGGATCGTTTATTTGGGGTTCGGCTCACGAATCGCTCGATGTTCCGAAACTCGAGGCGATTATCGCTCCCACTTGTTGCGTTTAATTGAGCGAGTGTACGAGGCCATAAAGACATAAACTGCCTGAAATGTTTCTTCGTTTTCTTACGCTTTTCCAACCAGCACGGAGCGATGTGGATCTTTTTAAATCGAATATTAAGTATATCAATTTTTTTGATACACTTGCCAATTGTTCTATTTAGTTTTAGAGTCATAAGGTAAGTCGTATAGGGATAATTTGCTCCATATTTGTAATAGATATATAAAGATATTCGTTCCGTTTTGGGAATAATTATTTTTATTTCGGCAGTTCAAATTGATTATAACCAGTTCAAGTTCTTATATTTCAACGAGCCTGCGATAAAACGGAGGAGTGCTTACCATTGACAAACAAATATTTAAAAAAAACCCTTGATGAGAAAAAATGACATTAAACTTATGAAAAAACTTTTTATAATAGTTTAAAAAAAGAGAGAAACAACTTATAATATAAATTTTTATAAAATTGGGAACGTATTCTTTTTTAGAATTATATATATAGCCTTTTAATACATGAAATGTGCAAAAAACTGGGCATAATAATAAGAAAAATTTCTGTTCTCCTTAACATTAATTATCGACTCATGTGTTGAATCGAGCCGACGACGACGAGCACGCGCGGAACGCCCGAATCGTATTTCCCGCGCGTTATCATTGTCTCGCCGATTATATATATATATATATATATATATATATATATATATATATTATACGCATCACAGTCCAGTGTTATATACAGATATTAATAATATATATATTAAAAGATTCTCGAGAGCAGTGTTTTGGGCAAGGGGCTCGACGGAGAGGAGGTCGGCTTGCGAAACCGAGGCGCGGCCCGCGCACGTCTCAGTTCGTATAATATATATATATATATATACGGCGAAGTCGAAAAAACCGGATCCGCGTGCGCGCGCAGGAGAATAATCGAAGCGAGACCGGTTAATTTCGAGAGCCGCGCCACATAAATATACACACATATAAATGCGCAGGGATAAAGCTTGCGGACGCGCGGGCGCACGCACGACCAACGCAGCGGGCTTGAATGCCTATGAATGTGTGTATATATATTATATATATATATATATATATATATATATATATATATCTACACACACGTGCAAACAAACAAACACACACACTATATATATGTATATATATGTATGTAGGCGTGCATGCATGTGTGTAACATAACACGCGCGAGGGAGGCCGGGTGTGCGCCGAGCGCGCGCGAGCGCGGGTCGCTTCGCTCCCGCGCTTCTTTTTTTATTTTGTTTATTTTGTCCTTGGCGCGAGGCGCGCGTGATCGGTGCGCGATATTGCGCCGCCGCGCGAGCGAGCCGCGATCGCGCCACCGCCGCCGCGGCGGCCGTACCGGTTGCTTTTCCTCGCCCCTCCTCCTCCACCTCCTCCTCCTCCTCCTCATGCGCCGACTCGCCCGCCGCCAGCGTTATTCGATCTCTCTCTCTCTCTTCTCTCTCGCTCTCTCTCGTTCACTTATATGCTTGCTGCGTCGCGGTCTGCCCGCGAGTTTTTAGACGAGGCGGAACGACGCCACGATGAGCGCGCGCGGCGCAATATATATGTGTATATACATGCACGCGCGCGGATAAAAAAAGAGTCCGGCGCGACTGATCGATATATATATATATATATAATATAGGGAGGAGAAGAACTCGCTATATACAGGGTGTACTCAATAGAACTAGACACGTCATTACAAGATTGACGAGAGGCGGAAAAATCTAAGCGTGTGAAAGTTTATATATATATATATATATATATATATATATATATATATATATATATATATATATATATGAAGCATCGGTCGCCGCAAGATTTTTGAACGTTTTTTTTTCCTCAAAACACCAGTATTTAGGACGAAATAGCCGTGAAAATGGTTTATATAAATGTTTATCAACAATTTTATTATCCGAATGTTCCGATGGAAATAAGAGTGAAATAAAAACCATCGATAATTATCAATACATCAATATACATTAGAAGGAAGTTCTCTAAAATTTTAGATAATTAAACCGCAAATCAGCTTACTTGCGTAAAAAATCGATAGCTATTTATTAATAAAGCTATTTATTAACTCGATTGATTTTCGTGTTTTAAAGTGTAAGAATTATAGACTGCTTCCTTCTAGCACCCCCATAAGTTTGATTTTACTGGCACTTCTGAATTTTTTAAAAGGTGTCGTTTCCAAGCTTATGCACGGGCAACTGTATCTATCCGCTGGTAATATTATTCTAAAGTTTACAGATTTCTTGTTTTATCAATTATTATAAAAGAGATGGAACTTTTTCATAGTCTTTTATTTCATCTAAGGAAATTTCATCATTTCTACACGAGTTTCCATATAACAGCGACATTTCACCGACGAAATTTGTATTCAGAAGTAAAAACTGTATATACAATTGCAAACCTTGGCACACATTTGTGCCTTTGAAAAAGTCAACAAAACCCTTCGGACGGCTTGCAGAACATATATATCTATATATGTATACATATATATATATATACCACTCGAGAGACATGTAGGTACATATGGAAATTGCAAAAGCGGTTAGAAATCTCGACGATAAATGAAAAAAAATACTATACGTGATCGTGGACTGGCCACCGCGAGGAAGATTTATATAATTGATTACTGTAGTAGACTAGACCAAAATCGCTGTACTGCGTTGAATCCGTGTATCAGCCACACCGATCGCATAGGTGTGGTCTTAAATCTAATAGGAGCCCTCTCGCGTAGATATTTTACTATTTATAGATATTTATAAGTTATATATATATATTTATTTATATATATAATTTATAAATAAATATATATATTATATATATATATATATATATATATATATATATATATATATAATATGTACCGTGCAACGGATTATCATACGCTGAAAAAAAAGAACACGTCTGATATCAAGTAAATTTTTGTCTTAAATTAAGAGGGAAAAAGCATATTCATATGACATTCAGGCGTCAACAGGGTTTACTTTAAGTTAGCAGTTCTTCGTTCATGAAGTAAATACGATCCGCGAGACCTTCTGCATTCAAGAAAATAATTAACTTGGCGCAGAACAAAAAAATATTTACTTGATAATAGACATTTTTTCGGAGTATATATTTCTAGCGGATCTTGCATTTTAATTCCTCTTTGCAAGGACTTGTATTTATACTTGGTTGAGACTACCAAATTTTCAATATTTTACACACACACACGCGCGCACATATGTAGAAGAACGAAACTTCTCTAATTAATGACCGTTATATTTACCGTGACATATATTATTTTCTTGATTTTATACGACGAATGTTGTATAAAACAGCATTTTATAAGGACCGGGTGATGGACGTCATTATCGGCAAAAATAAGGCAAAAAAATCTTGCGTTTCTCTCGAAAAACGCGCGACTTCTTGCTGAAACAAGTCTATCGAATTTCATAAATCTAAAAATTGGAATTAAATTTCAACAAATGAAATTCGTAATTAACAGTTTATAATAAAAAGGCAATTAATTATTATATATAATTATATATATGGAATTAAACATATTTCTTTTCGATATGGAAGTTGAAACAGATTTATGCACGAATGAAAAACAGGTTTTTTTTTATCATTGACAGCTTTATTATTTTATTATATATTAATTATACGAGCTCAATGAAATATATGAGGATTAATAAAACATTAAGGGTATAGAATATGAATATATTATTGGATGGAGATATTCAGGAAAACGAGGTGCTAACGTATTAGCTAAGTGAGCTATATACTTTCGAAGAGCTTGATAATAATATATATATATATATATATAATAAACGACGATTTATTGACTATGCCGATATGCTTTCGAAAGATCGGTAAGATAAAATAGAAACTGCATACCATAATAGAAGAGGGGGGGGCGAAGAAAAGCAAAATCATACGTTCATTATTTTTTATAATCAAAACGAGTGAAATGTGCGATCCCCAAATACTCAATTATATTACATTATATTATAGGAATAAATGTTCTCAAATATTCTAATATATATCTAATTTTCTCGCGTCTAGAAATCCAACTGAAGCTCTTGATCACGCATCCGTATATATATATACATGCATTTTACAATATATAAGAATGAGTTTCTTTGAGAAACAGCGATATGTTATAGTTCTCCATTATAACTCCAGTGAAATATTGTGTGCTCGTTTTCGTGTTTTTTTTTTTTTCTTATTTTTTTTTTCTTTATAAGGAATCCAATTTACGATTGTAAAGGAATTAAAGAAAACCCCATATAAAGCGGGAACGTCTCGCTATTACATGATTTATGTACACGCTCACACGCACATTATTTTAATTACTAATGTATATATAGCTAAACCACCTTCAGCGGGTATAACAGTGGTCCAATAAAAAAAAAAAACGTATATATAATACGTCTTGATGCTATAATTAAACTATTTTTATTCGCCGCCTTAAATCATTTTCAACGGAGGTTACTGATCGATAAATTTAAAGGATTTAATCGAACTTTATTAAGAATCTTCTTATTCTTCTATGTATTGCTTCTTTTAATCGTTACCGAATCTCGAATCGCAAAGATTACTCTACCACTTAGCATATTTGTTTAT
>JACCIC010000060.1:1582500-1622500 GCA_018907035.1 Sycobia sp. Sy_11 | reverse complement strand
CACATATTTCGCAGTTCCTCAATGCGTAGATACACGTGATCTCGTACAAGGGCGCATATGCAACGCGACTGTGCCTTTCGTCTTGATATTATTTGTATGCGCGCGCGTCTGTGTAAATCGTACGCGAGCACGCGATAGGAAACTGTAATCTAAAGGGAGAGGGGGAAATCAATTGGCGAGAAAATCGATGCGAGGGAAAAAGTGATGCACGGTATGGGCAGGCAGGGGGGAGATTAAAAACTGCAGAAGCACGCGAGCGTACAATGAGCGAGGAAGTGAGAGAGAGAGAGAGAGAGAGAGAGAGAGAGAGAGAGAGAGAGAGAGAGAGAGAGAGACAGGGAGATAGAGTGAGAGAGAGTGAGAGAGAGAGAGGGGGGCGGGTATGTATAGGCGCACGGAAACTGGTTTATCCGCGATGTTTTTTACGCTCATTTCGGAGAGTTTACCGCTCTACATAAAGAGTCAGAGGGGTCAGACACGCACACGCAACCGCACGCACGCACGCACAGAGAGAGAGAGAGAGAGAGAGGAGAGAGAGAGAGAGAGAGAGGAGACGAGTAAGTTGTAAATCACATTTACACGGTCCGACAGTCGCGACTCTTGCCCTTCCCCGGCTCCCACCCCTCCTACTCGTCGTGCGGATGTCGTCGCGCAACTTACTTTTGCCGCATTATACTTACGTATATATATATATATATATATATATATATATATATATATATATATAGATATATATATATATAGATATGTATGTAAGTATAATATGCATAATATTGTCATTACTGTCTCGTTTTCTCCTATTATTCCCAACTTCCCAAAGTCCCAACTTGTAATTTTACATTGTTTACGCAGGTTCTCTCGCAAGTGGGCTCAATTTTTTTTTTTTTTTTTTTGAACGTTCTTTAAGGACGATTATTATCATATTGTTATATATTTGGGATAAATTTTCAACGAATGCCTGGTACTATAAAGGATATGTCGACAAAGATGTCTGGCACTGATGATTAATTTGAATACTTTAGATAAATTTTGAACCAACTGCTGAGACTAGGATCTTGTAATAATTTTCCCTGCGTCAGGTTAGATACGATATTTTTTACCTCTCCGGGTCACCTATATACTACACTAAGTAAATGCAAATTGATAAATGTCGTGAATTTATTACGGATATGCGTATATACCGTGTCGCGCGTGTATTTCAATGAAATATTTCTTAAATTAATATATGAATACATAAATCGTATTACTTCGCGTATATAATTGTTAAATCGGAAAAATTGAACTGCAATTGTAACTACAGCGAGAAGGAAAAAACTCGAATCGTCGCATTATTTCTCATTGTGGTGCATCGGTTCTAATTTGAGAACCGATTATGCATAACAGACTCTTATTGTATCTAACATATTATTAAAATAAGCCCCCAAGGGGGGGGGGATGAATCAAAACTCCGTACTACGTGTATATATATCAGACACGCAAATCGTCCACAATTGTCCTTATTCCCCGTAGATTTACTAAATTTCCCCTTAGAAGTTACCGGATGAAACACACAGACGAGCGCGCGCGCGCGCGCCTCCATGAATTGTCTGTGTCATATACATTAATTTTTGATGTCGTGTATAATTATTTATATATATATATATATATATATATATATATAGAGTATATATATATTATAAGGCGCTGGTCTCGGCGCAGCGGGTGCCCGTGCGCTCACGTGTATTGCTTCTGGTATTGTACACGCGAACCGCACCGACCCGCGGAGGAAAATCCGCTAAAGCGTCAAAGTCAAGTGTAATGTGTAAACTTTCTTGTGTCTATCTATATATACACGAGCTACCTCACTTTTTCCCCCTGTATAAGGTTGAGCGCTAGTTCTCTCTCTCTCTCCTACTCTCACCCCCACGCTTTTTCTCACTCGCATTGCTTTTGTATTTTTACACTTTAGCAGCTTTATCTCAATTTTTCGTTTTCTTTATCTCCATTTCTCGCTTGCTCTCTCTCTCTCTCTCTCTCTCTCTCTCTCTCTCTCTCTCTCTCTCTCTCTCACTCTCACTCTCACTTTCTCTCTTCCTTTGTCACTTTTTTACGTTTATTCCACAGTTTGCTGTGGAGTACACGCGACCCCTCGTTTCCTGTTTCATTATATTATTTAGTATAAATTCGTTATGTTTATGGTTTTCGCCTCTCCTTCTCCCCGGCTGTTTCTTTTTATTTACTCTGTTTCTTTCGCACGTACACCTCCGTAATTTCAGGCGTGATATTTTTATTTTTATTTTTGATTGTCTTGTTATCATTATCGTTATTATTATTATTATTATTATTATTATTATTATTATTATTATTATTATTATTATTTTCATTAAATTCCTTTTATTTGGTATCAAATGGACGAGCTTTCCAAATATATCGTACCTATAACAATATGCGACTGCTTTTTCAACTTTATTAACTCAAACAGGATTATTAATACTGCAATACACACGCTCACACACACACACACACACACACACACACACACACACACACACACACACACCACACACACACACACACACACACACACACACACACACACACACACGTATATCAACATTCAAACCTTCTTTTTTTAAATTGTTTTATCACACTTTACTAATGCGTGGAATGCATAATATTCGTAATGCATCCAATATTGGATAATGGTAACTGGCCCTGCGTTGATTGATGCGATAGTTTTCCGTTATTTTTTGTGATTAGCGGTGGTACATAAAAAAATTTGAAAATAATGTATTATAGATTCAAGTTTTTTACCCTATATATATATATATATATATATATATATATATATATATATATATATATATATATATATATATATATATGTATGTATGTATGTATAACATATTTCGGTACTCTTTTAGAGAGATTGTTTTTGTACAAAATAATACGAATTTTTTTACAAGAAATACATTTATTCTTCATTGAGAGAAATTTCGAAAAGTATGGCAAACAGACAAGTTAAATGTGGGGAATTTCGTTCGAGCATTCACAAAGTGAAGACGTGTTTGTAAACACAGGCTGTTGTCTTATGTGTCGCAAATTTAAACACGGGTGTGACAGTGGTGCCTTACGAGTAAGCAGTATTCTTTTGCAATATCAAGGGAGATTTTCTCCCAAAAAAAGAGAAAATTAAAAATGAGTTTTTCTGGTATCAGGGAAACTCCATATAAAACCACAGTACCTAATATCAACCAAGTATATGATACTTCAAGACAACCCATGTAAGCTTCAGCAGCCTAAAGGGAAACCTATTCTACTAGAAACCAAGACATAGTTATTGACTTCATCGAAGCTGCCACGATTCGGGATTACGCTACCCGTAGGAAGTATCATTGCTCCAGAAAACATGATCTCTATTTCACGACTATCACAAGATAGAATTTGTATCTATCTTAGTTCTGAGAAATAAAGTGGATACCCTTGTAAGTATATACAAGCGCGTAATTGTCCATAATAACTCGTTAGAACTTAGACCACTAAACCAAAAGACAAAACGCATTTTAATTTCAAATGTTAATACGTCCATACCTAATAATATTATTTTAGAAATTCTGCATGTATATAATATTACTCCCAAGTTACAAATTACTCGGCTGGAAACAGGCCTTAATGATATCGGTTACACGCATTTACTTAGCCACAGACGACAAGTTTATGTTGATACGGTCGACGAACACAAAATTCCAGAATCAAGCCAACTTTTGCATGACGGACTAACTTACTGGATATACTTTTCTAGCGATAAGCTTTCTTGCTTTTTAGTAAAGAGGAAGGACAGACTGCAAAGTATTGGAAAAATATCTCTGAAATAAATAATCAGGCGAAAAATTCTAATATATCACAAACAGAGACAAATAAAAATGACGAACTCATTATAGTCGATAGTAACACAGAAAATCAAAACAATAACGACACCTACCTTACCTAATAACATTTACATAATTAGAAAGCGTCCATCTCCTGCGTCAAGAAATTCAGCGGTGGAAGAGGAAATTGCATGCATTCCTCGTTTTGATATATCTAGTCATATACCTCTTGACCAATTCCTGGAAACGCAAGCTACTATGCAACATCCATCACCATTGAAAAAGAAATTTTGAAAAAACAAAAACAAATGTTGAAAATCTCCTAACCGAAATGAAATCTCAACTCGAACCATTAGAATCATACTTTTTAGAGAACAATATAATACCAGCTATAGATTTCAACACTGTAGCCAATTTTTTACACTCTTCGCATGGTAAAACAGATGTATCTCAAATCATAAAAGACTGTTCTCTCACGGAGGCAGGTGTTGCAGAAATGTTAAGTAATATTTATAAACACTCTGGAAAAATATTAAAACACAGAATATCTAGAATGTTCAAAAATTGGACAATTGTTCTGCAGAAATTAGCAACCTTGACTCATCCACAGAAGAAGAAAAAAAATTTCTATAATGGATGCAACAAAAAAAACTCTACATTAAAAAATCTCAAAAGATTATACTAGAACATAAGGATCTTTTCCCAATGACAGCTCGAAATATGAGCAAGACTACGGGATTTTGACATCTGTATTTCCACGGAATCATGGCTAAATTATAAACAACAAATTCAACTTCCCGGATAAATTAGAATAAGGAAAGATAGGCAGTATTCAAGAGGAGGCGGTATTATTGCGATTATACGCAAAAATCTTATCGCCATTAATTTTGACAATATACAAACACCTAACGACTCTGTTGAAAAGTGCGGTTTTCAAATAAAAAACGTACATCCTATTAAAGAAATAATGATATGCTACAGGGCCCCGGGCTATGTACTGTGCCAAGAGCGATGGGATACAATACTAAAAAATATAAATCAACAAAATAATGTAATCCTCATTGGAGACTTGAAAGCGCATAATACTCTCTGGAACTGTAGATCTACAGACGTCAATAGCGTCAAAATGTATACGTATAATAATAATATAAATAAATACAATCTTTATCTACACAACGACAACATTTATTCGCATATCGATACGTAGAGAAACATAAAATCAAATATTGATCTCGTTCTATAAACTTTAAACATAAGTGACAAAATTAATGTCTCCGCTTGCGACGAAACATGGGGATCGGATCATTTCTCCCTATTTATAGAATTAAATACTGAAAAAATAGGCTGTAACAAAAAATCACTAAAAATTCAAACAGTCCGTACTAACTGGGAGAAGTTTAAAGAATTAATAAAAACTTACTACATCAGGTTTACTGAGAACACCTACGATGTTCTACCACCCAGTGAAAAATACAATCGTTTTTCTGAATCAGTTTTGGAAGCATTAAAACTAGGTACGCCAAGAGGGAAAAAATAAGCAAAAAAAAATTATTTATAAAAGGATCCAGTACCGTGATGGGATTTTGATTGAAAAAAAATTAAGAGATTAAGACGTGCATCTTTTAAAAAATAGTAATGTACGTTAGAACTCAGTGACCTTATGAGTTATAAAAAATATTGTGTAATCGCTAAAAAAACATGTAAAATGAAAAAATAGTATAGCTTGAAAAAATATACTGGAACGATAAACTTTAACACCAATCCGCAATATGCTTGGTATAAATGTAAAATTTTCAAAATGGATCTAGAACTAGTTGCAAATAAAACAAAAATTATTATTTTTAATAACAAGAAGAAACTTCCAGACACTTTAGAAATCACTATAGACAACTGCCTGATACCTCCCAATCGAAGCGCTCGTTGTTTTGGATTGATATTTGACTATCAACTAATTTTCAAACCTGAAATTAACTCAATTGTTATCCAATCTTCTAACGCTCTGAATATCGTAAAATTTTTGTGCGGAATAAGCTGGGTTTCAGACCCAGAAACTCTGATCACCTTATATAAAAGCTTTATTTGATCCATTATTGAATTTGGAATTTTTCTATACTTTCCAAACCAAAAAATATTATTGAATAAGTACGTCCATAAACATAATAATAGCTGGGCCAACCGTACGACAATCAAAGAACGAGCAGGGCAAATCGGAAAATCATTTTTTATCAAAAATCAGTCAAATGCAAATTCTGAAACTATCGTTCTAGCAAAAAAATGTCTTCCAACTGCAAATAAAAAACAAAAACTTTCTGAAAATATTTTTAACGATTGCATTTTATTCATGCATCAATTTGAAGAGCTGCTGGATACATCTCACAATTATACTATATATAACACGTATTGCAACACGCTCACTACCAATATCAATACTGAGATAAATCTCGGAAAACAAATGATTTATACGAAAAATAGCCCTAAAATATTAAAAAATCACTTCGAAAAAAATAATAATTTAGTTATTTACATAGATGTCAACAAAAGAAGCCTGGGAGTTGGCTCAGCGTGCATTTGTCGAGAAACTGACACTTATATACTCCGCAGTATCGACAAGAATGCCTCAGTATTTACCGACGAATGTATTGCATTAAAAGATGCACTTGAACTCGCTTCAAAATACAAAAACCGTGATATCGATATTTATTCGGATTCGCTAAGCCTGATTCAAACACTACAAAGGAAAAATAATAGCATTAAAACAAATCGTTACATATTAGAAATCAAGGAAATATATAATAAATTCTTAGCCAACAAAAATAATTTAGAGCTGAAGATATACTGCATACCCGCACTTCGGGGCCGTCAGGGAATGAAGAAGCTAATCAATATGCAAAAATCGCAGCTATTGTAAGATTTGTATATGTAAACTATTGTGATATATATATATATATATTATATATATATATATATATATATATATATATATATATATATATTCATTGAATATTATATAGAAAAAGTATGTACTCATAAGAGACTGTGTTTAAGGGTAAGACTGAGATAAACCTCATGAGAGGTTTCAAAGGCCTAATAAATGAAAAAAAAAGTTAACTATGATCTTATTTATGTGTATTAAACGACAGACGCTGAAAAAATGTCTATCTTGTAAGTACTTTCTCGTATTGGACAAAGTGAATGCTTTCTTGAAATTCAAAAAGTTTTGTTTTAAATCAAGACAGTGTTTACTCGATGCGATTACAATTCACTTATCGAGTATCGAGCTCGATACACGGTCATATTCGTGTGCGCTTCGAACGCCTTTGACACCGATATTCAATTTTATGGCGAATAAATAACACGGTACGGTCGATCGATGACAATGTTTTGACAAATCGTAGTTTCCGTTATGTATACTTTTCAATTAAACATCGTTTCTTTACGGGTTCAGTATATTCAAAAAATACATCTTGTCAAGATAATCAGGCAAATTACAGACAACGAAGCGACTTTGAAAGTATATATACCTTGTATCGAGGATTGGCCATGCTTTGGCAAGAAATACGGGAATCGTTCTTCCGTTATATTACGTTTTCACGATCGGGCAATTAAAACAATCGTCCGAGCTATCCGTATCGTTAGATAATTAAAAAAGTTTCCAGCCCTAACATCGTCTTCTATGGATCCTTCATGTGTGTTTTTTTTTTCTTTTCGAAAAATTCAAATCATAGCTCGATCGTCGGTTTGTACGACTCAAATGTACAGGCATATCTCGATTCGTTTGAGTTGTCCCGTCGTGCGAATCGTTCCGATAGAACTCGATATTATCAAAATACGAAGAAGAACAAGTGACAACTTAAGATATCAGGCCACGTCAGTTTTTATTCCCAATGATATTGCCAGTGTAGCTATGTATATTTATTGAAAATACATTACGAGATATATATATATATATATATATATATATATATATATATATATATATATATATAATCGAACACATGAATTAATTCATTTCTAATTAAATTAATTCATTTCGAATTAATAAATTTACAAAAATCAAAAGATATCCATAAGGTGTGAGAGTAGTGTCAGATTAACATGAAGAACAAAAAAGGTGATACCGACTAACCGTCACACCTTCTTTGGGATACGAATTCCAAAGTTGAATATGAACATTCGATTGAGCTGGTCTGGTATTAATACTTTAAGTGGACTACTTTGTGTGGATGTTCGTGATTCAAGACGCCACCTAGTGGCCGCTGGTAAAACTGACCACTAAAACTGTTAACTTAATTTATTGTTAAAAGTAAAATGATTTTCAAGAAAAAACATAGCCTATGTCCTTCCCAAGATAATATAGAATCTATATGTCAAATTTCAAAACAATCGGTTCAGTAGTTTTTTCGGTTATCGCGTACAAACAAAACACGCTTTGTCTTTATAAATTAGTATATGATATAAGATGATATGATATAATATAATATGAGGTATGATATGAAGTATGATATATATATATATATATATATATATATATATATATATATATATATATATATATATATATATATATATATATATATGCATGTCATACCTGCATAATGTCAATAATTAGGTATGTAGGAGGAAAAAAAATTATATTATAAAAAATTGGTAAATTGGTCTATTTTATATAATAGTATCTGACACTCCTAAATAAATATTAAATACAAAATCTAATGATTATGTAAGATTTTTTTAATACATGCAGAATAAATTATTATACATATTAATATTAAAAATTCATAATAAAATATTATCCACTCGGATTGAATATTAATTACATGATACATTTTTATTCAAAGCAAATAGTTTCTAATACACTGAATGACGTTAAAGTCTCTACTCGAATTTACAGGCAACCTGGACATGTCCTGCCCATTCGCTCGTGGGTACGCGCGCGCCCGATTCAGGGCGAATCCAGGCTGCTTGTCCGAAACGATTTGTACTCGGGTGTGCGTATTGTCGGTATTTAAGTATGCATAAAGTAAACCCTTTGCTCTTGCGTAATTTGTGTAATGTGCGTGCATTTATATATATATATACGATGCGGCCGTTTCCGCTAAAAGCTGCGCCCGACAAGCCGAGCGCCATTTTCATGCGGATGGATCGAGCAGGACCGTGAAAAAGCCCTCCACTACTACCACGCGCACCAAGCCCGTTTTTCCGGGAAATACAAAACACACGTAATGCGTATGGAGGGGTTGGAAAGGCTCGTGACATGTCGAATCGAGCAGTTGCGCGCCTCTGTCTGTCTGTCTGTATGTCTGTATGTGTAAATATGTAAATAAAATGTGTGTGTAAATATGTAAACGTATAAGGGTGTGCGTGCACGCGAAAAGTGGGCGAGAATACGTATATATTGACATTTTTAAAATACCGGGCGAACGCGGGCTATCCGGATTTATATATGCATTATAAACGTATGTGTGAAAATATAAAAGAGAGTGCAATGGGGCAGAGAGTGCTTATTATACACGTATATATATATATATATATATATATATATATATATATATATATATATATATATATATATATTCAGACATGAGCGCGAAATATAAAGAGGGAGGGAGAGAGAGAGAGAGAACGACCTGTTGCCCTATTTGCTTTTGCATGCATTACTATCAATTATAAATAATCTCTCGGTTCGTGCGCGTATTATTTAATATGCATATAGAGAAATCCACGTGGTAATGTATTATGTGTATTACTTATTCGTTGATAATACACACACACACACACACACACACACACACACACACACACACACACCACACACACACACACACACACACACACACACACACACACACACACACACACACACACACACACACAGAGGCGAGAGAGACGAGAGAGAGAGAGAGACACACACGCGCGCGCTCGCTCGCTTATGTATATATTGTACAAGTGGGGTTGTACGCGGGGAGGATGAAGAAACAGCTGCAGGAGACCCAGTTCCCGGCTTCAATCACTGAACCTTGAAGTTACTCGCATGTTAAGATGATACGAATAGTCACTATTAGCACCAAATTGATAGTTTTAATTAAAACTATTGTTTATATATATTGATGCAAGTATATATATATATATATATATATATATATATATATATATATATATATATATATCTACATATACAGATCATGATATACCACGACAGTTACATTTTTTGTTCTTGTTTTATACTGAAACACTGTCTTTCTCACTCCGGATTCTGAACAAGATCGTTTTACACAAAGAAGGCCTTGTACCTAGTTCTTTTCTGAAACTCTACAATCGTGTTAACATCGGTATAGACTCCACGCTTTCGTCAAAATAATACCTCTCCGATCTATACCCTTGGAAAAAAAAAACTAGTAAATAGCAAAAATGAAAGAGAAAAAAAAATCGCCCGAGAACTTATTTCTATTGTATAGAGTCAAGTCTGTTCGATGAATCTATCCGTATCGTTCAGAAATCACTTAATTAAAACATGTCAGTTTTTCTCCCTGCAATTTTCAATTTCGCCGCAGAGCAACGCTATATGTATGCCCGAGTCCCGCTGCAGATCAGCGCGGTCGACGGAGAGGAGCCACGCCATTCGCGACGTTGGCCTCGTTTTGCACCGAGCGGACGCCACCGCCGATCAAAAGTGTGTGTGTGTGTGTGCGCGCGCGCGCGCGTGTGTGCGCGTGTGCGTGTGTAAATTGATGTGTGCCTCTGTGTGAATATATATATTTATATTGCGTGTGCGGGCGCGCGCGCGTGTCATCGATCTCTCTCGCTCCCTTACCTTTTATTCCGCCGACCACCCGCATCATCCCTTTCTCGCATCTTCTCTCTCGTCCTTTACACCGTACCCACATACATATATAGAGCTGCATCTGGCCGCATACGCCAGGCATTATCTGTCCCTCTCCTCTCTCTCTCTCTCCCTCCCTGCCTCCCTACCGCCCCGACTCCTCAGGGCGAGCCCTTGGCGCGTCGCAGTACGCAGCGAGCAGCGTCGCCGACAGCCCTCCTCTTCGTACCGCGGCTTCAGTTCGCACGCCGAGGCCGCGCTCCTCTCTCTCTCTCTCTCTCTCTCTCTCTCTCTCTCTCTCCCTCTTGCATACTATATATCTGTATACAAGTCCGCGTTCTCGTCCGTTGTTCCTCTCCTACCTACCTACCCCCCTCCTCTCCCCCCATCGAGCCCCTGGCTGGAGCTTCGGTTCACTCTTGGTTTCCCCCAAACCCCTCCCCCCTTCTCGGTCTTACAGCAGTAAGCCGCGCGGCGCTCGCGAGCGCGCGTTTATATATGCTTCCCTTCGTTTTCGCGCGGCGAAAGGGAGCGAGAGAGAGAGAGAGAGAGAGAGAGAGTGAGAGTGAGAACGAGAGCGAGACAGACAGGGGGGCAGGGGAGAAAGAGAGAAAAGAATGCGAGGGGCCCGGTGTTTGCGAGCGCGCCCAATATATCTATATATACGTAGGAGACGGTGGCGCGCGTATCCCCGATCTGCCCGCCGCCCCCTTCCAATCTCTTACCGCGCTCCTCTCGTCCCGCATTCGGGTCTGGCTGACTTTGCCCGCTCCTCCCTATATACGACCGACAACTTGCCCGTAACTCGCGCTCCGCTGAATTTCCACGAAGAGAGGAGCCCGCGGTGGCTACCCCGCTACCCGTGGGCTACCGTTCCGCCCGGTTCTCTCACTCTCTCTCCCTCCCTCCCTCCCTCTCTCTCTCTTTCGCTTAGCAGCGGCTTCCCGCGGGCATCCGACGCGTTACGCGCGCTCGTCGTTGTTGGTGTCGCTGCTAAACAAGCGAACGTTACGAATGTTTCAGCTCGTGTCCTAGAAGTCGAAGTGCATTGCGTTCGCGCGTTCATACATTGTACAGGCAAAATAGACACGGGAGTAAAAAAAAAAAACAGAAATAGCACGATGGACGATGGAAAAACTGTTGGGATGTGCATGATAATTATCAGACTTGCCGAGATCAATGGGCTGCATACGATCTCGGTATGGGCGTATTTGCATAAAGTAGATTTATTATTCCTTGCAAACGATCTCTTACCACGTTCTGCTTCGTTTACTAATATTTGCGTACGCATCCGGGAAGGAGATCGATACCCGTAAAATTAACGACAATATTGGCTTTTATACGTTATTCGTGAGGCGGATTAGAAATATTTCGGCGAAAATCAGCGTGAAATGGTTTTTCGTGGCGAAAACCACGCGGAACTCGCAAGGGATTGCATTTTTACGTTCTTCGCGATTTGCCCGTAAGTCCTGAATTTCTACCGAGACGAACGACAAACGATAAATATAAACGATAAACTGGAGATTGGTATCGGCGTGCGTTGGTCTGTTTCGTCCCCGAAGCATCAGCCCCGGCTGTTTAGCCAAGGCAGTCTCGCTGCACGCTTACGTTTTTAATTCATTATTTGCGAACGGGGCATGCTTCTGAAACCAGGGCCCCCGTCATCATTGCGTTTTCCGCATCCAGTCACGGATTTCGCTTTTCACGTCCGGACTGCCAGGGGTCTTATGAGCGGCGCGCGCGCGTGCACGCTCGACGTCGCAACGGACGCAATCGCGCGCCACGTTGCTTCCGAGAAATCGCTCGGGTAGCCCGTCCCGACGCCACAGTGGCGTAGCTTCGGCCGCCTCTCGCCGCGCGCGTTCCCGAGGCCGAGATCGACGTACCGGCCCGTGCACGCGCGAGTCGAGCTCGTGCCCGATGTGCCTGCGGAGCCCCCGATGCGACGCCACCCACGCACTCGGCCATTTTGCCGGGCCTCGCCAATGCGTTCACGCGGCCGGTCACTTGGTGCTCGCGCGATCTCGCGTCGGACTGCGAGACGCGTATGCGAATGCGGCCCAAGAGGACCGTGACATAACATGGGGCGGGGTAATGATTTGTGCCGAATGTCAAAGAAAAAGAAAACAAAAAAAATTGCCCTAACAAATTGCCATAAATGCAGAATCTATAACTTCCTGCCGCAGCAGATTCTCGACTCGTTGTGTTCTTTTTTTGTTTTTTTTTTTTCTTTTCGGCCCGAGTTACATAAAAATAGACGACAATGGCAACAACGAACAAACATAATCTTTCGCTCGGTGCGAGTACACCTGATTGAGTTGCTCCGCCCCTGGCATCTAAAGAGGAGCTGGGGCTGGATCGCTTCTGATTTGTTTATTTATTTTTCTCGTTGTTTCGCGTGAAAACGGTCTAGCCTTAAGTGTTTGCTGTGCTCTAACGGCTAACGATATATATATTGATTAGATTTTATTGGTAAATAAAACCAGTACACACACACATATATATATATATATATATATATATATATATATATATATAAACACACGGAAAATAATTCAATTACATGTAGATTCGTCGAGCTGTCGTCGTCTTATTCGTCGTCGTCGCCACGGCAGCCTAATTTCGCGTGAAGCT
This sequence comes from Sycobia sp. Sy_11, assembly GCA_018907035.1. Taxonomy (NCBI): domain Eukaryota; kingdom Metazoa; phylum Arthropoda; class Insecta; order Hymenoptera; family Epichrysomallidae; genus Sycobia; species Sycobia sp. Sy_11. The sequence continues at coordinate 1,609,198 of JACCIC010000060.1, read as the reverse complement.
TCCCACAATCCCACCCTCTGTCCCTGTCCCCCTTGGTGGCGCCCTTTTGACGGAGGAGGGGAGTTGGGGGGTAGGGGGAGTAAAGCCTAACGAATGGAGGCCGCGCGCGCGCGCGCACGCACACACATAATATATGTTACACGTAGATCTCGGGCGTTAAAGAAATTCTCGCGCCTGATGATGGCACAGCTGTCTCGGAGGGTGAAACGAAGTAGTATGAAGGGAGGGGGCAAGGGCTGCAGCTGCGGCGGACCAGCAATTCGCGCTTATCAAGACGCGTTTCACGCGCGCACGCGCGCGCGTGTGTGTGTTTGTACATGTGTGTGTCTGTGTGTGTCGGATGTCCGCGCGCGAGCGATCGAACTATCATGAGAGGGTGGAGGGATTCTCGGGGCGGTCAAGTCGACTCGTCCCGAACTCCCTTCATTATTTATAAATAATATTCCGGACATCGGATTTGCTCCATCCATTATATCATTCGGTCGTTATATTATTCTCGCGGCCGCAGGCGGGGGCGCAAAGAAGCATTGGTGTACGTGCATGTGCGAACGCGCGTCACGGATTGACGTTTAATAACGCTGATTCATCGTATATATAGCGATGCTCGATGCTCGATGTGTCCTATTGCCCGTACGTGTTTACGCGTGTGACGAATTGTGTCAAGTTCAGTTATTGATTATTAAGTCGACGGTTTTTTCGAATCGTTGATCGTTTTTTGTTTGTTTTTTTTTTTTTTTTTTTTTTTTGAAAAATTTCACTCGGCCACGATAATCGGCGTATCGCGTGCACACGACTATGTTTGCAAAATGAAAGGGAAACTTTCGGGGAAGCAATTTTCATAATTCAAATTTATGGCACGGAAGCGACGGCGATCCGTATGCCTGTCCAGTAAATTCTGCATACATGGGCACTGCGATCTTGAGAATGCGTCCACGAATACTATAGCCTCGAAAAGCCCGAAATGCGATTTTTTTAGAATGACTCGATCTTAAAGAGAAAAAAAAACTTATGGAACAAACGAAGATCCCATAATTGCTAAAAAAACTCGCGGCAATTTTTTCGGGAGAGCTATTGTAAAAATTAAAAAATCCAACTCCAAAAATGGCATAATTACAAGAAAACGAGGGGAGGGGGAAATCACAGAGACGCGTTGAGTAAATTAAATCGAATTTTTTTATAGGTTTTTTTCTCGTAATCTGAATTCACGCCCTGTTGAATTTATTCATTCCTTTTTGGTTTTCATTCAGTTTCAGATGGATGTTCAACTTCGAAATTATACAACTAATTTCAAATTCGGTATCCAAAACCAAAGCATTTCTTAAATTAGCCCCGCGCCTTTCGGGTCCGTGCAAAAAGCTACATTCTCTCTTACAGTTATTCTTGTTTATGTAGCTTTTTTTTTTAACCGATCGCGCAACTAGAATAGTACACGGAATATCAATTCCACGTCGATTTTCCATAAATTGAATTAATTCATAATCGAATCACGTGTGAGACACAGATCGATAGATAAGAACAGTAAAAAAAAAAAAAAAAGAACATCATCTGAATTGCACGATGGAATGTTAGCTAATTCAATTCACTACTTCAGTCGATACCCGAAACCATATAACCAAGAGCGATGAAACTCCGTTTTATATACATCGTCGTCCTTTGTGCCGAACTCCAAATAAAATGCCCTCTCCTTCCCTCCCCATCCAGCTTGGAAATCCGTATTATTTGTACTAAATTTGCCCCATTGCCACGTAAAATGTATATGTGTGTATATATATATATATATATATATATATATATATATATATATATATACGTATTTCGCGTACTCTTTCTTATAAACGTATACGCGCGCGATTGCGGATCGGTGCGCGAATCTGAGGACGACCTGACGCGCTTGGGCTCTTGCCATTGTTTAAAAAAAAAAAAGAAATCGCCTCTGCGTCGCGCGCTACTAGGAAAGGGAGTTATTGTCTACCATTCGTACCCGTCGTAGCTCTGCTCCCTCGGGTCGATTTTAAATTATATATACGAGCACGGAATTAAAGAAGTCCGCCGGGAAAACAAAGTGATTTACACTAATCATCCGTAAAATACGTAGTTACGGCTGACCGAGGACGATACGTTATGTACAAAATCAATCTGCATAATGCTATTATGGTGTTCTGCATGCGAGCGTGTGCGTGACATCGACCCCACCCCCGGCCCCAATTATCAGCATTAAACACAGAGCATATAACAGGCATACAATCGTGGAAATGAGAACTACCGTATGCTCGTTACAGTATGTTTCACACATATGTTTATATATATATATATATATATATATATATATATATATATATATGTATATATATTTAATCACACACAAAGATATAACGAAAATCGGAGGGAATGGCGATGTTAAGGGGGAATGAGTGAGGAAGAAGAACGCCAGTCGTCGTTCCGCGTCGCTCGAATCGTAATATATGTACATAATTCAGACATTCGAAAGAGTGCGATGTAAGAAAAAAAAAGCCACAAAGAATAGGACTCGCGGGTGTAGTACTTGGACGAAGCGCGAAAAAAAAGAGAAAGACGAAGGAGCGGGCCAGGGCCGAGCCATATGTGCCGCGCGTACCCGTTTCCCTATAGAGCGACATGTCGTAGCTCCGCCCCTACCCCCACCCCCATGAAGGTTTTGGGTAATCAAATCGATTGGCGCGCTCGCCGCTATAGAAATAGCGCGGGCCTCGTGCAAATATTGCCAATTTATATATATATACATACATATATATGTGTATTGGTAATCTAGGCCAATGGCCGTTCTGTAAGAAACTGCATAATCGCAGATATACTAGTACATATGTAAATACACATTGGCCGCTGCCCTGTCGTGAACCTCGAGCCCCCCCCTCCTCTCTTTGTCCTACACCCTCGCATCGCGGATGTGCGTAAACACGCGCAGCTCTCCATCATCTCTCTCTCTCTCTCTCTCTCTCTCTCTCTCTCTCTCTCTCTCTCTCTCCCTCTCTCTATCTCACTCTCATCTCTCGCCCCCTCGCTCAGACATCCCCCAAACTATCTCCGTGCTCAGCCGTGCCGGCTTGCGCTATATCTATATGTGTACGCGGGGCGCGAAACCCCCGCGATGTCGTCCTCGGCGACCGTCGGCGACGCCGCGACGCGTCGTACGTACGAACGCGCGTCTGTGTATGTGTGCGCGCGCGTATAGGTAGTTGCCCGGAGAACGGGAGAGGAGTGGAGAGACGGAGACGGATCGGGAAACGGGGGGGCTTGGGCTAGGGGGAGAGGACAGAAGGGCAACGCGGCAGCGCCGATAATCATCATCGATCGGTAATCTTGCGCTGGCTCGTCCCCGCCTCGCGCTTCTCCCAGCGAGCCAACGGCCAAAGGGACGCCGAGCGCTATGTATATATATATATCCGTGTATATGCGCGCAAACGCGCAGGGGACGTCGGGAACGAGCGCGCGAGCGAACGGCGTCGGGACTCGGGCGCGGCGAGGGGGACGGGGCGAGAGGTTGAGAAGGCGAGGGGATAATTTCGCTGGCGAGCCGTGCGCGCCAACGACGCGACGCCTTTGGCGCATTCCTCGCTCGCCGCTGCCGTGCGCGGGAGAGAGAGAGAGAGAGAGAGAGAGAGAGAGAGAGAGAGAGAGCGAGAAGATAATAGCACGGGATGGGAAGGGAGAGTGAGGGAGAAGCAGCGCGAGGGGCAAAGGGAGAGGAAGGGGGACCGAGAGCTATCGAGCGCGCCGCGGAGTAAGAAAGCGGATCGAGAAGAAAAAGGGAGCGAGCGCGAGGTAGAGATAGAGAGAGAGAGAGAGAGAGAGAGAGAGAGAGGAGAGAGAGAGAGAGGGAGAGAGAGAGAGAGGGAGAGAGAGGAATCCCTCGCTAGACGCTCGGCCGCCCCCCTTTATTTTGCAGAGAAAAATGTCTGCGGACGAGCGAGCGCGCGCGCGCGCACGGACCGAGGGATGCGGGACCTGCGCGGGCGCGACGCTAAACCTCGCCGGCGCTCGTGTTTCTCGCTCCCCCCGTCCCCCCTCCGCGCCCATCGACTCACGCACGCACCCGCTCCGCTCGTCCCTCTGAAGCGCGCACGCATTAGGCTTCGACGCACCCCCCCCCCCTCTAACCCTGACCCGCGCCGACGCCGAAGCCGAGGACGGACGTGGCGGAGGACCCGCGCGTCCCGCGGTGCCGCACCGGGCTTAATATACCATATAGCGCGCGCGCGCGCGCGCTCGCGCATGAGGCTATTCCGAACCCCCCGCTCCTCCGCTCCTCGTCGTCGCCGCGGGCGGTTCCCGTTACCCTGCGCCCCCCCTTGTCCGAGCATCGACGACGCGGTACGTGAGCGCAGGGGGGGGGGAGGAGGGTACCGAAGGGCGGGCGGCCCGACCGGCGAACTGTATATAAGTCGATTTTCGGAGAATCGCGCTCGCTCGCGCGGGCAGGGGGAACGAATTCCAGACTCGCGCGCGGCCGCTGATGTATGGGTTGGGCGCAGATGGGGGGGGGGCAGAGCGCCTTTTCCTTTTCCCGAGCTTTTCCGGCGGGCTCGGAGAGAGAGAGAGAGAGAGAGAGAGAGAGAGAGTCTTTTTTCTCCTCTCTCCACAATACGGGTCGAACAGGAAGGGCGCTTGGTTTTTTTTTTCGCCCAGCGCTCGCGCGGATGTCGGACGTTTTTTTTCCGAAAAGCGAGGGGGAGAAGGATTTGGATTCGGGAGAGTTGTAAGGGACACGGGATCGGATGAAAGTGTGGCACTTTAGCGAAATTGGTATTGGGGTTGGGAAAGTTCTATATCTGGTTCTATATACTTTTGCTTATCTCGTTTCTCTTAAAATATATGTGTATCTCTCTCTCTCTCTATCTCTCTCTCTCTCTCTCTCTCTCTCTCTCTCTCTCTCTCTCTCTATATATATATATATATATATATATATATATATATATATATATATATATATATATATAGGACAACATAGAGAGAATTTCTCAGATTTGAAATCGTCCCGCAGTTTAGAAACTGCATCTCATTAATTCGGCTCCCTCTAATAATATTAAGAGCTTGTATTGAGATGAAAAATAATTTACTTAAACGACGAAACTAGAACACCATACGAGTATCGCTTTCTTTTTTTTTTTTTTTTGCAGATGCATACACACACACGTACTGGCTCTACTATAACTATGCCCTTTACTTTCAATTAATATATTCCAGTCATTGCTAAAACCTTTTTTTTGCTATACCGATTGTGTTCGATAAACTTGGACGACAGGACCAAAATCCAAATGTGATGTGGTGGAGGAGGAGGGGAATACATACATGTTCGACGAAAATATTAACGAATTCGATAAAACAAAACTTCCAAACGGGTAATCCTGCATTTATATTGTATTTTATTAAATTTAAGCATACGCGCAAAATGTGAATAAGAGATCAGCGACTACATTAGTGTAATGAGAAGCAGCCTCTTCCAACAAAATACCATCTATATTTTATACATATTAGCAAAGTTTTACCTGTTCATTGTCCCTTGTGTACTTTAATTACAAGAAATTGGAAATTGGCAATGACAAATTAATATATATAGTACAAAATTATGTTCGACAGAAATTTGCTTCTTTATAATCGTAGCGTCGAAGTTAAGAGACTTCGGTAAGAATTTTTCGATCCACGAGATGACTTGACGTTTGTGTTGCGTTTAGCTCGACGTTCGGAAGATTTGAGTTTAGCCAGGCATTTTTCTTCAGCTTATATTTACAAAACAAATGCTAATATTTCGTAAAAACTAAAATAATATCTACTATACATATAGCTTAGGGATGTAAGCATCATGCTGATAATATATATCAAAGCTCAGATTCATGTTGTATCGATGAAAATAAACAAAATTCTACTATATCGTACGTAAAATTATTCGTTACGAAACATGAAAAAATCTGCATTTTCGTTGAAATATGGGGCCGTAATTATAGGCGACGTCGCTTCCAGGTCCGTAACCACATTTATATATTATCTATATAATATAATTAATTTATCTCTCTCTCTCTCTCTCTCTCTCTCTCTCTCTCTCTCTCTCTCTGTGCGTGCGCGTGTGTAAACGTCGAGTTACGTCGTCCGATTACGCAACCGCACGTGTGATACCCTGCCTATCTCGCGAACATTTCTCCCGTATAAATTCTGTTTCTGACTTATCCACTCCTGAACCGAAACGAGGCGTTGCTAATGCCGCGGCTCATTCAAATTTTCAACGACGACGTCCGCGATATAATATGAAATATTATTGCACATCGAGCGTAAGTATTGGATACGGCACGCACGCGCCCACACGTACGCACGGACCCCCAACCTGCGCCCCAACGCACGGACACGCGAAAACATTCAGCCTGTGCAAAACGAAAGACTGGGTCGGTATGAAAATGCCATATAGAAGCCCGTCGAAGCCTCGATCGAAGCTTTGCTAGAGGGGCTAAGAGGTTCTCTCGGGCATGTTCAACTATACCGCGAGATTCTCCAAATTACGCACCGAGCTCGGCGTCCAAATCCTCCGGTATTATATATATATATATATATATATATATATACGGTCTTTCCGAATAATGCCTCGCGCCTGCAGATCTTCAGAAGGCTTGTTAAACGGGCGTAGTGTAATTTACAACTCAATATATATATATATATATATATATATATATATATATATATATTTATAATGCGTTCCCGAAACAAACGGTAAAAATCTTAATCTCCGAACGATGCGCGCGCCGCGCATTAACCGGTATCCCGAAAGACGACGACAATGGCAGGACCGTGCACCGGCCGACCGTGCGGCGGGCGCACGATCCCACCCACTCCGACGGCACTTTCCCGGAATTGCTGGCAATTCGCTAATTTTTCCGATCTCTCCGTCCACCCCCTCCCCCCCCCCATTCCCTCACGGACTCGCCGGCGACAAATAAGTAGCGAGGGTTGAGGGGGTAAGGACTGGCGAAGGTAGACTCGGGGAGACCAGTGAGCCCGCCACGCCCCCGCGCTCCGTCTTATTTCGACTGCCCTATGTGTCTATATATATATATACAGACATACATACGTACAAGATACGTACGTATAGAAGGTATCGAGCGAGCACGAGAGAAAGCGATAGAGAGGAAGGAGATTAGCCGTGCTGATGGCGGTACAGTGGCTCGGCCGAGGCGAGGAGGCGGTAAGGCGGACGGGGGGGTGGAGGAAGGAGGAGGGGGGGAGTTTTGCGTGGCCCCGATAGTTCGGCCGACACGGCAATGGGGCGTATATAATATAAGCGCTCAGGTATATTAGGGGAAGATTTAGAGCCGGGAGAGCCTTGAGTTCCCCGTCCGCGTGCACGCGCGCGCGCGCTCTCTCTCTCTCTCTTGGACTCTCTCGCACGCACCCTCGGGCGGTTGCGGATTGCGGCGGCGCCGTAGGCCGCGAGAGCTCCTACGCGCGAAACACGAGACGTTAAAAGAAAATGACTTTCGACGGACTTGTCGAGGGGGGCGGGGGGGGAGCATGGAGGGGGCAGGGGAGAGACGAGAAGCCTCGGCAACCCTCGCGTCCCTCGGACGCAGGCCCGTAGCAAGAGCGTTCGTTAATGCCTCGGGAACCGACTGTGCGAATAGGGAGCGCGTTCGCGCCATTATGCTCATATTTATATATATATATATATATATATATATATATATATATATATAATATATATATATTCTTGGACTTGGTTAATTTCGTCGCATTACCCTCGCCCCCCGCCCCCAATTTCCCATACATAACTGTGTGTACAAATGAAATTGCGCATTGAGTTTCTAATGTATATGTATATAATATTTATGATCGTTAAACTGCTAGATGACTTGGATACGACGAATTCTGGGACCGAAGCAACTTTTTATAACGCAGCCTGGGACGAGTGCTCGAATTTCGTCGGAAATATTGCGTTATTCGCAAACGCGTTCACCGTGCGGAAAATTCGGCAAGCTGTTCCGCTTCAGAGGCTATAGACTTATATTGCGCACAAGCGCGCGCGCGCGCGAGCGGGTCACGCACATGGGTACATAATACTAGCGAAGCACGAATGAACCGGTTGATCAAGCGACGATCTTGTATAGACGAAACTCGATACCGAAATATTCCGATTCTGTGAAATTTTCCGCTCCTAACGCGACGTATCACTCGCTAAGGTCTGATCTAAAGTCGAGGGAAGAAAAAAACCTGGCAAACGCGAAAAAATTGACGACGAACATTTCCATTACAGATACGTATATGATATTATCCGTGTGCTGTGCGAACGATTAGCAGGAGGAGCGGTGTTCATTGTAAATTAAGAATTAGTTATATGATTCCTATTAATAATTTTAATGTTATTATTATCAATATTACATTATGTTATTAATATCGATATGCGTTTAAAAGTGTACCGAGTAGACGCAATGGTAAAATGGCCCCTAGTGCCTGCTGTTCTATCATCGCGTTTGCAACAATACGACCGCAGACAGGGAGAGAAAAAAAGTCTTTCCTTGCGCTTTCCAACCGGTATGGAATGCAAATACGACTTTTTTCTCCTTACTTCAATAAATTGAAACATTTTATAGAATAAAATTTATGAAAAATAGATAACAGTTGTTCATTATTGAACAAAGAATGTTTAAAAAGTCTGGATACTTTGCCGTCGCTAAACCTTACCATAACAATACGATTTTCGTATGTCTAAAAATTGGTAAATATTTCTCCGCAAAAACACTGTTTATATAAAAATTTTATAGCACATTCTTCATTTAAAATACTTCATCGAGTTTCAGAGCGAGTAAACGATTTTGTATATTCAAAAGTGCTGGCAGCAGTGTTTGTTGTTTGTTTCGAATGTAATCTTGTGTTAAATACGTATATCAAACTGTAAAGTATAAGCTCTGCTTTTTGTAATGCGAACAGAAACGTATTCATCGTTAAAACCTCGATTAAAACTATAGATAAAGAAGAGGAAGCGTATACTCTCCCATCCATATGTTTATTTTCATTTCCTTTTACTCGATCCTCGTCAAAGAATGCAAAGTTATCGAATCCGCGTAACTCTATTGCGTAATCACGTTGTTGAAACGTACGCTCGGGGTGATCGCGACAAAAAAAAATGTACGCTCACTCGGTTGCCCGCCTCGCCCGTGTAAAATCGTAGACGAGAGAGCGCAACGAACGGAACGCCGGAAGACTTTCTCTTCCGAGGACGCGCCCCGCCGCCGCTTCGATCGGGCCGACTTTGAAAAGGAATCGTGGAAGTTCCCGGGCGGGGGCAACTTGCACAATGACGACCGTTAATCCTCGAGCGAGCGCCGCCCGCTCGATGTATAAACGCGTAGTGTAGATACGAGTTCGTAGATCGCGTACCGTTCGCTGTATGTAGGTGTTCTACATACTATATATTTATTGACGTATAATACGCGGAAGACAAAAGTCGGTATGTCCATTGAGGCGGTCTTCTTCTCTCCCCCTTCCCCTCTCCGCCCACCGGAAAATTTCCGTGAAAAGGGACGTGAAACGAGCGCGACGAAAGGTAAAATGTTGCATGATGGGCGAGGGGGGGGGGGTTCGCGCTGTTCAAACGGACGGATATGCCGACTGACCATTATCATCGAGCGACGATGAAATGTACAATACACACACACACACACACACACACACACACACACACACACACACACACGCGCGCGCGCGCGCGCACACACACACACACATTTACCCACACATATGAACAAGTAGAGGCGCGCGCGTTAAAAAGAGAAACGCGTATAGTATTATTACATTATAGCCGGAAGCTGAAGATCCCCGCGCCCGCGAGCGTAACGTTCGATTCGCTGCTGCGGGACGCGTCTCCGTGTCTCCGATGACGCCCGACGGCGGCCGTTGAAGTAGGATCACGGCCCCGGGGACGCGCACGTATTATATATATCTTATGTAGAAACACAGAGAGAAAATGCGCGGGCGCACGAGGCAGAGACGATTTTCCCGCGCGCGAGCGCGCGCAGCGGGGCGTATGCAGCAATGGAAAAACACGCGGACGGAGAGCTGATAGGATGGCCGCTTGAGCGGGGAGAAAGGAAAAGAGAGAGAGAAGGCGAGAGAGAGAGAGAGAGAGAGAGAGAGAGGAGAGAAGCGCGGCCTTTTCTTGCCTCTCCCCCCGTTCCCCTTCGCTTTACCCTACCCGTAGCGCGCGCATGGCTCCCGGCCGTACAGCCACCCCAAATCCCATAATGTGCGTGCGCGCGGCTGCGTCGGCGCGGGGCCATATAATAACGGCGGGCCACCGATGTGTACCATTCTATATATATATATATATATATATATATATATATATATATATATATATATACAGAAACCGATGCATCTCCGCCGCTGCGCGCCTCCGGCTCGCGCGTTGTTCGAGCTGGGAGGCGGTCGGGACATAGGAGGGGGGCTAAGGATCGCTATTGTCGCATCCTGCAGACGCGAAAATGCGCCGCACGGCGGGTTTTGGGAGTAAAGACGGAAGGGGAGCGCTCGGAGCGCGGCCCCCCGTCCCGCGCGCTCTCTCGCTCGCCGACCAGCGACGACGTCGACGACGGCGGTGGTACTGGCTTCCGCGTATATATATATATATATATATATATATATATATATATATATATACACCTATATATACAGTCGTATACCTGATGCGGGGTCACTCCGTATATCCGTATACATATATATATATATATATATAGCTGGAGCGGGCTACGGACGCGCCTGGAAGACGAATGCTTTGGTATTTTCCGCGAGGGGCGGGGGCGAGGAGGGTCGGGGAGGTAGCGACCGTTGGGCTTTTCCAGGCTCGCCGTTAATAGGGCCCCCGGGCGCATTAGCCCGGGGATTATAAATTTCGGGACGCTTTTCGCGGTGGTCGACGGTGCTCTTATACCTCTCTCTCTCGCTCTCCTCCACCCCTCCCTCCCGTCGCAACCCACCAGCCCCGCCGACACGCACCACGCTCGCGCTCCTAGGGCTATATATATATATATATATATATATATATATATATATATATATATATATACCGCGTGCAGGAGCGTTTATTTCGTTTTGTTTTCCTTGTGCATCCTGCAGTCCCGCGAGATTCTGCTCTATGCCTTATAGGCGTATATCTACCTATAGAGGCATAATTGGGGGAACGTATTCGTTTCTTCGGATGTAATGAGGCCGAAACTTGAGGTTCTATGCGGCGTACATTCTGTGCGTATGTCTATATATGTATATATAAAAGTTTTTCAGGCAATCCGAGTAGCATTCGGCGATTAATACAAGTTCGCTCCAGTATAATGTCTACAACGAACATCCTTGCCTGTCTCTCTCTCTCTCTCTCTCTCTCTCTCTCTCTCTCACTGTCTCTCTCTACGTGTGCATGCGCGCGCCTGTATGTGTATAATGTGCTTGAAACGGATTACGGGGGCATTAAGATTAACGTTAGGGGGCCTGTACAGCGCCGAAACGAAGAAGTCGAGGGATCGCACCGTGTAGGATTTTTCGCCGTGTCCTATCCCTGCCCCAATGGTACGGGCGGTATAGGCGCGCTCGCGCGTTTTTCAAAGTACTCGTCACCGACGATTTCGCGATAAAAATTAAGGGATTCGTCCTCCGGATAAGTTTCGATTATCCGAACTTTCCTCGCCTGGATACATCGTGAGCGAACGCGAGAAATTCCGGATATGACCTTTTCTCGTAGGGCGCGTAATTAATTCAGTTCGTCGGCGGAAGAACGATGCTGGTTGTCGACGAAGACCGCGTCTCTAAATCCCACGTTTCAGCCGGCTCAGCCCGTAAAATATTCTTCGCCGACGATGACCGAGCAACGAAGCGGAGCGAGTCTTGCTCGCTTATTAGACGAAGTTTGCATTTTTCGTCGGGTACGTTTTTCAGTTTTGCTCCACGAAAATTCGATCTCGAGCTTGCGACGAACGTAAGGCAGAAACAAGAACGTAACACGTACGATAGAGCGATCTATTTCGATGGTCGATAACAAGATGTATTCTGCGTTTCGTCCAATTCTGTAAATAATCCCTACAGAATTTGGCTGAAAATGCATTCTTTACTGATTTCATATATTCGTAATATCGAGCGTAACTGTAGAGCTCCCTTTCTGTAGGCCAACGTCGGCCGACACACTTCGATACGTCGGAGAGTGCAACGTTAACTTTTCCACTAACGCCTAAATAATAAATCCGTTTGCTCACCTTTTTTCTTCGAAATCGTCGTAAAATTATCGTTTTCTACGGACGCGACCGTCGCCCACATAAATATATATATATATATATATATATATATATATATATATATATTATACATAAACGCGCGCTTCCTGGGCAGCGTTTCGAGACTTTACTCGTGGTCGTAGGGGGCGCGCGGGCGGGGAGCCATAAAATTTGCGAGACGAGGGGACGCGCGGGCTCGTAAATATATATATATATATATATATAATATTATATACCGACACTGACTTCGAGCTTCATAAGGTGGGCAGTCCCGATGATTCCCCGCCTTTGTCCCGGCAAACGACGCGCTTTCAATTCGCACACAGCGACAGCGCGCGCACCCGAAATCGATACCTCACGTACGGACGGATTCGCACTGCTCACGGGGCGGGGGCGGGTTGCCGTACGGCACCGGGTCGCGGATACGTACGCACGGCGAACGGATCGTCCCGTAAATAATGCCGCGCGCTAATTTTCCGGCCATATAACAATTCCCGTGCGCGCGCGCGCGCGTTTTGTATGGGGGAAACCCCTCTCCCAAAATCTTGTGGCCGCATTAAGGTCTGGACGGCCTACCTGTGGGAGGGCAACGGCGGGGGAGTGGAAGCGAAAAGTTAAACGCCCAAATAACGAAAGTAATATATATATCCGTATCTCTCTGTTTCTATATATATATATATTTATATACAAGACGGCGACGACAATGAAAAGTACCTCCTATTATTAACAACTGCAGTCTTGTAGTCGGGATCTAGCTTCTATTGTATATTATATATATATACACATATCTATATATATATCTATATAACTGCCAGTATAATAGCGTTCTCCTCGCCTGACCGACCCCGCCCCGTTCGCGCACCGATCCCTCCACCCCTCCCTGCTTCACGAGGTAGCGCGGGCCGATATGCACCGTCGACTCAACCCGGTCGTATCGGGTTGTATATTATATCTCGTCGACTTATATACGTAGAGGCAACGTCGCAGCACCCGTACCGACTGCAGTACCTACGTACAAGTGGGCAGAAGGACGGAGATAGAGAGCGCGGACGACTAGGGAGGCGCGTTCGGCTGCGCGCGAGTTTAGCGAAAAGGGAGAGAAAGACTGGGAGAAAAAGGAATAAGCTCGCAGTCATATATAGATGTATACATATATAGATATAGATGCTCCGCCAAAAGTTTTGGGTCCCCCGAAGAATTCTTCTCACTCCACTCCCTCCTATCCCCCCCCCCGTTGTTCTAGGTAGACTTTCGGTCTTTTAGCGGGATCTACGGCGACGACGGTCGTTCGCCCTTCCCTTCTCGTTTTTACCTATATATATATATATTGAGACAAAAACACATATAAAACCTCCTCACGCTGACGACTCTGCGCAGCGGCCTTGGATAGTGCGCGATTTCGCCGCGTTATTCCATATATATCTAGAGGCTAATCTAGGAGATCACTTAGAAAAGCGCGTCGTTCGGGTAAAGGTATACATATATAGTTCAACACATTTACATATTTCTCATATCTATAGAACATAAGACGGAATTCGCTGACGGGGAGAGCGATTGATAGCGGACGACTCGTTGGATTCCGAAATAGGAAAAGAATTGGAGATGTGGGTACAAGAGAGCGAGTCTGTACACGCCTGCAATGGCGAGAGAAATATAACTATATATATGTATCGTGAGAGAAGTAATTCGAGATTGGGCCCTGCGCGCGATCGCCTCATAGGCGATTGTAACGATACAATATTCTATGAGGGAGACGTTCCGAATACGCGCCATAGGGAATCGGCAATAAATAAGCCAGGGTAAATCGTCCACGAAGGTCGCGCGCACGATTTCTCAACTCTCAACGAGCAGTTTTCGCGCTACGCGCCAATGTTGATACGGTGGCAACGGAAATTGAGAGAGACGGGACGTCGACTTTTCACGTAAAAATATCGATGGGAATGACGATCAGAGCTCGAGATATCTATACATATTTTACAAGCGACAATACGTTTCCCCACCCGTTACACCTCGATTCGACCGAACGTCCTTCGACGGCCCTGGATCATTATCCAGTGCTCCCGGGATCGCGAGCCGCTGGCTCCGTCGGCCGATGAACATTTTGAGCTACTCGAGAACTTTTCAAAATGCGCGCGACCTTCGTAGCCGACTTACCCAGGCTCGTGACCGACTAGCTCGCGTGAACGATCGCACTTGGGAGGGACACCCCGAGTAGGATACGCGCGTAGACGGGCGAGCGACAGGCAAGAGGGTAAGATAAGAGATAGAGAGAGAAGGGAGATGAAGATAATGGAGGATAGAATAGAGATGAAGAAAGCGCGATACTTTAAATTAGTTTATTTCCGTCGCGACCCGTCTCCGCGCTCCCGTTCTTCATATATATATATATATATATATATATATATATATATATATATATACATACAACGACGAGCTGCAGTCCACGACGGGCTACGGCAAGTCGTTACTCGAAACTCGGGCACGTAATATGTATATAATAGATATGTATATACCTAGATAGTCATCCCAAAGATTATAATACATATAGATATAAACGGACCTGGGACGACACACACGCATATATATATATATAGAAGTAGTCCTAACTACGCGGGCGCCTGTGTGCCCGTGGGTGTGTCACTCTGCTGATGTATACTCTCAAGAGCGTATATATATATATATATATAGGCGAGAGTCCGAGGGCGCACTTGTTATTCCAGGGACGCATTAGGGAGGATTTAGGGCGGGCTCGAGTGGGGCGCTGGTTCGAAGGGGGAGATGAAAAGCCGAGCGCTTTCGTAGAGGGAGAGTGAGAGAGAGGGATGGGGGGGGGTGCTACATTAGGAGCGTCGGGAATGGGCGAGGTGGTAGGGGGGGAGGAGGCGAGAATCGATACACATACCGCTTAATTTGGACGCAAAAGCATCGATGGCTCGATCGCTGCCAAGAACTCTTTATCTCCCACGTCCACGCCCCCCTTCAAATGTAATTCGCTGATTGGCTCGACGGTGGAATCTATCTATCTATCTATCTGTATATATATATATATATATATATATATATATATATATATATATATATATATAATAGCGATTTAATTACCGCGGGGCTGATACCCGTCGCACCCCACCCCGCCGTACTATTCGTCGACGATGGATTTTGGCCGAGAACTATGTATTTTACGCGCGTACTTAGGCGTATAGGTACGCGTACGAGACGCTGGACTATGGGCGTGCGAGGCGATGCGTTGGCCGTCCTTTACTGGCTTGCGCGACAGGGCCCGGGGCAGCGCCACTGCCGACGCCCGGTCCAATTATACGCGCAATTATATCGCGTCGCTCCGCACACGTGGTATCGGTGCCGCGTATATTTAGCGTGGGCCGCGGCTACGCGCACTGGGGGCTGCGTACGCGGAAGCCGGCGATGACTTTTCTGTTTCCGCGCCCTTTTAAGTTTACGCACGCCGTCGGGGCAGGGGCTGGGGCGCGACAAATTGCCCGCGTCGCGGCTCGACGAATTTCGCCGCGCATACCTATATATGTATATATTATGTACATAATATTCTGTCCTGAAGCGAGAGAGGAGCGCGTGGAGCGCTCTGCTGCACGTAATAGCCTCAGAAGCAATATATAATATAAATAGATAGATAGCTAGATAGGCACATAGATAAATAGAAAGGACGATATTTAGGGCACACATTATGCGTGCCCAAGAGCATCGGCTTGACAATGAAGTCGCTCGATTTCGGACTTACGAAGCGATTAGATGTTCTCTACCTCTCTCCATCGGAATTCACGATATTTATCGCGCATAATAGACAATTACAAGGGCAATTCATTGTGGCGATCGTCTTACAATTGCTCGCATAACTCCATCCATATACGCGTATTACCCTGATGCTTCATAACTTGCTCTTTCGAATATGTTCTATATATATATATATATATATATATATATATATATATATATATAGAAAAAAAAACTGCGTATTTCGAAAAATGCACTTGGACGATAATGCGTGTTCGGCAGCGCGAATGTGCAGTACCGAGCGAGATGCGCACTCGTTGGCAAGTCTACGTGAAGGGACTTTGTACTATATATATATATATATATATATATATATATATATATATATATATATATATATATATATATATACGTGCACGCGCGTGTGTAAGCGTACTTTCGATTAATAATATTCCGAGTCAGCCGAGCGTGTAAAAAGTCAGCTGTTACGCAACCGTCGGCGAGGTGTTAAAGGGGGCCGAACGCTGAGCCGCGCGGCTCGTGCGTTTCTTCGCGCTGTTTGCTGCGTCGCGTCAGTAGCTCGGGGGGGGGGGGAGGTGGACGATGTACATAGGGAGGCCATAAGTATATGTAGCGTCGCGGTCCCCTAACGCGTGAAAATTCGAAGGTCGCGGGGAGTGAGCTTTTTGATTATTATAAATATAGGTGTTCTAACGCGACGCCAATGACGGGCGCGAGCCGCTGTGCCGAGCGCTCCCGCGTACGACGCTTAATAAGATATTTTCGGCCCCCCCTCCACCCATTGTCTTCGGAGTTACGCGCGAAAAATGTCCTTCTTTTTCCCTTTTCCTCAACTCTGTTTTACATTTTTCAAAAAAAAAAAAAAAAATAGGTTTTATAGGTAAGATTCTTTGTCATTCGTAATTTATCAAGGTCAGCAAGTATAAATCAAAATAATAATTATTATTATTATATCCAATAAACAAGGGAGTAAATTGAAGTTTCTTAATCGAATGAAATTGTAAATATGACGCGAGACGAATGGAGATTCTATATAAAATTTATCGAAAAAGAAAAACCAAAAATATGGAATGAAAATTCGTCGAAGCGTCAATCATAGATGCCAGAGAGAAATTTACCGAAATAATTTTATCCAATAATTCCGTGAATTTTACTCAACAGCCTCGGTTGATCTTTCCGTAGCAGTTACATATTCCACTTGAAACGCATTTTTGAAGCGCCGATTTGCAGTTGAACGATCGATACACCGAAATGAGAATCCTTCGGCCGACTTCGCCAGTAACTCATAGATCAGTTTCACGTAGTCATTTGTAAGCGCCAATTGGTCATGGTTTCCACGAGAAATTCAGGAATTGTATTCGGCCTCCGCGCAAATAAATGTAAATCTACATATTAGGCTGCAGCGTATGATAATTAAACAACTGATAAATTAACTGATGCAAAAATTACGAGGCTCTATATTGTTTTCCACGCGACGTTTTAATTATGTATGTATTTTTCTTTTTCGGCGATACTGTTTGCAACGTACTATTTCGTCTTGCGGGCATCGAAATATAGTACTAGCACTCTACTACGCGCGTTTTTTGGCAGAAGATTTTTATATAAATGTATAAAACTATGTAATTTGTCTACTAATGTTTGACGTAAAATCAAAGACAAAAAACATTTCGGTCATTTATTGTTGATATCAATTTTAGGTAAATATATACATGAATTTAATCAAATATATATATATATATATATATATGAATGAAAATATACCCATACAAGATAATGGAGTCATATTTTGTGCTAACTATCCACTTATAAGTATAATAAAATCCCTCTTTTTTGTTCATCGAGGAGCGATGAAAAATTAATTATTTCCATAAGATTAATATCGGAGTTATTCCTCAATTGTCCCTCTACAGTGACGTGTAAAAAATAATAACGAACGATTTGCCGCGCTTTCTTCTTCCATAAAAAATATTAGCGACGAACCACCATGTGTCACTGGTGCGCGCTTGCACTCTCTAATTTTATCTTTATATTTATGTTTGTGTGCGCGCGCGCGCGTCTGTGTGTGTTTTACAACCTTTTTTTGCGATAATGCGGATAATGGTCGCTATCGGCGAACGAGGTGGCCATATCCTCATTTAGTCATTTATACATCGCTAGGCCCTCGGATAAGTATCGACGAACTTTCGCCCACATACGCCTGTGGGCGCGCGCGCGGGTCTATATATTTAATTCAAAAAAACAGGGGGGCGAAAAAGGGAGAGAAAAAAAAGATAGAGGACGCGTAATTTATGCGCGACCGACCAGGCGGCGCGCCGAGCGTAAATAACATGCGCCGTCACGTTCCACGCGGGAATTTTCCACCCCGCGCGCCGCGCTCTGCTCTCCTTCCTCGCTCCTCCCCCCCCCTGCTGGCCACCCTCGCTCGCTCGATTTTCGTAGCGCGCGCGCCCGCGCGCGCTTGCTCCTGTAGTCGCCGGCTTGATCTCTTCCTATATATATATATATATATATATATATATATATATATATATATATATTGTGTATGTATATATTCTACACCGCGAGCCAGGGAGCGGGTGGCTAGCGACGGTTTCGTTATATATATATATATATGTTACGTAGCATGTAGAGCGACGCAAAGCCGCTCTATATATACCAAGGACGAGCTTACGTGTCGAGGGGTAGCGCAGGGGCGCTTTTCTGAATTTTTTCCTCCACCCCCGCCCCCGCGCGTTCTCAGCCGGCGACCCGACGACCGGGGATTCCACGTTCTCGAGAAGCCGCGGGTCTTCGTCATGCTCGCCCGCGCACGCGCGGCTGGAGGGCGGGGCAAGGGGAGGGGGCGGCGACGGCACCAATTTGCCCAAGTTAATTCAGGGCTGTATATTTCGGACTTTCCTCCGAGACTTGCGCCCGTGTTTTCCCGGAGGCTTAAAGCTTTAATAACGTTACGGGGAAAAATGTTTGCGCTACGTGGGGCTGGCGCGTTGTGTGTCTGTCTGTTTCTCTCCCACCCCCTCCCCTCTCTCTATCTGTGTATGACGCTGGGGAGGAGGGGTGGCAGCGAGGACTCCGATATAGGTATCTGTAATGTCACGTGGCACAAGAAACGAGGCGTCGGCATAGCGGACCGTCTATGAGGATCGCGTAAAAGGAAAAAAAAAATGTTACGTTATATGCCATATAGGCAGTAGTTCAGCGGGAATTGAAGGGATTGGTCGCGAGAACGGAAGATCTCGAGTTAGAGTCACCGTCCGAGCAAATCCAAGTAATGGTAGAGAAAAGAAACGACAATTATAAATGCACGTCCTCGATTTCATTCTACATAATTATATATCGTAGAAAAATGCGATATTTCATCGATACAAAAATGTCAATAATGAAGAAATTTTGAATTCTAAGCTATTTTTAGTCTTGGAACATTTTTAGTAAAAACCAACATTTAAAAAGAAAAAAAAGAAATCGTAAAGATTCAGAAAGACATTGCCCGTGATCGACGAGAACGCGCTTTATATCCCATTTGATTTTTTTTTTCTCGACGGTATTACATTATTTCTAAAAACCAGCTCGATTTCAAGCAACTAAACAGAAAGGAGCAGTATTTAAAAAAAAAAAAAGCACAGGAAACAGCGAATCTCAATTACGTTCGTTCCACATCATTCTGCGATGTATGAGAGAATGAACCATAACAAAAAAAAAAAAAAAAAACAAAAAACAAATTAAAACCAAAAGAAAACGAGACACTTTGAAAATCGCCTCTCGGCCGCATTGGCCAGCCTCTGACATCTGTACAATTAAACGTGCTTGCATTTGCATTGTATTCCATTTGCAGCGACGCCGCAAAGGCTGCGCGACACAGCGGACGCGCAGAGACACGCATAGGCAGCGCCGAAATTTAATCGCTTCGAATCTCTATAAGGGTCGATGCCGCTCGCGTACACCCTCGCGATCCTGGCCCGTCGAAACTTCAAACCCCCTTCGCTGCATGTGTATACATATATATATATATATATATTTACATGAGTTGCGCGCGAGGAACTGCGATCAAATCGAGTTTATAAAGCCGTGGACATATCAGGCAGAGACGGAGAGGGAGGGCGAGAGAGAGAGAGAGAGAGAGAGTGAGAGAAAGCAAAGGAAGAGGAGAGAGAGGGAGAAATAAAAGGACAAATTCCTGCCACTGGCAAAAATCTAGACGCGCGTTTGGAGATACATATATTACATCGAGGCAAAAGCTCCATTCCTTGCAATACGGTTCGGCGCCGAGGCGCAAACAATGGGCGGTGTTCCGTTACAGTTGCGCCGCTGACGTATAACATGCACAGACACGCGCGCGCGCATTAAATTATGCATTGATCAAGCCTTCGCTTTATACTTCCGAATCGTCGGTTGCAGCCACCTCGAGTATTTCGCGTTTCGATTCATGTGATTTTTGTACATAAATGCACTTTTTTTTTGCTTAATTTCTCAGGACTTCCTGTGTCATTCGATTTGCCATTATTAACGATTCTTTGATGTAGTACCAATTGTCCATAGAGCCAAATCCCCTGTACAATATTTAGGGCTCTTTTACACCCAGGTTACGGTACTTTTGGGATTACTTTTGGATTTACAATTAGTAGTTTTACCCGAATTATGTAACGAAAAATTTCTTTTTTTTTTATACAATAAGTCGCACTTTTAACACGCAATCAAGAGAAAGAATAACTGTTTATAAGAAAAAAGGTTGCGCGTAACCTATAATATCCCTAATTCTTTCTGGTATGGCCATTGCGTACGCGAGGGGCTCCTTTACAATTGTCCTCGCATTGATGATTGTCAATAATTTAAGAACTATCGAGTTGAGTTTTCGTTAAAAAAACAAAAATTACTCGGACAGTACAATGTGTCAAATTTAATTAGATATAAGTATAAAACTAATATAAGCATAATACTAATATAATCGATAATATAGGACGACATGAGGTCCTAAAATTATGACAGGACTCATTTTACAGGTGCTCGGTTTTAAGTTCGTCCCATCTGAAACGAATCTGTGAACCTTACTTCACGGCCTCGTACAGCAAGCAAAAGATAGTGCACGGAAGAAATTTTTTCGTAAATCGTAGAAATTACCGCAAATTCCAGCACAATCATCGAGTACAGCGATTTTTAAATAATTCTATTGCTCATTACGATGTTATAGTTACATCTGTATGTCATTCATATAGCCATTATGACAATATAAAAAATTCGACGTCTATATATATATATATATATATATATATATATATATATATATATATATATATATATGTATATGTTGGAATGGTAAAAACGAGCATAAAACCATCTCCCGTTGGTAGCAATCGAGTAGGCACTAAATACTCTAGTAGTGAATACTCAATGTACTGAATACTCGAGTGGACATCGAGTACTAAATACTCAAATCTCGGTATCTCCATGCCAGCGAGATTACCGACAACAACAAAAAAAGACTGGAAGTATCGATCGTATACTGAATATCCTAATACTTTCTTCGCCCCCCCCCGTCTCACTTACCCCAAATCATAGCAAACGAACGATCCAATCCCACCGTATACGCGTAAATCGCGAGAAATGTTGTGAACCTTTAACTTTTGCAGACAATTATAGAAAAAGTAACGTTCTTTTTCTTATTTATGGCGCACTCTTGATTGGATTTTTTTTTTTGGAAAGCACTGGCATTTGATAATAATAAGAAAAACAGTGGGACCCCTTATTCTTTTTTACCATTCTGGTGTATTTTAACAAAAAAGCTCCGCTTACTATGTAATCGATGCAAGTAAGCAGCAAAATTCGTACATATTTTTTTCTACAAACATTATTTTATAATTATACTTAAGAAGAGAATAAGATTATAAGTGTGCATTTATGCCGTTACTCCGAGTGAAAATTATACGCGACGAGAGCAGGTTGATCCTTTTTAATTCGATAAGAAGCTTTTCCGAGTATAGTTTTTTGATTATTTTTTTTCATTACATTACAACGTCGGGTTATAATAATTTTTGACGAATTTGCGCAACGCTGCTCATATTTTTCGCTGATACTTTCGTGTTGTATTTTTGTATCATAATGGGCATGTGGCGAGGACAAACTTGATCTTTCGCTACGAGAGGCCTGTGGATGACGTTTGAAACTAACGCGACCTTTTTAATCAACTTACAAGAACGTCTATAAATTCAACGGCATTCTTTTAGGAAATCTAAAAATCGATCTAGGAAATATTAAAATCTTGTAAAATCAAAAACTTCTTTTAGATATTTGCATTCTTACGATTTTTTTTTCTTTTAGCGCACTCGTAATTTTGCTAATTAGCCCAAAAAGTGACTTTAGAGCGAAACGTACACTCCACTTTCTCTTCTGTTTTATTATCAATTTATAATTAGTTTTTTTTTTTTAATGTAAATAATTTTCAGTCTTTGTACTGAAAAAAAAACAGTAAATAGCTTTGTTAATCTATGTTTTACGATTTTTCATCATTTCCGAGAAAATAAATTATCTCGATAATCTCTCAGTAATGCATGCTTCCGAATCCGAGGCGACAAATGGATAAATTGGTGTTCACAAGAAGAAAAACTTTGCCAGTTTTCTTTTTTAAATTGCTGAAAAAATTAATACAGCGTTGAAAAAGCGAGAGTTGAAATTCGAGGTTCTATTAGAAAATAAATAGAGTACCGTTTTTCGTATTACTAAAAATGCAACTGTTATGCTTAAAAAAAAGAAAAAAAAAACATCCATCCCGTGAAAAACGTGAGCTATAAAGGTTAAAAATTGTAACTTACATGTAATACACACACACAAACACACACACACACACACACACACACACACACACACACACACACACACACACACACACACACACACACACACACACACACACACACACACACACACACACACACACACACACACACACATACTGCGCATACATACTGCGCATACACATATCCGAAGCCTGGCCTACTCACCTCAATTTTACCCGCGGGAAAGAGAGCAAAAAGAATAGAGGAGGGGCAGAAAGAAAAAACAAGTCGCGGAAAAAGACGGAAAAAAGCTGCGCATTCCAGTTGTACGGGCAGCCGCGCGACGCTCCCCTAAACTACGCGGGGTGTACCGTAGTGCCGCTTTGATTACCCGCGGCGTGCGCACGGTCTGCAATACATACGCCATACGCAGGTGCGATCGCGCGCGCGCGCACACACGCCCGAAGCCGGGATGTATGTACAAGAGCGAGTAAAGCGCGCACACGTGCCGCGCATCGATACACCCATACATACGTGCATATATACGTATATAGAGCGAACGAGAGGGAAAAGCTCCTCGCTCGTAAATCACACGGAGATAAAAGTCCGCGAGCGCGTGGTAGTGGGGCGAGAGGGCGGGCGACGGGGCGGGCGAGAGGAGCTGGAAAGTACAGTAACCCAGTGACATGACGCACGCCGCCGACGCCGCCGTTGCCGCGGAGAAATAAAGAGGAGTATACGTGAGAGGGCGAAGCGGGCGAGGGAGAGAGGGGCTGGGGTGAGCAAGCGAGTCGGCTTGATTGCCGGCTTGATGTTTTATATGTGTACTATATATACAGATGTATATACAGACGGGTATGAACTCCGTGCCGGGTGCGCGAGAGGGCGAAAGAGAGAAAGAGAAGGAAAGGCCATTATTAAAGATCGCTGAATGGCCCTTTTATCGCGTATACGATCGCACCGGGAATATCATTAATTTAACCCTTTATGCTCCGTGCTCGTTCGGCGTTACGGGGCTTTCCTCTTACCCCGCACTCTCGCCCCCTTCCTCTCGGGATGCTACCACCTATAAGCGCTCCGGCATAATGTGTGTATGTGCGCGCTTGCGCGCGTGCGTGCAATCGTAACTAATTTCGTAAGGATGCGGAGACCCTCGTGTACTCGCTTGTTTACGCGACTGCGGTGCGCTGCTTTATTCATCTCTTTCGAAAATCGAAACGCGTATTGTACGATTGCGTTGGCGGCTCGGAAGGTACGAAAAGAAAAATCGCCCTTCCACAAGTTTTTGGTGCGGAGGCGACGAATTGGGCGAGGTAAAATTTAACAGTTCATTTTAACGCAATACAAGTAATGATAGATATATATATATATATTCCGGTAAAATCAATCGGCCATTGAGCATCATTGACTGTTTGAAGAAAAAAAAAACGTAATTAAAATTTTTGAGACAATTCTCAATGACACTTCTTATTCAAAGCCCAATTAATCTTTCGGCATTGTTTAAGGATATATTCGAGGATATATTTTTGTTCCTTGAACAAGCGATGATTTTGGCATTAAAGGTCACTGATCAATCTTGCTTTTGCAACGGATCTTAATATATTTTTCGTCGCTCTGACCTTAAAATCGCAACTTTAACACGATTTTTCGACCCTCGCGATAACAAATAGTATTGGACTACATATACTTAATGTGTAAATTGATTTTGAATCTGCTTCACGAGCTAAGTATTTTAGTTTTAAAAAATTTTCTTATCTAAATTCTTCGATGCAATCGTTCAAAATAACCAATTAAAATTTATTAAAAAGATGTACGAGTTTGTTGTATTTTTAAAGTATAATCACAGTTATTACAAACTACATGTCCATATCTGAAGTTTAAAAAAACATATAGCTTTATTAATATGAACTTTTGGACGAATATTTGATTAAAATTGTGTAATATTTTCAGGGGGGAAAACTACCGAGTTTTCGATATTAATGATACAGTGGCCTCATATACATCGCCTTAATTATTACTAATTAATTGAGTGTCTATTAATTGTCTATTAATTGAGTGAATATACGACTGGAGCGAATGAGACAATTTCCATTTACGCTTGAAAATAATTTTTTCCTGATTCTTCGCAATATGACGATTAAGTTATATACATTGTATTACCGTGTATTCAAATTCATCGCTATAATTACTACACGACTACATTGTTGTTAGAGCGTTAAGATTTTAACGGTCGTATGGACCTTAGTTTTACTAAGCGCGGCCATAAATTTTTGACGCACCTGTTGGAGTCTCGGAACATGGAATACGTATTCGTTCGGTAGTTTTGTATATATATATATATATATATATATATATATATATATATATATATATATATTTGTACTAGATGCTGATAATCAGTTCAATATAACGAAATGAATTATTATACATACGTTTTACAACGTGAAAATGGACGATGCCGAGTAAATCAGTAAAAAACATTCACTTAGATAATTCGAGTATAAATCTCGAGTCTAAATACATAATAAATCTATATTATGTATGTCTAATACCATAATATAATTAAATAACTTATATTCTAAATAATTTTTAGATAAATAAAATTTTATCTTATTTTTTGAATATATGTAACCCCTGATAATACCTATTATTTTATCTTAATAATTATAAATATATTATCATTTACATCCGAGTCGATTTTACGAACAATATTGTTACTAAAATAAATAAACATGATTTTTAAATGCGTATGTTAGAAAAATACCAGGCAATACTAGACTGCCATTATTGCCAGTTGTCACGAACTTGTGGGTATATATATATATATATATATATATATATATATATATATATATATAAATGTAACATAATAGTATTAGTACATATTGGAGGTAGAAGGAGAATCGGTGCGAGGTGTAATCGCGTGGAATGTATGTAATACAAAGAAAACGTCGAACGCGCGGGAGGGGAAAAATTACGCGAAGGCCATTTCCTTTTTATTGTACGGTTTAAAGCTGAATCTATTTATATAGATCTATAATGTCGGATTGGGATAGGTATTATAATAATGTGGCGCTGCTACTTTAATGTCTATATAAGAAGTTAACGCAACGATTCCAGCGTTTAAGCTTGATTTAAACAATTGCTTATCCTTCTTTCTTCTTTCGCGCACGCGCGCGCGTGTGTACGTGTGTACACGATAATGTTCGGAAAACACTAACGGATTAACCGATCCTGAGTGGACGACAAATATTAAATATCTTTTGTTTTCTAATAATAATTTTGAAAATCAAAAATCTCCATTCGATTTTCGTTTTTTTTTTTATGTTTTTTAAAGGACTCTTAGAAAAATATTTAAAAACCAATTTCGAGGATCTTATCCCAGTCCGTCTCCGGGGGTGCGGAGGGGGAGGGTGCACGCGCTTTTCGTAATTTTATGGATAATTACAAATTTTTAAAAAATTCTTAATTCAATTTCTGTCCCAGATACTTACAGTCTATTAATTATATTATTGATCTTCCTGTTAAAATCTAACGAAGAGGTCAGTATTCTTTTCCTATGCATTAGTTGTTGTAACATTAGTCTGAACCGTTAGAATTTTGAATTTTTATTACATTGGAATTTAAAATGTATTACAAAGGATGACTTTGCAATAATGGATGCTCTTTAGATAAAATACAAAAGATTCCGCGATTTACAGTCCGATTCAGGATTCAAACATATGCGATTGTCTCATTGTGAGATAGATACGAGAATAGCTGTCGTTTGAGACTGTCATTTATCAATCCGATGGAGATTTAAGAGCTATAATTATATTTTGATGAAGAGTACAATGGTTTCATGTGAAAATGAATTTATAATTGCCTAACCCCTAGATCAGTGCAGTTGAACAT
>JACCIC010000060.1:1550000-1580000 GCA_018907035.1 Sycobia sp. Sy_11 | reverse complement strand
GAAAACCTCGGGAGCTCTTACCATTGCTGCAGTTACTCGAATATTTCTCGAGACATTGATCTCATTATTTTTTTCTTCTAATAAAACTCAAATGATTCGCAAATGTAAAATATCTTCAAATGAAATATTCTATAATTATATATATACATATATGCATCACAGTTAACCTAATTGTACAAACAGCCGTAATTTTTGATTATACAGACGTGCGAAGACCTGCGTTGATTGCCGGTTAAATTTTACGGAACGTATTATATGTGAAAACGAAAACGAGTTTGTATGAACAGTATTCGTCAGATACGACGATATCGTACAGGTTTCTTTCTTTATGTAATGCACATTTCAGGTATACGCTCCAAGTGCGAGGATAAAATACATATGAATAGTTGATTGTATGAAATATCTGGACGAGATTAAAGTCAAGTGGAGTCTTAAAAATAATATTTATGCTCAGATATGCATAAAGATTAGCATAAATTTATGACAATCGAAGCCCTCAATAATTAACACGTCTGAATGTAGATTCGTTAACATTAAGAAACTCATAATGTCCTCTCAAATGCGCGCGCGCGCGTGTGTGTGTGTGTGTGTGTGTGTGTGTGTGTGCGTGTGTCTGTACATAGATACATATTTAGGCGATTAAGGGAAGAAAATCCGAGATCTGGTTAATTGAATTATTTCGAACTGAAAAGGCTCATAATACCACTCGACTTTTATTCCCCTTTGATCGAAAGACTATTAGCGGAGCTCCTTTACGGGTATAACTCAATGCAGCGAACTTTTAAATAATTAAAAGACCCCCTGATTTAATGTTTTGTTCTTTTAACTTTTGCCGCCGAGCTCTCTCTCTCTCTCTCTCTCTCTCTCACGGTCTGCCTTTCAGGACCCAAGAGCAAAAAAAAAAAAAAACAAAACGACGGGATCGTGAAGGAGGAGCAGAAGCAGGAGTAGGAGGAGGAAGAGGAAGACGAGGGAAAAGAAGGATAATTCGATCGCAAAGGTACGGGACTATAGCGGAATATGCATAATTCATCCGGCCGTTCCGATGCTACTTTAAAGAAACTTTGCCCCCCCCCTTTTTTTCTTTCAACGCTGTCGACCCAATCGAGGGTTAAAACCGATGCTCGAAAGATCTGCCCCTCTCACTCCCTCTTTTTTTTCTTATATACGTCCGTTACATCATTTGATCATATATATATATATATATATAGTTGGAAATTTATTATATATATTTACCTACACACGTTCATGCCCTCATATATTCAAACGTATATACATATACTGCACGCGATCGCGGCTGCAATTCCGATTCTATACTTGATTTATGGGTAAAAGGAGGAAGAGTTTATAAATTGCACAAATATAGTCCGGGTGCACAGGAGGTCTCCCCTGGCAAATTCAAGGTCCCCTCGATAAACTTGGTGTTACTTTATGGTTTTCAATGCGCTGAATTGATGTTTTTATGCTATAAGGCCGAAAAATTGTCCATTTCCGACGCAAGGCCCATTTTGGGCTTAAAATGGTGATTTTTTTTTTTTTCAAAAAATTGAATACTTTTTAATAAGTAAGCCGGTCATTTCGATAAATGAGGACGAATTTTTTCGTTTCTTTAATTGTCTCGTAAAATCCACGTTTCAGGAAAAAATGACGAGGGGACCACCCGATATGATCCGCTCCTCGCGCGATCGTGCACTTCCAACCTTCGGTCAGCTGAAGTAATGAAGACAATAAAGCTTTACCATAGATCAAATTGTTCGTTATGAATCAAAGAATACTTCTATCTCCTTATTTGATTTTTTGAAAAAAGAGAGAAAGAAAGAAAGATAAAATTTTGATGTAAACAAATAAAAATGGAACATATTAGTGAAAAATGAGTCTTATCTCGGAAAGTACCCATTTTTGGAGCCTGAAAACCTGGGAACGTCGATTCAACGCGTACAGAAACGAAAATAACATCAAGCTATCGAGGAGACCTTCAATTTGTTATACGGAAACCAAAGGCTAGAACGAAACTTTTAGGGGAAGAGTTTCCGGTCACGCTTGGCGGACTTTGTTGAAAAATTGCAAATATTTATTATTATATTATATTCGCTTCGCGCGACAATGAAATACCCTTTAATGTTTTCGAAACGTATTCTTTTAAAGTAGTAAAGGAGCGATTTTCAGGATGCAATATTGTTATAATAATTCAATATTATTATTATTATTATTATTATATTTATCACGCTTTCGTCTGATCTCGTCCTTGTAGGCATGTCTGAACTTAATGTTATATCGTACTGCCGTCGGTGATAAATGAATTGTATAAGAAACGTTCCCATCGTTGAAATTACGCTTTTACCTATTGATTTCGCTCTCAAGTATATTATTATCGTTATTCACGAAAAAAAAAATATAATGTATATAATGCGATAGAATTAGAATTTTTTTATAGACGCGTTTTTAACTGTCTAAATTTATAAATATACGCGCGAACGATGACCAGATGTCAAATTTAATTTTTTGCCTTGCTCGAATCAAGATAGATATAAAATAGATGACACACTTGCGCATTAGCAAATTCAATTGACCAGCTATCTATAAAATGCGTTATATATATATATATATATATATATATATATATATATATATATATACACACACACAAATGAGAAATATATATCGATGCGCGCGCTTGACCGTCCTTTCTCTTTCGAGGTTTTATGCGCATTATATATTTATTACGATCGCACGCGCATCGGAAGCACGCGGCACCGACGAAAGGCTGATAATTGAAATTTATGAAAATCGCTCAATAATTCCGCTTCGTATGTGCCCCCCCCTCTCTCTCTCTCTCTCTGTACACAACCGACCGATTGTTTTCACCGATTTATGTATTATATATTTATCTCTGTATTTTTTTTTCTCTCTCCGCTCCGAAAATGGCGAACTGCCTGAGCATATAATCGATCCCAATTTTGTATGACGCCTTCGTTCGAAAAATAAGGAAGAATTCTCAAGTCATGCTTGACGCTTGACGGTCATCATCAATGGCTCTTACACACACACACACACACACACACACACACACACATTAAATATACAAATGTACAGTTTTCTGATAAGCGTTTCTAAGATTGTTTATAGAGTTATTTTTACGTATACCTCGGCGTCATCGATACCTGTGACGACTAATAAACGCCACCTACGTCGATGATATTATATTCTTCGCGCGGAGAGTACAAAATTATTCACAATGTCTCTTCCTTAATCCTCGAAGTAATGAAGACGAAACAATAAAGATTAAATGCATTCTTTAAAATTGATTGGTTGCTCGGTGATAAAATTGACGGAATGACCATTTCGTTTAATCAAAATGTAAAATATTTCTGTAAGACAAAAATTGCTATGCTTTTGAATTACTTAAGATCGTGATATGCATTTCATACGCAGGCTTTGCCGTTAATTTATTTTCTATACGTTTAATGGTGATTTTGAATTGAAAAATTCTTATTAGTTACTAATGCACAGGTTCGTGACGAGATTAGGCATTTATTTAAAAATGATAAGTACGATATACAATAGCCTACATTTATCTAGGCTACAGCGTGAATCCTGAATCCATATACCAGATATATTTTATAATACAAATATACTCTATATACTTTATTTCAGAAATCAGTTTCATTTTCAGCCTGTTTAATCATCGACATTTTAATCGAACCCAACGAAATTGACTCGAACGTATAAACGACGAAATCGCAGCTTAATCGATCTAATCGATTACATCGTCATAACGACCGATTAGTTATAGTTCCGCGATGAAAATAACATCTCCCTACTCTGTAAACGCACACCTCTCGCGCACCACCAATCACCGCCTACATATATATATATATATATATATATATATATATATATATATATATATACATATCATACACCTATCACTCAGCAGATCCAGTTAACGTTACAAGTCCCCTCGCCCCTCCCCCCTCTGCCCGGACAGGGTTGACGTAAATTTACGTCGTTCCTGAAACGTGCTATCTCCCTGCCCGCCCCCTCTCGCCACCACTAGCCCATCCCGTACGCACCCTCTAGCAAAACGAGGGGCCTTTCGGCGATATTTTCCTACCGAAAATCCTGATTGCGCGTTCGTCGTCCGTCCCTCGTCCCTCACGCCCGCATTCCGCGCCCCGTGCAGCGGCGCCGAGCGCGAAATTTCGAACGAGCCGACGCACATTTTGGCCCGCATTTACGCCCGGCGGCGAAAATTGAATTTTCCGCGCAGAGTGCCCCCCTCCCACTCCTCCTCCACAACCCGCCGCTCATTCTTGTATAATAATTGCGCCGGGGGCATTGCTAATTTATATATATATATATATATCAAGGTGGGGCAGGGCGGACACCAACAATTTCTACAAGCCCTATCATTTCAATTTTGATTTAAAAGAAAAAAAAACCCAAATTGTATATTCGATAGCTTATAATTTAAGCTGGCTCGTTTTGAAAATAGAAAAAAAAAATTAAAGATTAACATTGTCAAATTAGAAGTGAAACCCACAAATAAGCGACCGTTGTCCGTACGTACCGCGAGACAACGCGATCGATCGTCCGGTTGGGCTCACGACGATTACGAGATATTAGAAAATAATTAGGTATCTATATCACGAGATTTTTGTATAGATAAAATAAATGACACTGAACAATAAAATGGAAATTGTACCGTTTTGTGAAAAAGTCAGATATGTTTTAATAAATTGTAAACAACGTAATAATATAATTATAGTAGTTACTCATAGAATAATTTTAGTTATTTTAAATACAATGAATATGATTTTCTTTATATTTGGTTTAAGACGACTATTTTTGCTCCAAGGCTCATTTTCTATTCTACATCCGATAATGACGTTTATTGACGATTTTTGACTCTGGGTTCTATTGTTTCCTACCTTGGGCTTCGAAGTTAGACGGGGCATAATAATATGCAGATACACGCATGTAAAAAAAGGCCTTCTCATGTATCCATCGCATCCCACCGTTCGCGATCCAATCGTGCTCCTTTCAAATTGATTTTTCCTTTTTATTCACAATTAATCACAACTCTTTCTTCCTTCGAGCTAAATAGAAAAACATAATAAAAATTGCCCATCAAAGCGTTCGTTACTTAAACTTTCAGAAATCCGTAAATTTAAGGTCGTTCGCTTTTATTTTGTCTGCGTTACAGCGATCCGATGTCAAACGAAAGGCGGACGAGTATTCCATTCGGCACTGAAATTTCTGATCGTTAATGCAAAAGTTTTCGTAAAAGTATTTTCATTCGAGAATCCGCTGTAAGAACGAGCATTGCGCCATATTTATGTGCCATCGACGAGAAATTTATTTAAAATTATTTATGAACTTTTTTATACCGCGAGGGTGACCATTTCGCCCGATGCCCCCGACCTGTCCCACCTTTCCCGCGGGAACAGAAAAAGAAAGAAAGAGAAAGCAAGTTGGAAAGGGGAAAGGAATGGACAGGCTCTTTCCCAAAACGCGAGTATGTGTGCGTGTGTGTCTCTCTCTCTCTTTCTCTCGCTGTGTGTGTACAGATTCTATATAAACCCGGGACAAATCGCCCGGACGGAAAAGAGAAACGGAAAAACAAAGGGACTTTACGCAGTCCGAGCCTATATATATATATATGTGTGTGTGTGCACGGACGTCGCACGTGTCGGCCGTGCGCGCGCGCGGGCGGACGCTCGACCGAGAGAAAAGAAGAAGGCGGGAGAACGGCGGGGGGAGGGGTTGCAGGCGATGGTGGTCGACGGAAGAAAAAGGAATTAACGAGGGAGGATAAAGGGGATGGGCGAGCGGGGGCGGCCGGTTGAGGGAAAAGGCCGCGCGAAGCCTCGGGGACTGCGCGCCGCGCGGCGTAGTAATATATATATATATATATATATATATATATATATATATACACGCCAAGAATCTCGCTTATCGATTTCCCTTAATTAACGCGCTCCCTATACCTAACATACGCGCGCGCGCGTCCACGTCCGCTTGCGTGTGTGCGCAACTATGTATATATACATATATATATATATATATATATATATATATATATATATATATATATATATATATATATATATATAGGTATATCGCATTCGCCGACGAAGGGGAGGTCGATGAAGCTGCGCGACGGTGCACCGTCTGCGCGCGCTCCCCCTTGCCCCAGCGTATTGGGGGCGCCTCGACCATGGCACATTGTGTTATCCAACGCGAAATGCCATAATAATTGTATTTGCGGTCAAATGTTTCACTTTTCGTGTTACTATGTACATAACATACATACGTAGACACAGACACACGCGCGCGCGCGCACACACATCACGGCGAACCGCGTGAAGATAAATTGGTATGTAATAATGAATGTGGCAAAAATCGATATGATCAGATGTAAGTATCAGATGTAAATGTTATAGTTCTTCAACGTTTTGTTCAGTCACATTCGTATAGAGTATTGCTCTAAGTGTACTTTTGTCGACTGCTTATATACAAATCAATAAATATTTTCATTGGTCTAACAGTCCAATTGAATAAATCGAAGATAATACGTAATAATATCCATATTAATATTAATACATCAATATACAAAAAATAATGAAAATAAAAAATAAAAAATTATCATGACAGTCAGACTGTCATTGTGTAAAATCATCCCCGTGGACTAATCTGAAAATAAAAATATTAGCTGAAAAAAATTTTTTTGTTAGTAAAGTGCAGTCTGACTGTCCCCGCCATCCTTACTTAATTGAAGACTTGCTGTACTAATCCAACGTTTAGAGCTCGCTATGGCTGTTCGACTGTAAGACCAATGAAAATATTTATTAATTAGACTATTGCTATTCAGCGTATTATACGCACTTCCTCTTTCTATATATATATATATATATACGCTGAATAGCGATAGTCTATACGAATATAACTGAACAAAAATTGAAAAACTATAATGACTATAATTGATTTTTTTCTTATGTATTTCAGATTATTAACGACATATCGTCCCGTTAGGTATATAAGGAAAAAAATCACACTATAGTCGTTTAGTTATCTATTCGTGAAATTATTGACGATACTGTAAAGCTGCTTTTGCAATGCGTGATGTAGCTATTACTAGCTGTTACATTGTACGGTCAATTGAACCGAGTTCGATAATTAGACCATGATCGCATTATGTACCCCCCCGCAGCTTAGACAGGGCCGAGGATTCAATTATTTCAATCTTGAATTTTTGCAATAAAATAAAAAATAAAATAATACTAAATGGAAATTAAAAATCTTTTGCACAACGCTTAATTGGGAAAATGGTAGAGAGAAGACCTCTGTAAAGCAATAATTTCACAATAATTCATTTCATCCCATTAATTCAGTATATATAGAACGAATATTTAAATTTATTATAGAATTCGTCTTTGAGAGCATTTAAAGCATTATGTCAAGATCACTTAAAAAAGAAAAACAGCCAGTACAAAATACCAAAACGAATACTTGAATTTAAAATTATGCGTATGCGTATAATAAAACGAAATTTCCATCCGCGTGTACCCGCTTTTTGAGCCGAACGTGTCCAATTTCATTTTGTTTCTCATTTTTTTTTCCACCGATGCAAAATAACTTTTCTTCGTTAAATCCCGTATACTGATAAACAAACTAAAATTACGTGTAAAAGCCCATGACTTAAACTTTATAAAGTGTAAGAAATTGAAAAGAATCAGAGTTTGTTCTTTTTAATTTTCACGATACAATAATGGTTTTTGAAATTTAAATCTATGTATGCTAAATAATTTCGAGAAGAAATTAATAAAGCTTAATTAAAAAAAAAAAAATAAAAAAATAATGGTTTTGTCAAGGAGCGCGAGACTGTTTATATATTATACCGCTTGTATTTTTACGATTTTTTTTGCAAAACATTTATCATTGCAAATGTAGAGGATAAAAAATAACGTTTAACAATCTTTCAACAATGTTTAAACGGAAAATATTTAATTATTATTTTGTGAATCGAGGCGTCGATTTATTTGTGAACCTGATATCTGTATATATTCCCCATATATTATACAACCGTAAACTGAACCGTCTTCCACTGTTTTTTAAAAAACGAAAAATTATATACATATGAAAGAAACCGTATAATTGAAAGTATTATTTAATTTGTGTAATAATTTACATTGTTAAAGAAAATTAATAATTTCTTTTATACGCATTAATGGATGCGACAACATGGCACATATAATTCCTCAAATAACGCAACTGAATCATACGCTATAGTTTGAACATGTCTTATAAAACTTCACGACATGCATTCCTAAGAATTTTAGAAGGATATAATTGTAAAATCGCGAGTGTGCGAAGTCGATTTTTTGTTTCTTCAAAAGAGACAACAAGCGAAATGACTTCAGTCGAAGGCTCAAGCATGCGCCATACATATTCGGTAATTTCGACATTCCAGTTCTAAAATATATTCTATATGTATATATCTAAAACCATGGTTTAATGAGAATTTGACGGACCAAGCCTTGTTACCCGATCAAAGCTTCCGATACATACGCGAAAGACAGTCACATTTTTCAGTCTCACACACACACATACACATACGCACATGCCAGTCACTTCTCAAAAGTATTTTTTTTCTTCGAAGTTTTATTTTTATATACTCTCCGCTCATATATATATATATATATATATATATATATATATATATTTATTTATTTATTTATAAATAATAAGAGAGCTCGCGTGAACCCTCCAAGCCCGGAATCCCCGTTCCGTGCCGCACGTTACGTTCCTTTCGAACCAGCGGCGCGTCGACGTTGTTCGCTCTCTGCGACCTCTCCCCCCCCCCTCCCAACCCTGCCCCGTCCGCCAACGTGGCGCGCGGGCGGCCGAGGCAGCGCTGGCCGAGAAAGTCGCGAGGAATCCTCCGTCCCCTCCGCGCGCGCGTGTACACGTTCGTGGGTGCACGCGCGAGCGCGCGTCCGTGCATTCGTAGGAGCCTCGGGCGCCGCCGCCCCGTCGCGGAGAAAAGGGAGCGCTGAGGGGCGGCGCAGCTCGTGCGGCGATGGGGGGAGGGGGGGGGAGCAGGGAACGCCAGAAGGACGCGACGACCGCGCCGCGCGAAACTCCCCCTTGCGCGGGCGCTCTCGCGCTCCTCGCTCCCGTGGGCTTTTGGGGCACGACTTGCGTTTTATATATATATATATATATATATATATATATATATATATATATATATATACAGACGAGACAGTCGGTGTGGGTGTCAGCCTCGATCCCACACCTGCGCGCGTTATACTCGCTTCAATCATGTATGTATGGGTATAATATATACGTACACTGCGCACGAAGTAGGAAAAGTATTGCGGGGGATTTTTTAATGATTTTTTACATGGCTAATCCCTTTCGGCTGCTCTTATAATTAGTATATATATATATATATATATATATATATATATATATATATATATATATATATATATATATAAACTTGTATCTGAAACATTTTTTAAAAGATTATATTGTGGGGTTGTTTATGAATTTTTCTTTAAATAGAAAAATTACAATTTATCGAAACTCTTCAGTTTCTATAATATATTGAACCAATTAGAACTTATGCAAAGTAGAATAATAATTTTATTCCTACACCATCGATATTTTACTTATTACACTAATGGAAAGTAACGTATTTGTTCTGCTGGGGATTAAATCTTCCTCAAAATTAGCCTGGTAATTATTACATTTCGTTTTTTTTTAATTCGATGCTCTAAAATTTTAACTTTTTCTAACGGTGTTATCCAATTGAAATGATGTACTTTGATAGAACAAAGTAGTTTAACGAACATCTCGTTGAAAAAAAATAGAATTTTGCATGCGATTCAATTATACAATTTTTAAACTTTATTTTCTTGCTCATTATTCTAATGATTACCCTATATATATATATCTCCTCCTTAATTATTTGATATGAAACTCCAGTATATTATCTCTCCCTCATTCAAGCAGATTTGGTTTGTGTGGTGTGGCGAATTTTCAAGAGTAATTTGAAATTGTCACACATGTAAACATGGAACTGAAGACGTCTTATACATAAAACAGTCGGTTGCGCAGTGTTCAACAAGTGTTACCAATCAATCAACACACGTCCTCGAGGCAGAATGCCTCGTTGAAATAGGCTATATTTATATATATATAGAATGCCAATACCTTAGGAGAAATACGGAAAGACGCAAAATTTTTCAAGAAGCTTTACATTTTTGCATAATCTTTTTCTTCTAGCAATGTCATTCTGGTTTCATCCTGCTGTTCGCGCAGCTATTTACGCATCTATTATAAAATACCATTCGTTTACTTTATATGCATGTAAACAATCCCCACTGATATTTAATTTACTGTATACTGACGCAATGTAACAAGCGACCACAGTATAAAAATTGATTTAGCGAGAATGTGGCTCAAACGTGAAAATTTCTGCTAGTATATCATCGATGTAAAAGACTATGTTCAAAAAATGGCAGCAACTCATGTCTAGACACACACACACACACACACACACACACACACACACACACACACACCGAAAGTATTAGAAAATTCTTTTTCTCCAAATTAACCAGCTTGTATATATACTGTTAGCATAATGCAAAGTTGCAATCGACTACGAGGAAATGCTCGACGGTTGGCGCTTCTTGGAAATTCGTGGTAGCGCCGCGAGTCCTCCATCTCCCACTTTTTGCCCGCGCCAATGGGCCCGATCGGCAAATTCACGGCTGCACCGACGGCAGCGTCTCTCCGCTGCCATTTCGGCAACGGCGCCACCGCCGGTAGTTTCTTCCCTTTCCAGCCAATTTTCGCTCTTGTGCGACATATCGGAAGGCGGCGCGTGAAGAGCGCGCAAAATTTTCGCCGTACCACGTAGGCATCGTGGCGTCCTTAAATTCGTGCGTTACATTACTATATAACCTATACTATGTAACAATTACGCGTATTCGTTACATGACGTTACATTCGTGCGTTGCAATATTATATAACAATTACAATATAACCTATCGTTAATTATTGTAAGTTATATATAGTCATTTCTATATTGCGGATATTTGATAAATGAAGAAGTTTTGAAGGAAAGAAAACGGAACTCAATGTGAATTTTATAATTATTATTCATTTTGCCCATAATATATGCGAGTCAATTTTAATAAGCATAGGTGCGTTTCAGGCAGTGAGATATTTCTGGCGAGTCCCTTACTAATGTTCCAATATAAATATCGGGATGAAAAAAAAATTTATTTAGACTGTACAGTGTGCACACAATATTTATACGTTTCTGTGTAGAATTATAATTAAAATTTAACCAGACACAACGCACCATAATAATGTAAAATGGCTTTCCAACCCCTCTCATCCTAAACTATCATCGCTCATTAACATCGATTGTATAGATTTCGTCCATCGAAGACGTCCGGGCCGTCCGTCAAGGCTCGACCCTATGCCGTCCGGACGATGGCGAATTTCTCCCTGTAGACCCAGCCGCACTTCTGGGTCCTCGTCGTACATTTGCAAAGATTTTTCTTTCGCACGCGTGCGCACCTACGCGAATTGCATGCAAGCGCATATATATAATATATATAAAAGATGCAGCGAAACAGCTCCGCGCCCCGAATCCCGAAAAATACAGGCGATTTCCTACAGAACGGCCGCGGCCGCAAAAGTGATGCGATGCGATGCAATGCATGGTCCTCCCGCGAAATTCGAGCGCCCGCAGTCCCCCCTCTAGCTGAGTACTGCGCGAAACGCAAACTTGCGCGCACACACACGCGCGCGCGAAATACTATATATATATATATATATATATATATATATAATGCGACCATGCCCGCGGTCTTTGTCCAGAGAGAATCGGGGCTGAGGCGGCTGTATATACATGTCAAACGTATATGTGTGCCATGCGGGCCAAGCGCGGCTCTGTGTGATGTGCGATCCGCTTGCGTGAGCGAGTGCGTGTGCGTGCCTGCGGGTGGGTGCGTGCGTACGTGTGCGCGAGCGCGCGCGCGGTCGAGCAAGTAATTGCGTGCACGCAACGGGGGAGGGGGCGAGGGAGAGAGAGAGAGAGAGAGAGAGAGAGAGAGAGAGACGCGCCCCTGCGCGACGATGAGCGCCGCAGGCGCGCCGTTTGGCTTCGCGTGCGCGTGCGGCGCGGTCCCGCTCTGAAAACCCTCCTGCCCCTCTCACTCACTCGCTCGCTCGCTCTTCTCTCTCTTTCCCGCATTGCCGTCTCTATTATCTCTCTCTCTCACTCTTCTTCTCGCCCCCCCTCTCTCTCTCTCTATCTCGGGCTTCTCTCCCGCGCGCCGCCTTTCGCTCCTGCTGCAGGCACGTCGCGTCGCGCTGTTGCCGATGGTTCCTTTTTTTATTTTCTTTTTTGTTTTTGCGCCCGTCGACCCGTCCTGACATTTTTTTGTTGCTGCCGTTTTTAACCCGCCGAGCGCGGTCTCGCCCCTTCCCCCCCCTTTTTTTAGGACGCACATCATAGCCTTACGGACGAACTGGGACTACGGTGGTTGCGTACGTGTAGCATTTTCGGCGGCGCTCGTTTCCAGGATTTTTCTCGGCGTTGATTTTTCTCTCTCGCGATCTTTCCCGTGTTTTTTTTATATGTCCTCGCCATCGGTTTATACTATATCTAACAGGGGGTGGGGCGAGGATGTGGTCTCTTTTTGTATATCAGAACGATCGTGCTGTATAAAGTATTGGAAATTGTTCCTTGTTTTCTGTCGTATTTATCTTTTGTAGGTTAGTTTGAGACAAATTGTCGAAGTGCCAAAATCTGTAAAATATCAGATTCCGAGGGAGTTTAAAAAAATTATCGAGGCTTTTATATATACTGTAAAGTTTTAGGAATCGATGCTGTTCTATCATCATAATTTGATGCTTTCTTGCTTATGAAAATTAATTCTCAGTTCTAATTAGCGCACTGTTTTAAAAAAGTAAGTATTTAATCAAAATCGAATCGTTTCACATCCATCGCGAAGAAAGAGCAGCATTTCTTTGAAGAAACATCCTAAATCACCTATATTCGCAAATGCGGATAATTTATTATCGTTGTTATTATTTGAAAGTCGCAATTGTAAATACATTACAATTAAACAGATATTTACCAACTCGTATAAAAATTACGTCGAAATGGAATTTACGATAACTGCATAACTTATATAGATGTTTACATAGGTTTCTTACGCTTTCCTTCAAACGTCATTCTTTTTTGAACTGTGCGCCGAAAGTACAGGAGTTCCTCAAAAAAAGTTTTTGATATAAACTTCCGAAAACAAATCCATAAAAATTCCTGAAAAAATCATTTCTGCGTCATACGTGCATTCGCGTAGTTGATCTGTTGTTTACGAAAATTATATAGAAAAAATTGTTCTTCCGAAGAATTCGACGGCGAAAACAAGGCAAAACTCGGAAGAGTTCACGTTTAATCGAACAAGATTGAATATTTAGAAAAAGATTTCGTCGACACTTGCTTTGGATTTTTTCGGTTTAAGCTATAAGTTTGAAGCTTAGAATGCTCTAATGTTTTATTCGATTTTCTTCGAAAACAAAAAATTAACAACAACAATTTTAATGACATAAAGTATTTATTTTATATAGCGATTTTATTAAATCTACGATTTCTATTTGAAACTTTTTTTTTTGAAAATTACCCTATTATTTGTTTCTCGTCGATTTTTTCAACGGTTCACCAATCTTTTTCTCCTCAATTTTCTTCACGATGTTTCAAATGGCGACTCGAAATACGTATGGTTTTTTTCCAGAATTTAATCCCGTTATTATTTTAGGAATTATGCCAAAAACTCCTGTTGATAACGGATCGGTGGATTTAGATGAAATCATCCATGGCTATAATAGAAAGGTATAGCAAATTCTGATTCCGAATAATGAGGTTAGGATAATGTCCTGGACATTTCCCAGGGCTCATTTTGGCAACCGTCAGAGTATCACCGTCACTTTTCTCAATGGACGAAATTGGTCATCACATTTGATAATCACCTCTTGTGATTCTTTATTACTAATGATATTTGAATACATTAAAAGAGATATTTATCAACTGCTCCATGAATTTTAGATTAGATAATATTTCTAAAAATTATTACAAATTGACGATAATTATATTTGAATGCGACATTGAGATTTGCCAATGTTAGAATACATAATAATAAATAACTAAATAAAATAGATGATTAAAGGTAGCCTTATTTACGTTTAAACTTTACATAATCAGTGGACGTTGCAATAAGTATTGATAAATGATCGAATTGTGTTATTTTTTTAAATATCTATTCTTCAACACGGCCAACAAAGTAGACGCGCATCACAATTTGCAAAATCATATCTTAAAAGGATGCTGATAATTATAAAGGCCCGACGACATTTGGCGCACTGGCAAATTTACATTTTAATATATATATATATATATATATATATATATATATATATATATATATATATATATATATATATATATATATACGGGCGCCTTCCGTGATAAATTACGCGTAAGAAGGGCGACAATCATCAAAGCGCTCCCATAAAAAAAAACTGCCATTAAATTTACGCGTGCCGTAAAATACGGCTCGAATTAAGGCTCGCCGCGTGGTCTTTCTCTCGCCCCGTCTCTGTTCTCTCCGCTTCTTTCTCCCCGCCCCTCTCGGCGCGCATAAGGCAAATCGAGGAACGAGAAAGGGACTGCACGGGAGCCGGAGAGAAACGACGAAACCTCCCAAAGCGCCACCGGGCGCGGCGGGGCCGAACGTCACGTCGTCGCAGTTTCTGCGCGTATAATAGATCGAGCGGAAAGTTCCTCCACCCCCCTCCACGCCCCTGTCCCACCACCCTTCACCCTTTCTAAAACGCTCGCGCCGCACATCATCAGCACCCGCGCCCGTGCGCATGCGAATATATAGCCCGGTGCGGCGAGAGGGGGGGGGGCGCGGAGAAAAAAGCGGAACCCCCGCGCGGGGCGCGCAAAAAGCGAAAAGGTCCGCCGCCGCCGCCATCGCCGCCGCCGCCGACGCGCGGGCGGATGGTGTGGCATCGCGTCGGGGTTATATATAATATTAAGCGAAGGATGAGAATTAAGCGCGGGTTATGGAATACGTTTGCGTAATGAAGCTTAAATTCGGGATGCCAGCGGCAAAACAGGAAAAGCCACTTGGTGACGTCGGCCGCCGGGCGACGACTTATCTTCCGGCGTAATTAACGTATTTCATTAATGCGCCTTTCTCCCGATCTCGCGCGCTCCTGCTCTTGCCATCACTTTATTTCTCTGTATAATCGCCCAGTGCCCGTCTTCCGCTGGGAAGACTAGAGATTTGTGAATACTATATTATGTGTTTTTAGGGACGAATCCGAGGACGGGTCGGCATTAATTCGT
Source organism: Sycobia sp. Sy_11 (assembly GCA_018907035.1). NCBI lineage: Eukaryota > Metazoa > Arthropoda > Insecta > Hymenoptera > Epichrysomallidae > Sycobia > Sycobia sp. Sy_11. The sequence continues at coordinate 1,564,552 of JACCIC010000060.1, read as the reverse complement.
CTCTTTTTAGAGAATCATCGTGATGCGTCGCCGTTTAGATGGAAAATCTAACCAGGTTATGTTGATCTCGATTGTGCAAGTATATACAATGTACCTGCAGATTAAAGAACGGAAAAAAATTTGAAAGGTTACAATAAAGTTGGAGGACTTTCCTGATCAATCCTTCAAGATGCCCGTTACAATAAAACTTCCATGTGATGCTGGATCATTACGTATATCAATCTTAACAAAACACCGGTGACCGATATAACCTGTTCCCGATCGTTCAAATTGATGCACACCGAGAAATAGTACATTTCTTACCGAGTACGGAAAGACTTTATTTTGCCGAGGGTTGTAACAAGGTTTGTAAAAAAGCCTTTTCGTGATGGTACTGACTATCTTTTTCCTCATGAGAAGCAGAAGCAAGCGGTGAAGGTGCGATTTGTATATTAGAATAAGTAAAAATTATTTTCGGGTTTTTTCTTGTCTTCCGCGCTATCTACACGCCCTTAGTCTTGTACGTATAACATCGTATAGGTCACTGTGTCGCGTTGAAAATTCTAAAATGAATTTTGCATTACCTTCATTCAAAACGATGATCTCCTACATCAAGCAGTGAAAATGGCTCTCATGGCAAGTCGCTTGACCATCTAACATATTGTGGGTTACATCTGTTTTAGATCTTAATTTCTCATAAATTCACTGCATCACGTTACATCCTTAATGACAGGGCTCAGCGATCTTTCTATTTGGATAACGACCAGGTTGAGCCATTTGTTTTTTCCAAATATTTGCTATTAGATTTGCCGTATGTCGAGAGCGACTCGGAATCCATGCTACCAACTGTACGTTCTCCTTGATTGGGTTTTTACGAATATATTTGGTCCGTTGTATCAAGAGCAGCGTGTTACAATGTTGATCTTACGTCTTCCACGTGGCCGTCTTGATTGCTCAAATTCCATACCTTTTATATACAGGTTTGCATCAAATTCCTAAGACGTATTTCAATGACAGACATTTCTGCCTGATAAAGTACCTTATACCTGAACATATTATCTTCGCTTAGCTTTGTATCAGATGTCAACTTCTAATTTTGGGTTACTTTTTCAAATGTCCATGTTCGGTATTCTTATCGTATTCTCTATAACGGTGATAGAATCGTAAGGAAGCTCAATAAGAGAACTTCTTAGCATTTTCATGTAAATGGTATCACCATTTCCAATTTTATTTCAATATTATCACGATAAAAATATGAGTATGAGTATTGGCAAAATCATTCTCAGATCCAATTGCGAAGATTAATTTTTTGTGAAACACGCGTAATATACCATTCCAAAGAATTCTTGAAGTTACATTGACTCCATCGAACATTTGGTATTGTGGAGGGATACCAAGATTTTACCAAAAGGCACTTCTATATATGAACATACCTATAATTTCGTTTCATGGGTAATGCCATATTAATGAATTTTAATCACAATTTTAGCTTCAATTTACAACTGTTTTTATCGTTTTTATTAATCATCAACGATTCTGCAAAATATAGCTTATCGTCCTAAAAAAGTACAACAAATATAAAGAATGTATTATAGCGTACTTTAAAATTCTTGTTAGTAATATTTTCAAAAAAAATTTTTTACATATCGTTAGTGATAAAAACAAAAACCATGTTTTTTATGCGGTTGCCCTGGATTTTCAACATGAATTTCATCATTTCGCCAATTTTCTCTGTAATTTTCGTAATGAGCTGCTCAAACTACATAGGCATGATTACATTTCAGAATTTTTTATGCTTTTGTTTATAACCTCTTGAACTTTTAGTGTATGTCGTGTAAGGTAGGTCGCGTAGTGTAGGACATGGCCGATGTCCTATGCACGCTTATCCAAAATTCTCATCGTTATTTTATACTTGTCACAGTACCTGCAACTCTCCCACTACAGTAGCTGTATTATATGTGTACAGTGTAAATATATATATATATGGTCCCTTTGCGGATTAATTATCGGAGGACCTCGGCCCTTCATCGATTGGAAGCTATAGATGGCTAGATATAGATATCTATAGGTCTCGGGTATTCACGTGTGTGTAAGTGCGCGCGTGCGTGTGTGCGCATGTGAGTAGGCGCGCGCGAACATCGCGAGCGGAGGGTCGGTGAGTGCCCGAGCGCCGTATGGCGCCGAGGGAATTACGCGGGGTGGAAAAACAAAGGGAAAAGTAGGGTACGCGGACACGGGCTGCGCGCGCATGCGCACATGTAATATAATTTTACATAGTTATATATATATATATATATATATATATATATATATATATATATATATATATGCTGCATGATTAAAGATGTCCGCCGCGCCTAGTACGCGTTCGCGCGCCGTGCGAGCGCGACGCGATGCGTTAAAGATAATTGCCGGGGACGAGTGTGCCGGGCGTCTCTACCTATATATATATATATATATATATATATATACGTATAATGCGGCGGCTGGCGGCACGGCGACTTATTGTTCGGCCAGGTTCGGCTCTCGACGATTCTCTGCCTTGCCTGCGCGTTCTTTCGACTCCCGCGTCCCACTCCTCCGCCCCCTTCGCCGCAACTCCTCACTGGGCGGCTCTTCTTCTCGATTTGTTTTTTTCTTGTTTTTTTTTTCTTTGCGCCCGCCAAATCAATGAACGGAACCTCGACTCGAGCCCGCTCGTGCCTCGCATGCACTTATCAGTAATGATGCAGATTTTAGGTTTTCGAAGGCTTGATTTTGTAACAACACGTGTGGACGTGTATATATTGCACACACACACACACACACACACACGCGCGCGCGCGCGCACACACGCACCCACAATGCCATTATGTAACTTTTCAACACATAATTACGTGCAATTTTTTCGTCTCTAATGTATTTTTCATAAAATCGGTATTTTATGGAGAAATGGTTTTGGAGACTCGTGTAGCCACCACTTAGCTGGGTAATGGAATTACAATGATTATTTCACCATATGCCGATTAAAATCAAATAAAATCATTCGACAGTTTTTTAAATGTCATTTGAAATGAAAAGGGGCGAGAATACGTGATGAATGAATGATAGTTAATTTTTTTTCTATCGTTCAAATTTAAGACACGGCATATCAATATTTTATAATTGAATCGATCGATTAATTATCCAGCTTGAAAAATGCGATGAGTACCGATTTGAAAAATTCTGCGTAGATTCGAACTCGCGCGACAACTGTTGCGAGCAAACAGTGTTTATCGCTAGATCTATACAATCAAAAACAGAACGGTTTTTCGAAGTTTATTTCAGAAATTTGGTTTTTATGATAAAAAAGAAAAAAAGAAAATGGTAGACCCATTTTTTGGTGAAATAAAATCAATAAAGCGACAATTTTTCATGAAACAATTAATTACATCTCGCAAAAAAACCGAGCCATTAAATTGGGCAGGGCCACTTCGAAATTTCGAGTCAGCTATCCCATGAAGCATTTGCATATACAAATCAGAATTGAACCGCGTGGCGCCCGATTCAGCCCCAACTGTGCCATTACGTTGGAGCGACATTCCGAAAACACATAATATACAAAATACATGTATAGAAAATCAAAAATCTGCCGCCCCCCAAGGAAAGTCTCGCTTGACCTACAGAGCGAACGAAATTTTCTATATAAGTTCGTCGCTGGGTTCTCTTCCTCTCCGTGGAAACGGGACGAGGGTTTTTCTCGGTTTTTCTTCGTTGAAAAGCCCTCTACCCGAAACTATATATATATATATATATATATATATATATATATATATATATATATATATATATACGTGCGTGCTCGCGAGCACGTCACAGAGCGAGTGAGAGAGAGCGAATTGCACCTCCCACTCGTCCTCCTCTCGTACACGTAATCCTCTTTGATATATATATATATATATATATATATATATATATATATATATATATATGTGTGTGTGTGTGTGTATATATAGCTTCGAGAGCGATTTCCTACCTCCCCGCGCGGCCACTCGCCCGCGCCAATATCTTCCCTGCGGATCGCTGAGTGGCGTTGCCGGGCGCGACGACGACGACGACTACGGCGGCGACGGCGGCGGCGGCTACGACGCAATATGTGCGCGCCACGCCAGCCGCCACGAAGCGGCACGTGCGCCGCCGCTCTTAGCTGAGGGATAAGGATAAAAAAAAACGAAGGAGATGATAGGTAGAGAGAGAGAGAGAGAGAGAGAGAGAGAGAGAGAGAGCGTTAACGACTCGCTCGCGCAACCGATATTCTCTCGCGTGTAGAGCGCGCGCTGCTTATTCTCGATTTATACGTGTATATATACAGTCGTCACTGTGCACGTGTGTATATATATATATAGTTTGCGACGAAAAAGACGATAATGCGTCGTCGCACAATGCGAAGAGAGGTACCGAGAGAGAGAGAGAGAGAGAGAGAGAGAGAGAGAGTAAGCGCGCGAGACAGAGGGGCGGGGGAGTGCAGTTTTGTTCGCGTGCAGCGTTTGTTTGTCCCTCGCGGGACTTCCTGCGTCACTCCGGATGCGAGGATCGGGGGAGAAGGGAGGGGGAGGGGGGAGGGTCGTCGCGAGAGAGGACCGGATAGACGGATCTCGTCGCCCGCGTTCATTCTGTCCGTCCGTCCCTCCCCCCGCTCTCGCCCCGCGCCGCCGTGGCGAGCGTCTGGTCTCTGCTGCGATGCCGCCGCCTGCCGCTTTACGTTCGACCCGCGCGACGCGCGGACGCCGATGGCCGGTCGCTCGGGCCTATATAAGATTTCCGGTCGGCGATCCCTTTCGTGGCGCGACTTGGTCGCGTCCCTCCCTCGGGGGCTCGCCCGCTCCCTCTCCCCTCCCCCATCGACGGCTCGGCGTTCGCTCGCTCGCTCGCCGGCCCCGGGGCACGCAATCCCCGGGAAAAGGGCGGGGGTGGGGGAGGCGGCGGCGCGGAGAGAAGGTTGCGCGGCGAAAGCCTCGCTCGCTCGCTCGCTCGCTCGCGCGCGCGCGCGCGGCCGATGTACGAAAATAAATTCGCCTCTCTCGTTCCCTCCCTTGCTCTTTACACCGGCCAACTCTCTCTCCCTCCCGCCCCGCCTTCCTCTATATCGCTCTCTCCGTCGCTCGCTCGTTCTCTCCCTCGCGCTGCGACCTCGACGCCGAAATTCCCGCTCCCGTCCCTCGACCCGCTGTACTCCCTTCGCCTCCTGTTTGTTTTTTTGGCCCGGTCATTCGTTTTTTTTTTTTTTTTTTGCTTTTTTCGTTTTTCTTTTCTTTTCTTTTCTGTTTTTTTTTTTTTGGGGTCGCTTCCACCGCGCGACTGGCGCCTTCGGAGTTTTTTGCATTTTCCGCCAGGTCCGTATTACATACATATGTATGGTGTGTTCGCGCGCGCGTCCGCGCAATCCGTATAATACGAGCGCCTCGGAACGGGTTGCCCCGAAGGTTTACGTTGTGTACGCGCGGAAGGGAGCGGCCGTGGGCAGGGAGGGGGGGGGCAGCGACGAACCGACGCCTCGTTCGTGTAACGAAGATGCCTCGGAAATGGGGGACTGGACGGGCGGATACGCGATGGTCGTGAGCCGTTTCGTCGTATCGTTCGCATGGGATTTTCTTAATTTGTCCTTTCAATGTTTCAGAGGATTTCGGTTTGTTCAGTATGGACGATCGTCTGAACTTTTCGCAAGATTCGGAAACTTTGTATTGAAACTTAGGAAATCTGTATTTTTAAGATTAAATTTCATTGAGATTTTCTTGACATGAAACGAAAGACAAGGTTGTATTTTATAAAATTATACGTTTATCGTTCTGAATTGAAAAAATTGTATGTTTGCTGTAAAATCCAAAGTTAGACAGATGGATCAACAGATAAATCGTTCGATTTAGACTATAAATTCTGCCACTTCAATTGTCAAAGCGCAAGGTACTACGAATTTTTTAAAACATTACAATAATTTTCAAAACAAAAATAGCATGAAAATATGAGATTTTGTGCAAATATTATACAAATATGACAAAAAAAAAACGTTAAAAAAATAAGTGTACCTAAACGTCAAAGGAATAAAACAGGATTAAACATTATGTGTGGTATAGTTTGAATAGAAGTGTAAAAATACATTGGCACAAGTAACGGATAGAAGAATATTATAACTTTGAGGTATGAAATATAGCCTATAGATGGGAATCCTTTTAATTGGGCCATTCGTGTATTAGAAGATCAATAATGGTTCATAACGCGCCAAAAATGACAAAAATTTCGTAATCTCGCCCGTCGAAGCGCCGATACCCCGCCGCCTGGCGGGAGTCCCGGGGCGAATAATTCGAGCCCTCGCGGTACGAAGGCGTCGCGAGCGCGCGGCGACCAGCAATTTTCGTCTCTGCGTGCATTACCGCGAATCCCGTGTGCGGATCGTAAGGACGACACGTCGCGTCGCACCAACGACGCCGGAGTGCCTTCATAGAGAAAGAGATGCAAAAGAAACGCTCGTCTTAGCGTGATCGGAGAGAAAAAAATATAGCGGATGCACGCTATATAATTCTATAAGGATGCAGGGCCGAATCCGGGCGATATATTTTACATTCGAGCTCTTTTCGCTTTTATCGAAATTTCAGGAAAAGACGCAGTGTACCTATGTTAAATGCGCGCGCGCGCGCTTGTGTGTGTGTAGTATGCACACGGAGACGTGTAATTAAGCCGCGTTGGCGCAGAGATTGCTATACACACAGGCAAACACACGCACACGTATATGTACGTATATATGTATACAGTGTATAAAAAAAAAATCGCCCGCGGAATCGACCGAGCGAGGGAGCGCGGGATGAAAGAGGAAAGCCGTGGCCAACGGGGCCTCTTGGATGCTCCGACGCAGATAGAGTAAGAGAGAGAGAGAGAGAGAGAGAACCAGCGCGTCGACTTTTTCGGGTGGAGTATGGAGCGCCTCGTATATATATATATAGCTTGCGCGCACGGCTCATCGGGAAAAAAAAGACACGCCGCGTTCGCGCGAGCCGAAGCGAACGTTGGGACGAAGGGAGAGGCGGGGGGCGGGAGGGGAGGGGTCGACGGCGCGGAACCGGCGCGCGGGAGAGGCAGATTAAAAAAAAAGAAGGAAAAAAAATAAAGGAGACAGAGAGGGAGGAGGGCACGTCCGCGCCGCGCGATCGGCGCGCTGCGCGCAGAGGGCCGCGAGGGAGATTCTTTGTTCGAGAGCCCGAGAGAGAGAGAGAGAGAGAAGAGAGAGCGAGCGCGGCTAGTGGGGGAGGGGCACGAGGACGGAGGCGAGGCCCGCGCGGGCGCGCGCAGCTCGCTCCTAATTGACGGCTCTCGCGAATCTCCTCTTCCTTCTTTTTTTTTTACTCTCCCGCGCTCTCGCCCGCGGACCAGATGCCTTCCTCGCTCCCTCTCGCTTCTCTCTCTCTCTCTCTCTCTCTCTCTCTCTCTCTGATGGGCGGCCGCGCGAGAGAGCCCGCGAAGGCCAAAGAAGAAAAGAAGAAGAAGGAGAAGAAGCAGAAGACGAAGGAGAAGTGGAGGAGGAGGAAAAGAAGTAGGAGCCACCCGGAGCCCCCCGTCTCGTCCCCCTCTGTCTCTTTCTGGAGGCTGCTTCTCTCTCTAGTCGCGTATGCAAAAGAGAAGAATAAGAATAAGCGAGAGAGAGGAGAGAAAGAGAGAGAAAGAGAGAGAGAGAGAGAGAGAGAGAGAGAGAGAGAGAGAGAGAGAGAGAGAAAGGTCTAACGGAGAGACGGAGATGCCTGCTGGAGCCGCATTAACGCTTACGCTCCGCGCACCGGTATTCGCGAATCCCTCGCTACCTCTCTCTCTCCTCCGTCCTCTCGTTCTCGAGCGTGCGCGCGCCTTGGAAACTGCCGCTCCCGCGCTTCTTTTCTTTCCCGTTCTCGTTTTTCTCCCCTTACGAGAGAACCCCTCCTTCCCCCTCCCCCAGCCCACGGTCGCTCTTACTTTATTTCTCTTTTTACGTCGCTTCGCGCGCCTCGTTCCCTGCGGCAGCTCTTGTCTCTCTCTCTCTCTCTCTCTCTCTCTCTCCTCTCTCTCTCTCGCTCTCTCCCTCTCTCCTTCGTTCTCCCTATCTGGGCGCGGATCTGTATACGCGGCCGCGCGCTACCGACGCGGGCGAGATCCCGTAAGTGCTTTATTTAAAATTGATTTTTAAGTCTGCGAGCGCTTGCTTGGCCAGGCGTATGTTATATATATATTATATATATATCATATATATGCGACCCCGGACTTTTGCGCTGCGCGCCGCTCTGGGCGCATCATGAGACGAGGCATCGCGGCAACGAAGCGCTCACAAGCCGGATTTCAGTCGAGTTTTTTCAGTCGCGAGGTACCATATATATATATATATATATATATATACTATATAGGTTATGACATACGTATATGAAAGGGAGGGGTCCCGGTCGAGAGTCGATTTCTACAGAAAAAAGATTTTCGTTTATTTATTAATTAATTAATTAGTTAATGCGAAATTTTGAGGGTTCGCAGGAATCTGCAAAGTTCTTGGGTACGTATAAGAAATGTGCAGATGTACGGAGGATGGGTGCAGAATGAACGCACGTGACTAATCACACATCCATTTCTAATAAAACCGATCGATGCGATTCGGTAAATAATTTCGTTTTGTGAAATGCGCTAGGATTAACGTATTTGGATTTTGAATTTTTTAAAGGGTGATTACAGGTAGTGGTGGACGGAGGAATCGAAGTAAGCATAGCTCATATTTCCTTAGATTACTTACACAAAGGCGCGTGCACACGCACAACGACACACGCACAACGACACACGCACATGCGCGCGCGCGAGTGCGGACATTTCGCTAGTGCGCTGCCGGTATTACGCGATCCAACTTTTACGGGTCTACATATATATATATATATAATATTTTGCGTCTTTGTGTGTGGACCACATTGATATATATCAAGTCCACATTGCGAAAGGTAGATAAAGAAGAGAGCGAGAGAGAGAGAGAGAAAGAGAGAGAGAGAGCGAGAGGGAGAGAGGGACGAGGGAAGGAGAAAACGAAAAAATGATTGGGGGAGAGAAAGAAAAAAGACCTTAAGTGAGAGAGAGGAAATCGATAATTCGCGTGGAGCGCGCGAGGTGGGAAGGGGAGTCGAGTCGTGGGGCTAATGATGCTGAAATCCTCTTGGCGAGTCGGCTCTAACGATCTCCTGACTGGAGGCGCGAACCGAGTATGTTATATAGTGTCGTGTGCGTGTGCGTGTGTGTACATATAGATTATACGTGTATGCAAGCGCCAGTAGAAACCTATGATTCTACCGATCTTTTTCTATCTCTGACTATTTTCTTAATCATCACCTTTTGATATATATGTAAGTAATGCAGCTAGAAAGTAATAGACATATAGGATGCTGAAATTGGCAAAGCGGAAAAGCCCGCTTATTGGCATGAGTTGCGTCATATAGTTGGAATATTTGTGAAATAACTTTAACTTTATCGATTACGAGTTAAAAGAGTAGATTCGATTTATCAATCCACCCCAAATCTTTTTTATTTTTTTTAAGACTCAGAAGCCAGGAAGCGAATTTCTCGCGTGACGGCACTGCCTGACCCGTCTATATATATATATATATATATATATATATATATATATATATATATATAAAGGTATTGAATCGTTCATTGTTGCACGGCAATGTACGCCTCTATTCCCTCGTTTGCTCCTGCGATCTACAAAAGGAGCAGCCGCATGCTGTATATAATAATAACAAAGCTTCATTCTTATACACAATCAATCGCGTTAATTATACTGTCGGAGACGAAATATGCAGGTATAGAGCAGTCCATTTTTTTTTCAACTCCTCGATCATATCTTTCTGCGGATCAGTATGCCATTGAAACTATATATATACTCCATCAGTCCATATATGTAAATTGTACATTTATAATAGAAACTATATATTTACAACAATCGCTAAGAAATGCTCTTTCCCATTCTTTTCAGATCGACCCACTGCATTCATCCATCAAAACTGATCTATAAACTCTCTGTATCATAATAGATTGTATGCTATAGCGAAAGAACTCAGAGCGCGCGATGAACGTACGTCCCAGAGCTACCGATAGTAACAACAATAATAAATGCGATTTTTCGAAATTCTATCGCTAACCTACTAGCACGTGCTTAATACGATATATATATATATATATATATATATATATATATATATATATATATATAGAAAGGCGTGCTATAGCTATATCGGCATATTAGGCGCGACATAAGTGGTAGAGGTGCATTCGTTGAAAATCGGGAGCTAAGCAATCGCGCGCACTTGGAACTTTACATACATATATATATATATATATATATATATATATATATATATATATATATATATATATATATGTATGTATACACACCGTGAGAGCGCGGGAGAGGGTACGAGCTCGCCGGAATCCCCGCTCATTCGGCCGAGATAAAAGCCAACGAGCGGGCGAGGCCATTGCGCGGGCGCGCTACGCTCTCGGCCGCGCGGAATCGTGAATCCGTGAGTTGACGAGCTCGCCCGCTCGTAAATTTCCGCGAGGGGGACGGACGAGTCCCGGCAAATTTCGAGGAGCGCAAAAGGCCACCGCTCGCTGATTCGAGAAGAAAAAAATGGCCGAGAAAGAGGGCGAGGCGAGGAGAGGAGAAGTGAGAGGGAGAGAGATAGAGACAGAGAGAGAGAGAGAGAGAGAGAGAGAGAGAAATATGAACGAGAGCGCGAGTGCGCGCGCAAGCCTCGCTCTTGTACCCTTTTACATGTACGTATTCACCTGGTGGAACGGCAGACGTAGCGGTTCATATCGGACCAAAGTGAGACAAGCGTCTATCTGAGAAGCCAAGGAGACCCATAAGAGAGAGAGAGAGAGGGTACAAATAATTTCTGCCAGTGAACTCGGGGCTCCGTTTAGCGCGATGTTTATCAACGCGGTGAAGTTTGCATTTTATTTGTTTTGAAACACATATGTATCGATGTAATAATTTGTTTGGTTCGGAGAGCAAAGAGACAAAAGGATAATGAGAGAGAGAGAGAGAGAGAGAGAGAGAGAGGGGGAGAAGAGAAAGATAGAAGAGAGGGATAAAATAAGCTAGGCATCGCAAACTTATCGGATTAGCAGCTCAACGATGTCCTTATTCGTTGATATTTTCGCGGCTAAAAAATGCCTCTAATTTCTTCTCCCGGTTTCCAGTCCTCCTTCCACGCATCCACCCCAATTACTTTTGGCCTTTATTCCTCCAGAGTTCCGTCTCCAATTGCTAATTTCTCGCACGACTGCAAGCGGTAAGAGAATCTGCGACTTTATATATTGCATAGACTGTACATATAGACACGGAGAAATGGCCCACGCATAATCCTCCCATCATCGAGATAAAGGTGTCGAATGGTGTAGCACTGAGATGTAGACGAGGGAAAAAGGAAAACTACTTACGGATCAATTAGGAATCGTTTTCCTGGCTACTTACTGATAACTATCAGTCGTAATCACGCACCGCCTGATATATTCGGATCTCGACGTATGGTAATTGTGAAAAAACTGGGCCAAAACGGGCACAGAGGTCGACGCAGTTTCAATCAACAATGAGATCGTAAAAATAATATTTTTTCAAGCCCAAGGACACGAGACTCATAACGACCCAACAAAATGTCACTATAGCTTATCGATTCCAAAATAACAATCATTGGCAACAGACTACTTAAGCTAACTTGCCAATATACAATGGATAAATTTGCCAATAGGTCACGAAATACCGGGAGGACATTTGCATTATTACGAAAATTCATGCCCATGATTTAAAATGGCGTTTACCGCATGCAGCGATGTTTGTGAAATTCTGGCCGTCGTAAAGAGAGTTCGAATTTCGCGATGAATGTTAGTCCAATGCGCCGATTACAATAGAATATAACGTCGAGAAGACGTTCGTAATTGAAAGATTTATACACGGCGATATCTAAACTATATCCTCTTCAAGACGGAATATAAAATTGTTTTATGCAGAAATCCGTACAATAATGAAAGAAAGGTAAAATCAATCGTTTTTCAAAGTCAACGGGTTAATTGATAAACGAGAAAGGCTGAAAAAACCAACGAGTGCGCTCCGAGACATTGGGACAGAGACGTAGAATGAGGGCCGAGACGCGTTGATTTGTAAATATCCCTTCTCTCGGAATTTTTCAAAGACACAACCCCATTTACATAATCATCGACGAATCCTCGTTACGTAATATCGTATATATATATATATATATATATATATATATATATATATATATATATATACCGCGGTGCGGAACTATCCCCATCACCCTGTCACGCGTGGCTTCGGAATATATCAATACGCCCATGTGCTATGTTACATATAGGCTTTGAACGTTCTAATTTCGAAGGTAATTGGCCGCTGATCGTCATTACTATGTATATACAATTACACATGCGAACACATGTACATATATCGATATATATGCATATTTAGCAATAGATACATTATTCGATAGGTGCATGCTCAGGGAACAACGGGACGAACGAATGGGCGTGGATCGCGCACAAAGAAATTCGCCGCCCCCCGCCCCGCTTAGCGTTCCTTAATAATCACGGAATACGACGAAAGCCCTCGCTCACTTCCCCACCCCACGCCCACCGTTGATTAAACCGGCATCTCCAATTAATTTCGCTTTGGTGTATATATATATATATATATATGTATATGTATATATGTATATATATGTATGTATGTATGTATGTATGTGGGGGAGAGTGAACAGCGTCGCATCGAGCGGATATATATATATATATATATATATATATATATATATATATATATATATATAATACCGAACTGCATCCCCGTGCACGCGTTTTATCCGCGCGCCCCGCTACATATACGACTCACCGTGATATGTGCAGCGCGCTGTCCGCGTTATATAATATCTCGCAGGACTCGTCGGGCTCGTACCGGGCTTTTACCCTCCTCCGTACCCCGCTCCCCCACCGCCCACCTACCAGCCCTGCCGCTCCATTCCCTCTCCGCTACCCTGGCCCGGGCATATAATATGTACAGTATATATATATATATATATATATATATATATATATCGAAAGAGAGAGAGAGAGAGAGAGAGAGAGAGAGAGAGAGAGAGAGAGAGAGCTGCCGAACGGCCGGGGCAAATTATCCTATATATATATATATTATATGCGGAGTTCGCGCTCCCTATGTATAAACCGCGTGCAATCTCACGTTCGCCGGTCCCTGCTACTTTTTGTCGCGGGGAGCATTTTTTTGTTTTTCTCTTTTTGTCGTTTTTTTTCGTTTTTTTTTTTTTTTTTTTGTTTATTTATTCTATCAGATTGTACTCAGCGTGTTCGAAAATATCGCAGGCGTAGAACTTGCGCGTAGTTCGGTGTTTCACGGATACTGGACAAAACGGCGGCAACGAAGCAGAAAATGACATAATAGTTGTCGTAAGAATTTTCCGTACTCGTTGGACGCTGAGCAAGGCTGTTTCCTATGCAAAATTAATGATTTTCTGCGACGAACGATAGAAACTGGAGACTTTTGGATATTTTGCGTATGCAAAGCCGTCACGTGCACTTATCGAGAAAATTATATTAATCATTAGAATGGTATTAACACGGTCTTGTACTAATGTTCTTATATATACATTTACGCGTAACATTTTAACGTGAAATTGGCTAAACGTATTTTAAAAAAGGGGGCGCCTAGAATGAATAAAAATAATAACATTTTTCTTGGCTAGGAGATTACGCGAAAATCGAATGATTCATCATTGTATAGATATATTAATCCAATTGAAATGTCTAAAATATTTCTAGTATTTGTACATTGATACGATGCCCGATATAAGACATTTAACAAATGAATTTTTAAAATAGAATCTGTATTGTGTTACACGTAGAAGAACATCACCTACGTTCGAATGGATTACTAAATTGTAATTGAGTTTTCTTAAAACACATAATGAATTAAGCGATTTCGATATCGGTGATTCTGATCGCAGCGGCAGTCAAAATCAGTGCAGGCACATAAAGTGCGATAATAATTCATCGAATTTAGAATGCTTAAGTGTAAACGATAATTCATTTTAATGAATTAGAGCGTGAGAAGAAAAATCAAAGAGTGGTTGAGCGTAAATCGGGCAAAATATCGTTATATTTTTATTATGAAAATAATAAAACTCTAATTAGTAAAATTAATAATACAGCGTTTACGTCGTTTCAGAGTATATCAGTGACACAGTGATAGCTAATACAATACATTTTGTATTAGATACATTCGACGATACTTGCCGTCGAAAATGCCCACCGCGTTCCATCGCGAGTTGAAATAATTTTAATAAACAAAAAAAAATCCTTTGAAGTTTGAATTTGTTTGTATTAATACTATTCGGTACTTTATAGGATTAGATGTTCGCTTAGATGCTATAAAATTACTTAGATTGTATGCGTGTACGTACCTCTCAACATTCCAACGAAAACCTATATGACACCTAACAAATACTTGATTTACAAACGAAAATAAGACCGTTCTAACCTAC
>JACCIC010000060.1:1527500-1547500 GCA_018907035.1 Sycobia sp. Sy_11 | reverse complement strand
GTCCGCGCGCGCATTAACGGCGCGATGGCGCGGCCGGCTCGGTGCGCCGTCGGCAGCGTCGGAAGAGAAGGGGCGAGGGGGAGGGAGGAGGAGGATGAGGTAGAGGCGGGAAAGGAGGCAAAGACCGAGAGGGCCGCGAGGGAGTAAACGTCGAGGGGTCGTTAATTTCTCGATCGCCTTTCTGCCTCCACCTCCGAGAGGGTCCGCACGTTCGCTCTCTCTCTCTCTCTCTCTCTGTCTCTCCCTCTTGCTCGACTCCTTTTTTCTCCCCCCGCGCGCTTACTCTTCGCTCGTCCCCTTGCGCTCGCGCGTTCACGTCTTTGCCCCGCGGTAAATACGCGCAAACACACATACACACTGTTATGATACTTGCGCACGTGCGCGCGCGAGCTCGCCCTTGCGTCCCCTCCGTCTGTACAAGTATACGTATTTATGCATGTGTGAGTAGTTGCGCGTCTGTGCGCAGCTCGCGAACGCGGTCGAAGGAAAGGTAAAAAAAAAAATGAAGCGACGGCGCGAGTGGGGGGAGGGGGGAGATGAAAAAAAACGCTCTCCGACACGTGCGCCGAAAGCGTTGCGCAGTAGCGGCGTTGTAACCCGTGGAAGAGGGAGAGAAGGAGGAAAAGGAGAGAATGAGCGAGGGAGAGGAGAGGCGGTCGCGATCCCGATGATGAAGGAGGATAAAAAAAGAGTAGACAAAGGAACGAAGAGGAGAATGGTATGGAGACACGAGGCGCGGACGGGATCGAAAATATATGTACGTATATGTATATACATAGCGATCGCTGCACTCTCTCTCTCTCTCTCTCTCTCCCTCTCTCTCGGCCCCCCTCTGAGTTTGCCGCGCGCCATCGCTCAACCGTCTTACGCGAATCGTGTATGCGTGCACATATTGGTTCGCACATGGATTGGCGTACCGCTGGCCCGGACCTTCTGCAGCGTCTATACGTTTTTGGGCGGTACAAGCGTCATTCGGCCCTCGTTGCGCTTTCGAGCCCGCGACCAACGTGTGCCGGATGCGTTGTCGATTAAAGGACGGCCGACCGACCGGCCGAGCTAGCGCGCGAACGTTTAACGCGACGTATTTTACGCTCGCCTTCGTCACGGACGCTGCCAGAGATTTGCGCTGCTATACGCGGTGTAATCCACTTTGACAAATGGATGGAATTGGTTTTAGTCGCTGTGTGGCAAGAAAATATTTTAGCCGTCGTTTAAGGAACGGCGTTTTAACGGTTTTACGGCTCTATCGTTTTTATACACGGTCTCTCTGTCTTTATGTAATTGCAAACGCCTAGACAGGTGTAAGTATTCACACGTTCAATTCAGATTTTTTGTTTTTTAATTGGATTTATTCATATTGGATTTATTTCTCAGTGGTCAATATACCCATACGTATTGTTTCACTTTGCTTGAATTGCTACAGAAATCAGTCGAATATTTTGATATACATATTAGAATTTATTCTCTTATACTATCTAAAAGTCGACTGATCTCAACCGCTAATTCATAAGTTTGTGCAAATAAATCTCGTTGTGATACGATGCACCAGTAAAATAATTGCTAAAATGATTTTCCGTCACATTGTAAGTGATACGCGTGAAATTAAATTATATCAACGTAATATATATATATATATATATATATATATATATATATATATATATATATATATATATCAATTGAAGTTTTACTTGAATTTACTTAAAAATTCTGGATATTTATTCAGTCCGCGATGGATAAACTATTAAGGAGACATTTTACGATCACTGTTTGGAGTTAAAGGAGGTATTTTATTATATGTACGTATATATATAAATATATAATAAATTGTTTTCCAGGTCAAAGATGAAAGAGACATTGATAAGGGAGAAAGTAGTGATAAGAGAAGAAGTATGGTGTTCGAATTGATAAAAATAAAAGGATATCGACAGGAATCCAATTATCAAAGTGATTTATTATCTTCTAAATGTACTATATTGATTACGAAAAAAGAGCCCTCAAGCAACTATGTTAATATTCTGTATATAGGCTGCAGATTCAGGAAGATATCGCTCGCTATTATCATCCGAGACACGGTATATTGAATCACGAATCGTATCTATCATATCTCGTGGAGTATATGATACATTGGATATAACCACCTATATAATTAAATTAACAGAAATGCTTCATATAACAAAGTAGACGTGTGCATGTAAAAAAAATTAACTCAATGGTTTCATGAAGATATAAAAAGAAATTGGCATTAATCGTACAGCATGAGTCGGCCAAGCGGGATAATTCTTGGAGAGCGACAGAAAGACTTTGAACAAGGGACGAATTCGAGAGATGTGGAACTGACGTGGAAATACTATCCGCCGATAGACACACACAAACACACGTGCTAATGATTTGCCTCAGTGCGCAGATCATGTAACTGATACGCGGGGCATTCAAATTAATATATATCAGTACTCCATCGGGAGCGATAGAATGGGATTCGACGATCAACAGGTTTCGCCGTGTTTCCCGTTGTATTAGATCCATAATAATTAGTCGCCGGCGCGGGCGCGCCGCATTGTGGAATAGATAAAACGGCCGATCAATGCGTTTAACGAGGCGACGGCTTACCAGCCACCACGTGGCCCCGCGACAATGTTGATCGCAAAATTCATCTGCGCCCGCAGCGTGATCCGACGACAATCGGCGGAAAATTCGACGCTCGACGGACCGAGCGCAATTCTTTTCGCGCGCCCGATAAGTTTTTGTCGCGCCGCGCGTCTAGGCGCGTATATAGATGGATGTGGATTCGCAGCTGGCAGCTGAATGCACGGTATTATGGGTATTAAGATCTGGTGGGATATACGACAATGGACGCCGATGTGGTCGAGGAACAGCGACGATCTGTATGGTGTCGATTGTATATCTATATAGGTGCTGAGATTGTAATCGTATTATTATTGTATACATATATAGCTATATTATTGTACCTTCTAATCTACCGCAAACACCTGTTTCATTGAATTTCTAACTATAGATACATATAGAGGATATTTTCAAGAAGAATGAACTTTTGACGATTGGGTCAGTGCACTGGATGCAAATCGGCTTATTCGAGTATCCGCTCTTCTGGGATTGATTGTCATGAAGCGGAAAAAAAGCTTAACGTGATGGTTCTATTGTACGTCCTTGGGGAAGAAAAAAGTTTAGTATGTTTTACAGTATCAATGCTCTTGCAATCTTGATGATAGGAAAATAGGCATAGGATTATTTTTGTACGTATAATTTGCGTTTAAAGTGCTGGCGTCTATATGATCTCTTATAGCTGTAGGTCCTAAAATTTTCAGAACTAATTTTGACGGTACTCCTACGGTATAACCTCGCTCAGTTTGGAGCAAATTAATCCATCATCCTTATCGATTGTCGTTTCATTGTTAAATTATTTTTATTTATCATTATTTAGGTCTTGCGAAGTTTACTAGATGGCTTCGTTGTATTTTACCGTTTCATCGGTGAAAAGACAGAATAATGTATGGATCTGAAATAAAGTAATAGAAATAAGAATATACTTATGGATCTTGAAACAAACATGCCGGTAACCCGAAATCTAGGTACGATAGGGTATTGTATACAAAATCAAAACATATAATAAATGACTCTTCTTTATTCGCTTATTTCGAACGTTCGGTTATTCTTTGTACAAGTGGAAAACTCGGAAAAGTATAAAAATCGAATATGGTCTTTAATCCAAACGATATCCATATATTCTTTCTAAAAAAAACTTCAAGTAAAGTCCAAATTTATAATTAATTCCATGTCTGGTTACAATTTTCAAATGTAAATTAATATATAATACACAAATCGAAACTATATTTACATTACAAAAAAAAAGATTACTCGAGCCGAGAGTGCTTCAGTGCGTGACGATCCACCGAGCAATTAAACTGGTTTATATAGGATCGACGACTATCCATTAAATCGCACTCCGCGATGCGCTCGCGAAGCAATTAAGACTGACCGTCCGTATTAATACATTATATACTTCCACGGAAATCAAAACGAAACGGGCGAACGAGCATCGAAACTCAGTCCGGAGCAGCGAACCAGGAATAATGCCGCGCCTGCACCGGCATTCATACTGGAATCCCCTTGCATGTCGAGATTCGCTCACATTACTCGTGCGCCATCTAAAAAATTTGATCGAAAATCGACAGCTCTCGTTCCCCCCCCCCCTCTCTATTTCTTTGGTTGTGAAGCGTAGGCTAATCATTATATACAATGACTTGCCTAGCCTTCTCCATATAGACGGATACGCAATCTTAGCAGCTCTAATCACTTGTTTCTGTTATTCTATTGACAATCGTTAACTTAATTGCACTGAGAGAGAGCCTCAAAAAACCATTGAAGTACCTTTTGCACTTGTAAACACCAAACACAAAGGTTTTGTTGTGCAAATCCAGATGGGATTGATAAGAGTTTGAAATATGGATCGACAATGTTGTCGATTGTGTATAAATTATATTCTATTCATCATACTTGAAACCTATTCATTTCGGTTCATTTGTTATTGCTTATTAGCATCGCTACTTACCGAATGCCGCATTGATATTTTACTAAAACGACTATAAAACGAGGCATTGCTATTTCCTCTCTTTGATAACTATTCGGCGATACTTCTAGATTAGATATTGAATATAAGCTTCTGTATTGTATAATTAGATAAAGGGCGTCAGACGAGATTAATCACATCTACCCCTCTAAATAGTCTCTGGTATATGGCTATGTACTGATTTCGAGCCAGAATCTTTCATAGACATAATGTACAAAATGATGCGCATACATTTGCCGAAGTATCTTGGAAATTTCTTTACGCGATATATTCCTGGAGATTTTCGGAAAGGTGAGATAAAGGACAGTGCCTATCCAGATATATATGAAAAGTAAATTGCGATTTGTACAGATTTAGGGTTACGCATATCTGGAATTTCAATACATTCTGCCGAGGCGTGCCAAATTTACATGGTGATTATAATATAATAATTTATACTTTCATTTAGCAGCCTATTGTATTCTAGGTATCGTATTCTATAAGAAATATACATTTAATCCTACTTAGATTATTATACAGAAGAAAGAGATTTTTTAATTTATCTGGCTGAAACTATCTGTTTGGTAATATTACTTAATATGATGTTGCTGCATTTATTTGTTCATTGTATACTCAGTAGAGCAGTGATATTAGATGTTTATTCTGATGCTATCAATTAACATTGGCGTTATATATTCTTTAATGCACTAAGCGACGTTTGACTTTCAAAAAACGAATTAGAAAATTTTTGTCGAAAGTTTTATTACAAATCTGGAATAAAGTGTAATAATGGTGTTGAAATGTTAAAAGTGTTTTTGGTGACCCGGTTAGGAGTCAGGCAAGTGTTCTGAAGTGGTATAACCGTTTTCAAAATGTGCGTGAATATAAATGGAGACGACGAGTGCCTTAGCACATAGTGCTGTGATATGACCTCATAAAAAATTATTATGAACGATTATCGAAAGATTATTAGGGAGATTGCTAAGAATGTTCGATATATCATACGGCTCGTGACAAGCGTTTTTACTTCTCTTTTATACATGAGATGTACGACAGCAGAGCCAAAATTGCGGACTTTCGATCAAAAGCACTGACGCAATGACGTCGCTTAAGATAAATTCAATAAAATGAATAACAACCCAACATGACTCGTGGGAATCGTGAAAACGGTTGATTCTAATGTTTATGGGTATAACAATATCAAAACTGAGACTCAATTGTCCAAATACGATCTGTTGTAGTAAATTCATAGAAGGGATCTTCAAAATTTTACAAGTCAATTATGCTATCTGTATAGAATCTCGTAAGCCAGCTGACTGCCATACATCGAAAAAGATATTTCAACGATATTTTCAAGTTTGAATCAATCTTTCGGTAATATGAGTGTATCATATTTGAGGACGGCTACTGAATCTATTCTTAAGGGAACGAATTTAATTCCCAATTATAACAATATATTATTGGCAGAAAATTCGAAGTCTCGATATTTTTTTGATTGCGTTTTGTATCGGTATCACTTTGTCCGTTTGGAATAAAATTGATGCATGGATTAATCTGCTAAGTCAAGCGTCGAAGTCTATTTACTTAAATAAGTGGCTTCTCGTCGAAAACGTCACCCTCGAGGCTACCAACCATGAATTTCTAATTCGCGCTGCAACTAGCTTATCTATCTATACTATATACAGTATTATACACGTATACCCGAATATATATATACATGCACGCAGACACCAGCTCCTGTACATTATACGCGGAGTTGAGAGTATAAAGCTGCGGGAACGCGTTCCGAAAATCCCGATTTTCGACGGGGGCCCCTGGCAACAGTAATATAGAGGGGTATACAAGCAGGGCAAAACTCGTTTGACGCGAGCGCGAGAAGAAAGCGTGTATGGAAAATTGGCGCGCCGGAGGTTATTTTATATATATATATATATATATATATATATATATATATATATATATATATATATATATGTATATATATAGATACAGGCTGAGCGGCAGGTGCGCACGCGCTCGCTCAGCAGATCGGCGGCCCCGGATGCTCGCTCGGTCGCTCGCTCCCTGCCTCGTATACATGCGCGCGTGCACCGGACGCCGCGCGGGGCTCGGGCGTCGCACGACCGGCGAATTCGACGCCGAGGGGAACGGATGGCGGGGCGGGACGCGGGGAGGGAGAGATTGGAGCGAGCGCGAGCGATCCCGCGATGCGCGGACGTGAAGCTGTGGGGGATAAAGAGAGAGAGAGAGAGAGAGAGAGAGAGAGAGAGAGAGAGAGAGAGAAAGATGGAGAAAGACGTTTTTTTCCTCCGCATCGCTTGATGAGGATTTTTTTTCGAGCCGATGCACGCTCATGGAAGCTTGCGCAGGACGTCATACTGAGCACATATATATATATATATATATATATATATATATATATATATATAGAGGCAGGGTTAATTAGTTACTAAGCGAGTCGATTTCGACATTTTGTTCAGATTTTGATATATATCTTTTTTTTTCTCCAGCTGAATTTCATCTGAATTTCCAGAGTCTTCGTTATTCGTAGATAAAAAAATTCTCGAGAAGGTGGTATCTATACTAGTCACTTTGCGCCAATTTGGGCACGTATGCCCATAAGAGAGCTGGATAACGACTGAATTTGACAATAAACTCCGAGATAAACTCTTTAATGCTAAATTACTTGGACTGATCCTTTCGAGTCTATAAAACATCGTGCGCATATCCACGTATATGAGATTCACGATTTCACCATGGTACTGGAAAGCAGATCGTGTATTTTTCTTTTGTGAGCTCACTGGTTTATTAATACATATATATAAACGTTAAAGATTGTACTTAACGTCGGCAAGTAACTTTTTTCCTCGCTATCAATTTGGAATCTGAATCAATTTAATCTGCCTATCTTCCGGTCTTACGTAAATAACTAATAAAATGTGCATTTTTAAGTATCGGTTAATTACAGCCTTTATCATTAATTCTGATTCTTCGTTCGGATCTGCAATTCATTCAGGTATTGTCGTTAGGACAGAAAAGATGCAGTAGGTGTAAATTGCTAATTACCAACATTCTACAAATGTTGTGTGTGGAATGGAAGAACGTTAAGATTTCAGGACTTCTCTTCCTCTCACAAAACTACTGTTGATTACGAATATCACGACCTCGATCGTTCTAATATGTACCTTGATCATATGCATCGTATCTACATAGACCTAGTTAAGCTACATGCAGACGCTCTTACATCTTGGTCTTCTGCGAAAGAAAACGCGTTCGCGCGCCATCTTTTAAAAACTCGTGGTTCGACGTTCGAACTATAGATGTATATATATATATATCCACAATCTTTGTTCGATTTTCCAGACAACCCGCTGTGACTCACAATATCACTGACCTCCACTATTACACGTTCTATATCTATACGCATAAAAGATACACCCTCGTCGAAGACGGAAAGGACCGATGGCGCAACTTCCTCATTAGGCTTTTCCCGCGCGCGTTTTCCCGTAAAATTCCCGACCGGCCGGCGTATAATGCATTACACACGTATACATAACGGCGCTGCGTGGTGGCGCTCGGGTACGCATAATATATGGGAAGGGGGGGGAGCCCGCCCGAACGTCGCGCGTGCACGGACCGCGAAAGCCCCGAGCGCTCGCGCGTTTGTCGGCGATGACGTTAAGGAGCGGGGGGGGGGGGGTTTGGAGAGGGGCAGAGGGCAGGCGGCGAAGCTACGCGACACGACGACGCGGCGTCGCACAATGCCGTCATAGACAAAGGAAGAGGAGAGGAGAATTCCGGGTGAAAGTCGAAAGAATTATTACATCGCGGTTCGACGGCTGTGGCACGGGCGCAGGCGCGCGCGAGCGGAGGCTGGTCGAGGACGCCGAAACCAGCTGAAACGAGGAGCACAAAAAGAAAAAAAATATACGTATACACGTATATAGATGAATGTGTGCGTGCGCGTGCGTGTAGGGAACGAGAGGTTCGGCCCGCGAAGCGCCTCTCGAGCATTCAATATATATATATATATATATATATATATATATATATATATATATATATATATATATACACGGCGCGCTAAAATGACTTTCTGAATCTGGACGGGGTGAAGGGGTTGCCTTAATTACCCGAGATTAGAGAGGGGAGGGGGTTAAATCCTCGTCAATAAAAAGTTTTCCCTTCGCGCAGCGTACCGCCTCCTGCACAGCACGGGAACCGGGGAATTCTGGATCACATCGTCATCCTCTCCTTCCCTCGTCGCTCTCGCCACCCTCCCCCCGCCTCTTCGCCCCTTACTCGCCACCCCACCCTCTCACGCTCTCTCTCTCTCTCTCTCTCTCGCTCTGTCTGCTCTTGGGATCGGATCGATCGTGCGGATACCGCGGCACCAAGAGGGAACTTTGTCGAGGTCCGCGTTTACTCTCTCTCTCTCTCTCTCTCTCTCTCTCTCTCCCGCTCTGCCTTTCCCTCCTCTTCCGCCTCGTCCGCTTCTCTCTCCCTCTCGCCCGCGCGTTTCTCGCGCACCGCTGCGCGTCTTTAAATTTCACGCGGAACGCTCGGCTCGCTATATAGCCTGGCGCGCGCGCGCGCGCGTTTAAACGAGGAAGAGAGAGAGAGAGAGAGAGAGAGAGAGAGAGAGAGAGAGAGAGAAGGAGACGGAGAGCGAGAGAGTGAGTAAGAGAGACCGAGTGACGAAGAAGGAGAAGGACGGAGGAGACAAGGGTTTGCCCTCGGGTCCGACGCTTGTTTGCCCGAGAGTATATATAAGAGAGACGGAGCGAGCGCGCGACGGGAGCGGGGAGGAGGGCAGAAAACGCGAACGCCGACGTTGCCCCTCGCGGCTGGCTGGCTGGCTGGCTGGCTTGCTTGGCTTGCTTGGCTGGCGCACGCTCGCCAAAGCGACCGAGCTCGCGAGCTCGCAAACACACACATACACGCACGCACGAACGCGGAGATACGCCGGTTGGCGCGGGCACGCATACACGCGCCTATATACACGTGCCTATATAGTTGTAAAGTGGAAAGAGGGGAAGAGCCAGCGAACGACACAGCCAGGGAGAAAGACTGGGAGAGAGAGAGAGAGAGAGAGAGAGAGAGAGAGAGAGAGAGAGAATGACTGGGCTCGCGCGTGCACGCTCGCGAAAGAAGCGTCCGAGACCCCCCTCCCTTGATAATTGTCGCGACCGCGCCGAAATTATTATACGCGAGGTCTCGAATAAATTTCGACGAGCGTCCGCGGCTCTTTAAAATATTTTCGTATTAATATTATTCGAACGTATACCTATGTATGTATGTATGTATATATATATATATATATATATATATATATATATATATATATATATGCGCTGCGGTAAGTTCAAAAAGTTTTCGAGGACTCGCCTTTTTGGCTCCCGCCGCGAACCCGCGGCGGGCGAGCGCGCGCGCTCGCCCGGACGCGAGAGGCGAAGGTCGAAACGGGGTCGTCGGTAATTAGGTCTCCGGCCTTTATTTCTCGGTTCGTCCGGTGTCGACGGGCGAATAATAATATTTTTGAGAATAAATTTCGGAAAGGGGGGGGATTGACGGCGGCGTCTCCCTCCCACCCGTCGTGACGCGCATTCCTGCCGCGAAGACAAAGCTTTTCACGTGCGTGCGGTAGAAATCGCTCTCGCGGGGCTCTATGCTACGGCATGTGCGAGCGCGCGCGCGCTTACACACACACACACACACACACACACAGCACGTATGAAAAATGGACAAATAACCGCACGTGTAAACGCCGCGCCGCGTCGGGGATCTGGAGCGCATAAATTATTGGGAGAAACTCTGAAATACCCCGCGCAGTCGCGGAGGCCGCGGACGCCTCTCGCGCTCGATAATTGAGTAGGAATATATATATATATATATATATATATATGCGCAAGTCTGTATGCGTGTTTGTGCGCGCGAGCAGGAATGCGTACATGTATGTGCGTATGATTCTCGTGCGCGCGCGTGCTTTTCTATATAAGTAAAATCCAGATGATCCAGCCGGGCGTTACGTAATCCAGTTAAGCAGAGCTTGGACTATCACTATTCACTTGCGTGCGTACATTCGAAGGGGATTGAAAAAACGCGAGAGGACTCGCTCGTGGTGGTGTAAAAGGGACAGAATTTTCAAATTATTATACATGAAACAAACTAATTTTGAGAAGTAATGCGAGAAGTAACTACCGATGACAACTACAAAAGCAGTAGGACCGAATCATGCGATTATAAGTAAACGACTTTTCTTATGTTTTTTTTTTTAATCTTCAGAATGTCGGGAGGTTTCATGTAACGCGCATACAATTAGAGCTCGTTGAAATTCGTATCGACTGTTTCGAGCTTTAAATTCCTCCGCCCGACAATGTCAAGTATTTGCAGATTGCGTCAATGAGCATCGAAATTATTAACGAAACATTATCTCCCTCGGTTTCACGAGAATTCACGGGGCATCGGATGACGATCGTTGCCGCACGGGGCCAAAACGCGGGGCCAAGTCTCGACCGTGGCATAATCGCGAGAAGCCGAAAACGCGCGCGTTGCGACGCTGATGCGCGAACGTCGACGAACTTTTCAAATTCTCGCGGAGGATAGGAAACGGGAGTTTTAAGGGGAAGGAGAAAAAAATTTTTTTCTCTTTACTTCTTAACTTTTCGTCCGCCCCGTTAACTCGAGAGGCCCGGTATATTAAAGCGGCCGTGTCGTCGCGACGGAGTCGCTGCAAATCACGAGGAAGAAAGAATGCGCAAGAGAGACAGAGAAAGAGAGAGAGTGTGTGTGTGTGTGTATGTGTGTGTGTGTGTGCGCGCGCGCTCGCTGCCTGCGAGAGAGAGAGTCCGAGCAGAGCGCGACACGCCGCGAGAGCGGGGATGCCGCCGACGTTATTAATTCCACACTTTGTTAAGCCGTGCAGGCAGAGTCAGCCAGCGATTCATCTCAATAACTCTCCCAATCAAGCCACGGCAATTACCGAGGGCATAGAGGGACGCTGCAGCGGCGGACGGAGCTCGTAACCCCTCCTCCCAGTCCCCCCCACCGCCACCCCCGGCCGCCCAATCCGCCGGACAATTTCTCAATCGTCAATCCCTACTGACCGGAAGCCGCGGTTCTCCGTCAGCCCCTCTCTCTCTCTCTCTCTCTCCCTCTCTCTGTCTATCTTTGTCGGTCGAAAAATTCGTCGACGACTCGGTCGACGGTCGACGCGCTCCGCGTATTATGATGTGGCGAAGCATCGGTGGACGCGCGATGAGCGGGGTGGCTTATATATATATATATATATATATATATATATATATATATATATATATATATATATATATAATTGAAATCAAAAGCCGCGTACGATGGCAAAATATATATGTGTGTGTGTGTGTGTGTGTGTGTGTGTGTGTGTGCGTGCGTGTCGTTATATTTGTACACATACATACGTGCATGCATACATATCGGCGAAGCCGAGGAGAGTCAGCCGCAGAAGGCCTTGGGGAGCTCGTCGATGCCGCGGCCTATTCTATATACGCGGCGCGCTCCGATATCGCGCGCCTCGATCGCTATTTTCGAGTTTTACGTTTCGACCCATTCGCGCGCACCGGCGTCGTCAATCGGCGCGTGTGCGCGTCCGTTTGTGTGTGAGCGCGCGTGCATGTATATATAAAATATACAATATACGATACGACGAGGATGAAACACGAAGTGCGGCGCGCGCGGAGTCGCGGGGACGCGCGAGCGTCAAAGTTATGCGCCGGGGGGATTGAAAGAGGGGAACTCCGTCCCTCTCTATACCTTTCTCTCTCTCTCTCTCTCTCTCTCTCTCTCTCTCTCTCTCTCGCTCTCGGCTCACCGCGACTATTTTTGCGCGCTTTTTTATCGACTGGCCGAATCGATGCGCGAGTGAATATATATATATATATATATATATATATATATATATATATATATATATATATATATATACACACACATATATACATATAGCCCCCGAGGCTATTATATGCGCGCGCATGGCTGAGAGCCGCGGCGGCTTTATCTATATATATATATATATATATATATATATATATATATATATATATATATATATTGTGTGTGTGTGCGTGTGTGAATATCAAGATCCGCGGGCACCTAGGCTTTTTCGCCTTTTTTCGTTTGCGAATCGCTGAGCTTGTTGGTCTTCAGCTTTTTTTCGCGAGTGTATATGTGTGTGTGTGTATATATATATTTCAGACGTTATTGTTTTGCC
The DNA here is from genome assembly GCA_018907035.1 of Sycobia sp. Sy_11. Lineage (NCBI taxonomy): Eukaryota > Metazoa > Arthropoda > Insecta > Hymenoptera > Epichrysomallidae > Sycobia > Sycobia sp. Sy_11. Next base: position 1,534,685 of record JACCIC010000060.1, on the reverse strand, counting down.
TTAATGCAGAACTTTGTGAGTTTTTAACATCCGGGGCGATATCAGAATGTTCAGTGCTATGACATTATAACGTATAGTTTATCCAAATATTTATCAAAATATTTGGTTACGCCTTTTCTTGCCTTTCATTGAATTTGGACCTGTTTAGTAGAAATTTAGTAGGAAAAGACTGCGCTTATCAGTATTTTCTTGATCTTTATTTTGCATTTTGTTCATACTTTTATATCATATTACATACAGATAACATGATTATAAATAGTATGTGCGTATATATAACGAATTTATTGAAATTCATATACTGCCAAGTTATTTTGTTGATAACAAAGGTCTGCGGCGCGGCAGTGAATTCGCTACTGATTAGGAATATATATATATATATATATATATATATATATATATATATATATATATATATATGTGTATAGCTGTATAGTTGCGCAACGTTGTAGAGGTTCACGTTATATTTAGAGCCCGTTGTGAAAACCGCACGAAGAATGTTTTCACCGAGCTTTACGCTCAAGCGCAGGTACCTATATAGATATATATACACATACCAAATATAGGCCCATTATACATCCATATCTGTGACGCAGAGATTTTGTCAGCGAGATAACAAGTTCTTGCGGTATAATACGTCAGCGTGAAATTTGCAATTATTTAAAATTTTTTTCATATTTATAACAGTAAATCTCGCACGATTCAATGAGCAGACAAAAAAGTTGACGATTTTCCTCAATCGTGGACGCTGTATATATATATATATATATATATATATATATATATATATATATATATATATATATATATACAATCTCGAAAACTGCCTGGTAAAGCCGGGCAAGGGGACAAGCGCCGAATTATCGATTTTCGTTCGGCTCGCGGAAAAACTTTCAGTTATATCCGCAGCTGCTCTCGACTGCTTCGCTACATTATTCCACCCGGAGATTATATATATATATATGGTCCAAAAACAGGCTCTCGGCAATTCATTGCCCGGCGATGGATCGGGGCGAGAAGGTGGGGGGTCGGAAGGGGGTATTATTTAGTCACCCCGTCACCCCGCGGACCACCGACAGTGAGCGCTCGTTCGCTGACTATATATAGTCTGTGTATATAATATATATATATATATATATATATCCGTGTGCGCGCGCGCGTGCATCCAAGTGTGCGCGGCCCGATATATCGATTAAAGGCCCGCGGCGGCCGGCGGTGGCGGAGCGCTCGCGCGAGCGAGCGAACGGGCGATCCCGCATTGTGCGACGACGGGCGAGCGCTCTCGCTCCGCGGCGGCCGACGACTCCCTCGCGGCGCGCGCGGGCGCGATCGCTCGGTTTTCGCGCGCGGCCAAAGCGAGCTCCGACCGATGCGGGCTGCGGGAGCGACGAGGACGAGGAGGTGGAGGGGAACGGGGCGAGAGAATGAGAGAGAGAGAGAGAGAGAGTGGGAGAGCGGGAGAGGGGGGCCGGGGCGCGGGTTGCAGAGGCGGGAGGGCGTCCGCTTCTTTTTTTGGCCTCGCGTCGTTCTTTGTTCTTTTCGGTCCGCTGCGTAATTTGCCGGAGAGCGAGCGCCTCGCGTTCGCTCGTTCGCTGGCTCGCTCGCTCGCTCGCTCGCGAGGGTTATATAGAGAAGATTGCCGACCGACCTCGTCCGGCCGAATTATTGACGAGGGTCGGGCAGAGCGAGCGCGCGCGGCGTGCTGGGAGCGCGGGAAATTATTGCCCGCGCGGCTCGGCGACGCTGCAGCGCCCGACGCTCCGAATCCCTCCCCCCCTCCCGCTGTCCTTCTCTCTGCCCTTCTCCCTCTTCCACTCACATTCTCTCTCTCTCTCTCTCTCTCCCCCCTCTTTCTCATTCTCTCCGCATTCCCACATTTCTTTGGGTGACGTTAATTTCTTTCTTTTTTTTTTTTAGCCGAATAAAGGAGCCCCGAAATTTTCGGAAAAGCGGGAAAAGCCTTGAAACGCCAGGAATTTCGGGGCTTCCGTCGTTAGGAACGCCGGCGGCGGCTGTGTCCAGCGTCCCGGCTAGTGTCTCACCGCCGATCTATAATGGGGTTGAGACGAGGTTGCCATCGGGGACCGCACGGGGCGGCGTGGTCGACGGTGATTCGAGCCTTCGAGGTTTACGTACAAGGGCGACTCTTTCTACCCTTTAATTACGCAAAACGAGATTTTTCTTGTTCGGTGAACTGTCGAGAGGGTTATTAAAGAAAAATTCTACACATGCCCAGAAAATGTAGTAATCACTAACCGGAGCGATAAGTGATACTTTTATAAAGAGTATTTTTCAAAGTTTGGATGAAAATCGCTCGAAAAAAAGGTTTTGTCATCGAAAAAATCCTACTTAATTGCAACAATAACTTTTTTTTATACAGCCGATATTTTTTGAATACCAACCTAGGGATATCAAAATTACAAGCGGCTTTGAAACGAAACAAATTTTTATTTTCTTCAGTTTACGATCTGCTTCCGAGATTTTATTTCACGCGAACGTGAAGCCTTAGTAAAACTCATTTATTAGATAAAGAAAGATATCTTAAAAGTAATTTTTCATCGCTTCTCCATACATTATAATTGGTGACGTTTTTAAGATAGTTTTGAAATATTTAGTTGCTCAGTTGACATTTTTTCATCGATTGAAAACGAAAAGCAAACGGTAAATCTTATAAATGAAAAAAAAAAACATTTAGCTCTTCAGTTGCAAACTTGTTTGACAAAAAAAAAATGTTGTACTTACAAGAAGAAATTGGACGACCAACAGATATAGGGAAATCAGGCGGATTTCGTCCAGATCGAGATATCCGATTACCTCAAAAACGCGACCGGTAAAATTCTCAAGACCGAAGGCTTCCCACGTCCCGCGATCGATACTCAATCGCTGAGAAGTACGGTCCTTCCGTACAGTCCATTTCGATGTACAAAAGTCGTACCAAAGTCGATGAAAAATTCAAATTACAATGAAAAATGTATTGCAGTGTAGCGTCGTTTCGTGATGAGCAATATTTTTTTTTTTTTTTTTGTTATCGAGAGTAGTTGGATCAAAAGATTCTCGGCTTTTAATTTCAAACTCTAGTTTTTCCCGTGTTCGCTTTTTCGCTGCACACCACGAATGCGGTATTTATCTCGCTCGTGTACTTGCACTTTAGTTACAGAGAAGAACGACGCGACGAGGACGAATAAATCTTGAAACGCGTTTTACCGAAATATCATGGACATTAACGGCAAGATAATGTTCTCATACTTTTCTTTTTCTTCGAAAAAATCTTGAGAATAATACAGATCTTGAATAAAACCTGTATTATTAAGTATACGGCTCGTGTACGTGTAGCGACAAATTCACATGAATATTTGTGCATTGTCCATTGGTCGTAAAACTGGTTTTTGGGAAGCACTTGTGTAATAACCGTCCTTAGGAGCACGAGAGCGTATGAAAAAAAAAATGAGCGTACCCCAATTCTAATACAAACATTGCGATCGTATGATTTACCTTGGCTAACGTACAGTGCGAAGCTTACACAGTTGAATTTTTATCAATTACGTACGAAGACGCGTCTATTTCCCCCCCGCGAAAGCTTCGCAATCTCGAACGTGCACGGCCGAGCGAGTACGGTTTGCCGGCCCTTTAATAAATTACCGGCGCGCGTTTGCACGACAAGCCCTCCGATAAAACAAGGACTCCCCCCCCTCATTTCGCCAACCCTCCCCCTCACATACACACACACACAGACACATAAACGCGCGCGCTCCGCAATCAGGCTGCGCACGGGGCCGACCGAGAAGCTGACCGCGCGAACGATGCGTCATCTAGGCGCGATCGTAACGGCGACCCGCCAAGATTCATAAACACGCGCGTCTGCGCGTAATTTATCGAAGTTTCCCTCGGAGGCGTTTTCGCGAGGGTTGCGAAACTGACCCCCCCCCTCCCCGCCCCGACCCACGCCGCCACCGCGCGCATTAGGACGGCGAGACCGCTCATAAATATATATATATATATATATATATATATATATATATATATATATATATATCCGTACATATATACATAATGTGAGCGTGAATGTATCAGATAGGGCCGAGGAGGCGTCCTTATCCGCGGACGTCGCGGATTATTTAGATGTATAGGACGGTATAGGAGCCCCCGAGCCCCACCCACCACGGTCAACCCCGAAAATTCTGGAGCTGTCGCAGGACCCTCGCCCCCGCGCCGTTCCCGCCGTATAAATCTTCGAGGCGCTCGGGGATATATATGCATATATACATATATATAGTTTTGATGAAAGCGACTTTGCGGTATTGTGCACGGACGTCAATATATTATATAATTATATATATATATATATATAGATCAATGTACGGCTGAGGGACGAAGTTCAGGCGGTAACAGCAGCGAAGTCGCGGGTCGACTTTCTTAGAACGCGTGTGCACACTCACACATGTTTACACATGCGTTCGCGTACGCCTCTAATCTCGTCGTAATCGTCGCGCTCCGTAAAACGTCGTGAAAACTACATCTATAGTTTATTTTCAATCGAGCACATATAGATGTTGGAAGGTTGCATGAAAAAGCTCGGCGCAATTGCTTGGCGCAAGAGAGGCGTACACGCGTTGGGAAATAATTCGCGCGTTGTCGGGTATTATTATACAGACAGGTTGCATATAGCGAGTTACGACGTTTTTTCGCTGCATTATCCATCAAATATTTTTTTCTCGCGTTTTTTTCACTTTTCAGTCTCCTAACTGTTTTTTGGTTTTAGTCTCCCAGGAAGTTGGAGGGTGGAGCGCCGAGAGACCGGCAGATAAGTCAACCATCGCACCGACTAAATATCTAATGAGTTTGTTTTTTTCTTCAACATCGAATATCACTTCTGGGGACGGGGAAGTCGTGCGCGTTCAATACATGCATAATTAAGTTACGAACCGAGATTTGGCGCGTCCTGCATTCTTCTCGAATCAATAATGACATTTGACCTCTATGAAATGACAAGCTATTTGTTGTAGAGACGGAGGAATAATTTTTCATAACTCTTGGTGGCTAATCTTGAAGTGAGGAAAGCACTCGTGAAAGTAACTTATAAACGAATGAAAAATATGTATTTCTCCACTTTCTTGGTATTATAAAGCACGACGGATTTTTTTTTGTTTTGAAAAATGTTTGAGGCAAAAGTTTTGAAGATAATTCGACAGAAGAATCTCGAAGCTTTAAATCCAGACCTTTGAAGATTAAAAAGTAAATTAAAATAGAACCTAAGTCAGTAAGTGAGGGCAAGGCGTATTTTTACAAACTATATATTCGTTTAATTTTACAAAATCGTCAATTCTTGAGATAAATGTCGACGATGGCAACATCCAATCTTCGTTACATTAAATTTTTCGTAACGGAACTCGAGTTCAGAATATCGTTATATACAAATAATTCTTCAGCCTGTCTATGCGTTTACATTAAAAACCATCTGGTCGATGGACTAAGGCGTCTTTAGAAGCGTTCGCCATTACACGATGGCTTCACGCGAAAGGATTTGCTTAGCTCATAAGTAAACAATGATCGTACTCGTTGAATCGGCGTTGAAATGGCTAAATCCAAAGACACAACATTCGTAAAAGAAATAATATTATAAGCGAGGAACTTGGAAAAAATCACTTAAACGAGGGAATGCGCGTATATAAGCGAGAAGAATAAAATGTTTGCCGGATGTTTGAAAGGGATACCTTACGCCGGCGGAAGTATTGTCAGATGCATAGAACAAAAAGACATTTTGTCCCGTGTCTAACGACCGGGCGAAACTCTTCAAAGACGCGTGAATTAGACCGAAAATTTAATGTATTCATTTTCGTAGCCGCCCAATTGTAAAATCAATGAGAATGTTCGAAAAAAAAAACAACAACACGGATGACCATCTAATGGCTGATAGGAGATTTGACGAAAGACGCCAAAGTCATTGACATAGAAATTCCTATATATGAGTTTTAAATTAACACACAAATACGTGAACTAAACATATGGAGTAAAATCAGTTTTTCGATATGCTATCCTGTCAAAGAAACTTATAAACTCGTGAAATTAAAATTTCGCTCACATTCGATTTTCGAGAGTAGAAAATCTAATAGCCGATGTATATATATAATGTCTGTATGCATGAGAGAGAGAGAGAGAGAGAGAGAGAGAGGGGCAGGGAAATGTATACGCGAAGGCTCGTGACTTTCGACAATCGTGCCAAAATATACGATAAATAACGAAAGTAAGCCGACCGTCTTCTTATAGCTCGCGATATATCATGCGCTGGGGAGATAATGAATTCAACCAATCCATACTTTTTCAATTGCAACTTTAAACTGTTGTTCTTTTTCTGCTGCGTCTACGGTTGATTTATAATCGTTTTTTTTTTCTTTTTTAGCGTTGTAAAGCTAAACGCGCATCTAGTGCCGAACGAAAATCCGCCTCGACCGCGATGATGGCCGCGTTGGCGAGTTTTTCAGCGCAAAGAAATTTCGAGGATTTAATCGCGAACGTACAATGGTCCCATTATACGTATTATAGATGACAAAGAGATCTGGAGACACCTTATTCCGTTACGGTGCTCGCGACGTATCCAATGTAGGCCGTTGCACGAATTTGCGGCGCGTACTTTGTCGCAAAACGGTATTTTTTCGGCCGCAATCGTCGTTGAACTTCTGTATAAATTGAAACATGTGCTAAAAAAGCGCGATATCATCATCGTGCGGAGCGTTTAAGAAATTCAAGTTCAGGGTTAGATCGCGGAACAAGTTTCATATTCGACATTCGCGTAAGGAAATTCACATTTTTGTCTGCGTCCGGTTTATCGTTTTTTTTTTTTTTTTTGTTTTTTGATTTATATCCACGCGTAGAAAGTGAACAAAATTTTTCATCTCGTTACGAAGTTATTCGATAATTAATGCATCTATCCGGACATATCGTAATACTACGTAAATTGTTAAAGAAAAGACATTCGACTTGACTGAACTTGACTAACGACGATTCCGCATTTACCCTCGAATTTACCCGCGTGCTTGTGGCCATTAGGCTGGCGCGCGCAAGAGTCACGAGAGAGCGCCGGGTCGTTTATCGGTGCGGCGGGCGAGAGGTGTGGGGGTGAGGGGGGCCCGGTTTAATTTGGCGATCCGCATCTTCCTGGTATATATATATATATATATGTATATATATATA
>JACCIC010000060.1:1472500-1522500 GCA_018907035.1 Sycobia sp. Sy_11 | reverse complement strand
CCTTCCTCCGCAACGTCGGCCCGCGCCTCGCTCGACTCGCTCCTTTATTCTCTCCGCTTCTTCTCGATTTCGCGACTAAAAGAGAATCGGCCGACGTGGTGGCGAGGGAGGGGGTGGGGGGGGGTAGAAGGAGGAGGAAAACGCAAAAGCCCGGGATAACCGAAAATTCATGCTCGGTAACAGCGGGTAACATATTTATTAGATTCGCTCGACCCGTGTTCTTTGAGCTCCGCGTTTAATGAACTTGCCCTGTTGCCCGGCTGGCGCTTAACCTTGTACTTATGTATATATAAACTAATCTCAAAGGGGGCATGTCTTATTTGTTCCTTTGTCCTTTTTCTTTTTGTACACGCGAATATATACATATAGATAGAATTTTACTCAAGCTACCGAGTCCAAAACAAAAAGTTAATTCTACACTCCCATTAATTTTATATAAATACATTGTACATGGAAATAATTGCGTTATAATGCGATTAATTATATAATATGTTATTCGTATGTTTAAATTGCTCAAATGTTATATACATTATGTCTTCCCGGAGATAAGACTTATGTTATATATAAATACCATTCCTAGTCCTTTCACGTTTATTACATGGGACGAAAAAAAAAAACTGGATTCCGAACGCCGTTGAAGAAGCCTCAGTACAGTTTTCGGGCGACCAAAGCAGTCCCTTCCCTTCACCTCATATTTCTACTCGCAATAAAGTTAGCTCAACAATATCCATAAGCCAGCCGTGCGTTCGGTCTCGTAGCAGTCGATTCTTCAGAGACAATTCTTTAGCCCGTATCTATACAGTTCTTTTACATTTAGCTCGACATCAAACTATACGACTTTTATAAATCTTGTTCCATTGCCGATATTATCGTTCATGGAGATTTTATAAGCCTATTCATTTGCCGGGGCATTGTTTTCGTTTTTGCCAATAACCTTCGGAGGCTTGCATTGGCCCATGCAAGACTTCGAGACCATCTCCCTACAAGAGTATTCTATTCGTTTTACAGTGCATACCGGGACTTCTTGGTAAAACGCGTCGGTTAAATTTTGCGGTTTCTGGCGCACGCAAGTTCTAAACTCGGGCAGTCGCCGAGTTGCCGTTAAAAGTGTCCACGGATGCCACTTATCGCGGTGAGGTCGCGACCCTTTTCATTATAAAATATCCAATTTTTTCGTTCGCTTACTCTTAATTACGTACAATATTGAAAATTCCATAATGACCCAGTAACTAGGCGGGATTTCGGCGCATGTGCGCAAACAGAAAATAAACGAAAAAAATTTTGGAAGACTAGGTAACCAGTCCCAATCGTTTAATCTAAAGATCGAACGAGGGAAGAAAAAATTTTCTTCCTCCAAAATGAATCGTTCGACAAGTGGCGGTGTTCCGTTTTCATCGACCGAGACCACCATCCCGTGGCTATCATCGATCAATAGCAATCTTCATTAGATGATCCATGCATTAGAATGCTCGTCGATTAGAAAATCAATATCAACAATACACGAGTCTCGGCGCGACTTTGCGCGAGGATCGCTCGTTCCCGACTGAGAATCACCTTTTGGATCATGCGCGTCGGCGCCAACGATGTATTTTACAGGATTCCCCGCTCATATTTGGATTTTGCACCGTTTGCTCGTTGCGCCTAGATGATCGATTGTTCTCACTTGTACAGACTTAGCGTGTTCCATAGCATACGCGGCACTCGAAAAAGCTAACGCTGCGCAGTTATCGCGCATTAAAGGCTGGAAATTTCATTTTGCCAGTTGGCGGACTCGTGGCGGAAGAAGGATCGTCGAGGAGGCGAGGGCTTCGGGCGTTTCGGCTCTCTTGGTAATAATAACAACGCGCTTGTCTCGGGTAAAATTTCGATTGAATGTGGCCCCTAAATAACATGGAAGAGAAGCTGGGTAGGAGCTTCTAGGAGGGGGGGGGTGGAGGGCTCGATGGCTGCGTATACGCGCGCACGACTCCGCTGTAATCCTGGTGCGCTGTAAGCGAACGACGAGTACTTATGTAACATCAGTGATGAGCATATATATATATATATATACGCAGTTATAATGCATAGATATGATTAATCTCCGACACTGCTCATAGGCACGCGGACAATTTTTCTTATTATTGTGTTATTTAATAACTTCTTTGCGCGGATAGCGCGAACTGAACTATACGAGCGCGCCAATTATAACGCGAAGTGCGACAAATTTTGCGCGATTTATCCTCAATTTTTTCATCAACACCTTATGTCGTTTGTCATCACGTAATGTCAGAATTAATATCGCGTTGAACGATTCATTGCGATCGGTTGACGAGCTCGAGAGATTTTTGCGACCATGCGCGAACAAAACGCTGTCTTTTTATGAAATCGGTGTGTGGATATTGGAACTTATTACATGTATAATATACCCAAGAGCAGACTCTTGACCTCCATTATAAAACGGAACAGGACGAACGAGGAAGGAAAAATATATTAGCGAGTAATTCGAAACTTTTCGGGCGGTATAGGTAGCGCGTTATAGATACATAATATACGTATAAGGAAGCAAGGGCACGAGAATCGTCCTTTTCTGGCCGGCATTGCACGCATAACATCCTTTCTCTTCTCTCATTATCGCCTCGTTCTTCGCCGTCCTTTCCATCCCTCCTCACTCCGATCGATCTCCCGCCTCCGTCGTATAATACCGAGCTCTCCCATTCCAATATATATATATATATATATATATATATATATATATATATATATATATATGTATGTATGTATGTATGTATATATATATATATATATATATATATATATATATATATATGTATATATGTTTATATTATACGTTATACGCATGCGTATGCGTATATGCAGAGACGTCGGCCTCTTGCAAGCCAGGTTTGGCAAGGACGCGAGGATCGGCGGTGGGGGGCGGGACTAAAACCAGGAAGAAAAAAGAACGTATTGAGGTTTTTTTTTTATCATTTATAATTCGGCTGTATATCTATGTAGAGGGTGGCCGTAGTTGGACTTCTTCAGATTGAGAAAAAGACATTTTAACTCCAAAAACACATAGTTCTAATTATTTATGCTCGTATACTATACATTAATATATGCGATCTTCGTAAATCACGTGGCTCGTTACAAGGGTTAAGATCCATTAAATAACGAGATCTTAATCGTGATATATCGGTAAAATTAGGGAAACTGAGATATCGTCAAAATCGTGTTCGCGGCTTTATATTTTATTAGTTTAGCTACAGTTTACTTATTTTGCAACAAATGAAAAACTCGCATTTGGTTGTTTTGGATTTTGTTAATTTTTCGCCGCTCGTCCGAAATCTCATTTACACATATATAATATCTAATCTATTTACGTCTACCAATATCAATTTCATACCTTAGGCAGCTTTGGCGAATTGAAAAGTGTCCGATCGTTGCTTTTTATTGCGACCATTTCGCTGCGCTGGATAGACATATATAATATATACGGTATATGGACACATCTGGTCTTGCGTAATAACCGTCTATATTATCGCGCTGATTTTCCCATTGATACCAAATCACCGACGCAGGAATAAAAAAAAAAAAGAAAAGAATCTATAGGATCCTGTAGATTTCGAGAGCAGATATACGAAATTACGAACGATGCGGTTATGCTAAAGATATATATATATATATATATATATATATATATATATATATATATATTCTTTTTTCTTTTCAACGATCTGTTCCACTTTCTCCGGTCAGCCCGAGGACTAATGTCTGTCCGCGAACGATAGTAACATCAATTTTACTGCGTATATTCCATTGATCCCGTCGTTTTATTTGAAGGTATGGAAATAAAAACAACATCCATTATCCTCGGTGTTTAAGGTTTTCTTCTTCTTTTTTTTTATTATTATTAAGTCCTTTTTCAAAACATCAGAAACCTAATTATGACGTCTAATATAAATTCGACAGTTTTCAGAGGAAAATTACGTTCTTCGTTGGAGGCGGGCGGGGGCAGCGATTTCTTTTAAACATTTCCATTACTTTCTATTGTAGATGTAAACTTCTTCCATCGAGCGTTCCAAAGAAGACAAGTGGAGCCGAAGAGAAATCCAAGAGATAGATAGAAGAGAGAGAGAGAGAGAGAGAGGGGGCGAGAGAGGGTGGAAGTGAGATAGGTGGTGGGGTTGGACAAGACCTCCTGCACTTCCTGACTTGTGGAAATTTTCGCTCGCTAATTCTACGACAAGGGTATACTCTATATATATATATATATATATATATATATCTATATAGTCATATATAGTATATACATTCCTCGCCTGTCCTCTGTCGTAGTGCTTCCATACCTTCGTGCTATACAGTACCCATCTACGGAGCTAATTAAAAGCTGGCTCGCGTTCACTCATACGTAAAAACATATATATATATATATATATATATATATATATATATATATATATATATATATAAATACGTACACACTTGTTTTTATGTAGACTTATTTACTCTCTAATTAATATTAGTCTGCATTTGGAAAGTACATAGAATAATCGTTTTTTTTTTGTACAGTCAATTCACGAATATGATGTACAATATCATTCGCCAAAGAAAAAGTTCGGATACAGATGGTCAGTACTTAGTCATAAACTTTGTCGAATACTTATAAGTAATCTTTCGACAATTTTGCCTGGATGTTTTCTAAAAAAAAATTAATTATCAACATCTCCCAATAGGATTTAATGGATTAAAATCATATAAAAAAATTGCGTACATCTAGAATGACATGTTTGGAAATATCTCGGTTGGCAGATCTTTTCAGTTAATTGGATTTTATATATAGGTGCAACTATATCCATGGGACATTTCACATAATTTACGTAAATACATTTTTACTCTACTCCCATCCCAGTACAACCTTCCGTAACTTTGTCATCAATCCCCCTTTCTCATTTTGAATGTATCATTTATTCATATATAATATGCATTTCATTTTCGGAATGGATTTCTACACGTTAATTCAATTCTGACTTAATTAATTAATTGTGAATTTATGATAGCTGATTGATTAACTGTTAAATTATTATGTAAACATTGTAAATTTTACGAATGATTGAGTTTTACAAATCACTGGATACCGATAATTTTCACTCGTTCGGATTAAATAATGCAATATATTAGATGAATTTATAATTTTTACTGGACATCGAATGTATATCTATATTCTGGATAGACGGGAGCAACCGCTCGTGAAAATTGTCGATACTTCCGAAGTCCGTTGCATTAAGTTGTTCAATCGCAATTTCAGACTGCTCTAGAATATTTCTATTTCTTCAAATGCCACGTTTTCTCAGGACCTCGCCCATATCAGCTTAAAATTCTCGGACAAGAAAAGTAGACGGGTGCACTGTGCGCGCATTGTATTTCCTGTTCGTCCCCAGGCAAGCTCGACCATGATTACGCGCTATTCGCAATCTTTCTGAAACATTGACTGGAAGCTTAGCGTCATTGTCGAAGAAATCTCAAAAAAATGCTTACAGGATCACGGCTGGCTTCTTGGTTCGCTATAGGACGACGCGTGTAAATCTTTAGCGGCTCTCCTCGCTGGCTCGAAACAGTAGCTATATAACATGGTCACCTGGCAGTCCTTACGGTTCCGATTGTATTTTACGGCTATCGCTAATTAGTTCAAGTAGAAAGGTGGAAAGACGAGAATAAGCATACGTATGACTTTTTGTGGGAAACCCCATCCTCCTCCGTGAAACCTGCTCGTACATACACGTTCTTCCATTTCGTGGTACACGTATCTTTCGCGCAATTCGCATATGGACGACCACGGCCCTATCATCCACAATATAGTCGCTCGAATCGCGTCGTCCGAGTCGCGAGTTTTACGCGCCCGAACGAAGGTGCGAAGGCGTCTCTTTGGCTTTTCTGTCTGAGCTGTGTCGCTGCCCCCCTCCCCGCCCCGGTTACATATAGGCCACGACAATTTCCGTATACGTCGGTAGCGAAAAATCACCTCCAGCCCTCCCATCCTCCATCGCCCGATACATTTATGGGCCTTTCGTTAGTTTCCTATATTATGATCGTGGAACGAGCGGTGTGTGAAAGTACACACACACACACACACACACACACGTCATACACGCGAGAGGGTGGACGATTCACGGCGATATGCGGGCTCGCACGCCGTGTGCGATGCCCGCACAGTGTCGCCATATATATATATATATATATATATATATATATATATATATATACAGCGGTATCATCAGCGCACACTGCATCATCAGCCGTCAACCGGGATATATATATATATATATATATATATATATATATATATATATATATATAAAATATATCTGGGCCGAGGAGGCAACAGCGCGAGGCGCGCATTAAAGGGGGCGTCGAGGGGAGAGAGGATAAGCACCAGCGGTTGAAGCAGTGGTGTGCGGGACGCGCGGGCTGACCGATCGATGCGCGCAGCTCTTGGCTATATATATATATATATAATATATATATATATATATATATATATATATATATATAATACGAGATGTATTTATAGCCGCGAGAAACTTGCGCGCGCGCAATCACCTATCCACCCACCTACACACACACACACACAGAGCAGTAGAGAGAAACAGAGAGAGACAGAGAGAGAGAGAGAGAGAGAAGAGAGAGAGAGAGAGAGAGAGAGAGAGAGAGAGAGGCGCAGAAGTTTTGTGTATTATATATTATAAATAAATAAATATATATATATATATATATATATATATATATATATCTCTTGCCGATTGAAATTTTTCAAAAAAGTTTTTTGTGGACGGCCACCCGCTCTATTACTATATATATATATATATTTATATACACCTATCCTATGCGCCTCGGCATGATTTGACTCTCTCTATATATAATACACTAGTGTGGCGCGTGGATGTCGAGCAATACGCTGAGTCACGCTAATTCACTCTGCTCCCGTTTATATATATATATCCATAGTGGATTGTAATTAATTTGTTAATGATGATGTTGTTTTCGTTACCGTAAGTATATATTATAATCTTTTCTCCCAAACTTCGAAGTTCAGAATCCGTTGCATATATAAATATGTTTTAGTATAACGATTATTGATCTTTATCCGAGTCGGAAGAATACTAAAAAAATTCGACCATTCTCTCTCTCTCTCTCTCTCTCTCTCTCTCTCTCTGTCTCTTTCTCTCTCTCTCTTTATCGCTCTATATGTATATCCATATGTCTTTATCTCCTTCGCTCTCTCGACGAATTAAATTACCCTTGTCTTTAATCGCTTTTATGAAATGTGCATTTGTAGTCGGCGAACCGAAAAGAAAAAAAAACCGCGAGTGTTACACCTTCTATATATAGAATAAACGATTGCACGAGTTGTAAAGCCGTAATTGAGAATCAAGGGGAAGCCGAAGGCGTAATTGCCTCGGCAATTATTCGCTGCTCTTTCATTATCCGTCTGCTAATTAATTAGATACTTATAAAGATTTTCGAACTGGCAGGGCGCAGTAGTATCTTTTTTCGATTGGGTTTTTGGTCATTTTCATGTAACGCGTGCGAGGACTGTTTTATTTGTAGCTCTTATGATTATATCTATACGTACACGTGGTAAAGATACAACGACTAAGTTTAATAGAAACAAAATAGATTATTTAAATGGATCGAAGTCTATTTAATTTATATAAATCCTCTTGGCAGTTAGAAGTGTTAATGAAGTTGTAAAAATCGCATCTCTTCTTTCATTTCTCAACAGACCAAAATTCTCATCATTTCGTAATTAACAGATGGCACTCGGTTTTACAAATTTCGATATGAGTAGAAGTTATGATTGATTAGAGATAAACTATATGAATAAACTTATTGAACGAAGGCTCATAATATTATTAAAACGATGGACCCAGTAAATAATTTATCGCTTGTGCACAAATGAAGAAACAGAGTTTATAATCAGTCAGCCAAGCGATTATATTTGATTGACTCGGTATCTCAGTACTATACATATATATATATATATATATATATATATATATATATATATATATATAAATATACATATATTTCTTCTTTTTAATTTTACATAAAAACTATATTAAACGCCTTATTAAAAAACTTTATTTTGGTTATTCTCTCTCTCTCTCTCTCTCTCTCTCTCTCTCTCTCTCTCTCTCTCTCTCTCACTCTGTCTCCCCCTCTCTCCTTAGCTTTGATAAACGCAGTTTATCGAACATTACGAATTAGTTGTTAAACAGTATATAATATATGCAAGATATGTATTACCCCAAACTATTTAGTATATATATATATATATGCGGTTGAAAGATAATTGTGCTTACTCGTCGCATACTTGAAAATTTTATAGTCTATAATCAACTGTATGTACACATATACAGAGACTATAATTGTCATATAAACGAACCCCTTTGTATCACTAACAGTTATGGAAAAACTTCCGTCCGTTAAACGTCGATTAATTTTCACCCCGAGCACAGCTTGTGCAAATAATTCGCGTGCGTATATATATATATATATATATATATATATATATATATATATATATATATATAGCATAATCAAGCCCCCTTCAAATTTAATTTCGAGTCCCGCATCAGCAAAATTCTTGATACTTCCTCGGAGCAATTAGTCGCTGGCCGACTCTCGCGCACTGGCATCGACGTTCTATATATATGTAGAAGGGGCCAGGACACACGCACGCGCGCGCGCACACACACACATGCGCTCATACGTAGGCAGGCAGAGAAGCAGAGAGAGAGAGAGAGAGAGAGAGAGAGAGAGAGAGAGAAATATTCTTTCCCTCTTGGGATTTTCATCGACGCGGCCGCGTGCCGCTGTCGCGGCTCCCGCACGAATATAGAGATATATACATCAGCTACAGTTCACACTGCACAGACACTGCGCTAGTCCAGTCGCGCGAGCTGGCGTAAGCACACACACATACACACAGCCACAACACACACACACACACACACACACACGTGTACGAGGCATTTAAACACAGGCGCTCTTGGCTCGGAGCTGCGAATCTATATACGATATATATGCGACGTAACGGCCGCGCGACGCCGGGCCGCGCCGGCAGCGGCATCAGCGCGCCACGCTCGGGTCCCCCTTTTGCGCCGACCTTAATTTATATACACTTTCGTTTGCATTGAATTTCAAAGTGACCGCGGCATTAATCTCCGTTCCTCCCTTCCCGCCCGGCCGGCCCTCGCGTTCTCCCCCGTTCCCCGCTTCACCCGCTAACCTCCGCCACCCGCGCCCTCTCGGCGGGTTCGTTTCTTCGTCGCGACGTAGCGCGTGCACACATGCGCGCGGGCAATCTAAGGGAGCGAAACTGCATCGGTGACATTGCTTGTATAGTTATGTATATGTATATATATATATATATATATATATATATATATATATATATATATATATATATATGGTACTGCGCACGTCGGACTGATGAGAAGATTTGCACGCGCGCGCGTTCATATACGCCAACGCTCTGCGTGGAAAAATGCACGTTATATACGGCGCATCTTCTATAATGTACACAACAGCTAATCGAAGTTCTTTGCACTGGTATCCCTTATATTACATATATATCTGAGGAATTATCGCTAGATGGCTGTATAATAATCAATCGTAACACGAGAATGGCAAAAATCTTATATAACGTATATAACAGCTCGACCGAGCTACACAAAAATATCTATATAATATGGCGCGGATACCTGTCTTTAGCCTTATTACCAGGTAACTCCGGGATGAAACGTACCCTTCATGTTCAGTTACAATAGAAGCTCGAGCGCGATTACCTCACCACAAGTGGCTCGCTTCACACACGCAGACGATTTTTTAGAATTGGGACTCTTGTCTGGACATTGCACTGTCCGAAGTGTTCAACCTGCTCTGACACATAATTCAGATTGATCGAACTAATGAAACATTTGGATTGTTTTACTAGTTTCAAATGGTCACATATTTCAGTCAGATTTCATTGTCATTCCTAACTGATGAAACGGTGCGAACAAGCGGAGCAATTTTAACAATTGAGAATGTTGAAACATTTGAAGCTTTTTGAACTAACCGAACTGTCGGAACTGTAACTCTAGTCATAACAACAGTTAGAATAGTACATAAATTTCAGTCGTTCGAACCGATAAAATTGTCGAAACATGTCGGATCCTCCCAATCATTGAGGGTCCTCAAACACTTCAGCTCAGTAGTTTTTAGCTCAATAGTTTGTTAATAGAGAAACATATTCATTCTTCGAGCCGAAGAAACTGTTCAAACAGGTTCAGCCATTCGAACATCTGGGAACGCTCAAGCCTTTCGTTCGTTCAAGCTGCTAAAACTGTTCAAACAGGTCCAGCCGTTCTAGCATCTGGAGATGTTCAAACAATTTCACTGTACGAATTGAAGAAACTGTTC
Source organism: Sycobia sp. Sy_11 (assembly GCA_018907035.1). Lineage (NCBI taxonomy): Eukaryota > Metazoa > Arthropoda > Insecta > Hymenoptera > Epichrysomallidae > Sycobia > Sycobia sp. Sy_11. The sequence continues at coordinate 1,512,057 of JACCIC010000060.1, read as the reverse complement.
AAATATGACTTGTTGTTCCGACGTTGGAGGATGTACAAACATTTTGAGCAGTTCGAGTTGATCGAGTTGTTTGGGACGGTGTCACGAAACCACTATACGCGAAAAAAATTCAGACTGAGAATTTTTCGCGTTCTAACCATACAAACAACGATCTCGAGCAAGGAAATGCTCATACAGTTGAAACAGTTTGTTTTTGACTTCTTTGACCATCGAAAATTACTAGTTCCAAATTATATCGGCAGGTGTAGCTTATTATCGACTATATTATATATGGATAAATGTAGTGTATATACATAAATATATATAAATGCATATGCGAATTTCTAAAGAACGCCCCTTCCCTTAGCCCGTCCTCACGAGTTTTACAAGACTCGAAGATTACTGTCAGATCGGCGTTACAGCGTATAAAAAAGAAAAAGAGGTCCAATTAATCCGTGGACAATGTACACAAGCTACGGGACACAGTGGGTGTAGCGAGCTGTGAAAGATCGAGGGACCTCCCGCTTAGACATTACTCGTCAAACGTTCATGATTCCGTATGGCCGGGCGTCGAGTGCGCAATCCGTACAGAACGCATCGTACAATAGCCATTCGGGAGAGGCGGGCGAGACCCCGTCATCGGGTGGGTTGCGAGCCCAGCGGATCGTAATCATTGCCGATCATACTTACATCAGTTTTCTTTTGCGCGATCGCGATAGACGAGCAGATTAGTGATGCGCGTATGTAGGTATTTAGCCACTCGGGAATTGTGGGTCGATGGGGACTGTCTTGCGAGATATAACGAATCGTTTAAAACTTCGACGATGCGCTCGTTATAGACATGGTCTATATTTATTCGTTTAAATAATAACAGTTCAAGTTACTAGAAATATTTTTGGTTTTCTTATCGTTTTATATATGATTTCTATGCAAGTCTTACGCGTACCGAGCTTTCTCTTTCCATAACATGATTTATTTATGTGTTTTCGATTCATTTCGTAAAGATTCATTGCCACCGACTCGTCAGTCGTTCCTCTCCTCGGTCGGTGGACAATATCCGTGCAAGTCTGGGTTTATTTATATAGCGTGCAAAGCAAATTACAAATTACACGCGACATAATAAATTTGTCTTGGACCTTTAAAAGGCAAGTCTTTCTCGTTGCACGCGCGCACGAGGATGTAGTAATATAAGTTTGCATGAATTCAACTTTATCCCGAAACAAATTCGGAAACAATGTTTCATCAGATTATCGCGGGAGCTTTTGTATTAAAATATAACGTGTATATATATATATATATATATATATGTATAACCATGGCGTTTTTCTCCGAGAGAGATTCCTGAATTTTGGAGTTTGTTTAAGCCGTTAATTTACAGCGCGGTGACCCAACGGTGCATATAGCATTAATAAGGCTCTCCCCGCCTCTCCCTTCCTCGACGATGTAAAGTGCGTTCTTTAGGAGGGGAATAAGAAAGGTTGAAATGGCGGAGTGTCGTGAAAAGCGTTAAAATACCATATAATACTTGCTCGGTAAAATTATATCATACAATATCAATTTATTGTCGAAGATAAGGTTTATTCATTAATAGACCGACGATCATTGAGAGACGTTGCATTTCATTTCTATATATTGCTGGTTAGCTCGTTAATATGAGAGAGAAAAAAACAAGTTTTAAACGTTCACTCCGTACTTAAATCTCCCTTCGCTCTTGGCTGACTTTACATCGCCCGTTCTGTATTACGCGAGTACAATATCACGTATGAAAATCGTTCGATGGATCTTTACCGATATCAAGTAATGTATACACATATGCGCGTATTTGATAAATTTCCAAATTCGAAAAAAAAAATGAAATTCGAAATTTTCGCCGTAAAACTAAAAGCTCGAGCTCGTAACGAAAAAAGATCCACCATCCCCCCTTCACCTTCGCCCATGTAGCGCACGCGTACGACGAAGATATACCTATACACAGTCGCGTACGCGGGAGGAGGCTGAAAGCTGTGCGCAGCGCTGCACATCCCGGGATATGCACCTACGTACATGCATATATATATATATATATATATATATATATATATATATGTAGAGGAGAGAGAAGCGAAAAGAGGAACGAGAAGAGAAAAGGGACCGACGCGGCTCGGCGTAACTTGGTCGAGGAGAGAGAAAATGAGAACGGGGAAGGGGCGCGGGGTGGAGGGATCGAGGGTTGGGGGGGGACGTAGGAGGGTAAAAGCGAAGGGAAAATATATATCCGCGAGGTTTCCCCGTGCCGCGCGCGCACCGGGGCGAAAACGATCGCGCGGGAGCGCGCCCGCGCGTGCTCTGGAGAGAAATAGCCGCTAGCCGACCCAGGGCCGCTATATAGCTCCGCGCTCGCTGTCGCTGCGCGAGAGAAGAAAGCAGGTCGAAGGCGAACTTCTCTCTCTCTCTCTCTCTCTCTCTCTCTCTCGTTCTCTCCCTCGTTCGTGCTCCGCGCCTCGTTGCGCGGCATCGAGGTCGAGGGGGGTGGTGGAGGAGGTGGCGGAGGTGGGGCAGGGGGTGGAGGAAGCGGCCACCGCCGCGCGAGAGAGGATCGAGCCAGAGGCAGGGAACCCGAGGGGGTGACACGGGGGAGGGGTGGTAGCAACGCCGAATAGGAGGGTGGGTTTTATATATATATACACACACACATATATATATATATATATATGTATATAGATATATGTATATAGATATATGTACTATATAACACGGTCCTCGGGGGGCGAATACGAGGGAGGAAAAGAGAGGGGGATAGCCGGAGAGAGGAAGAGAGAGAGAGAGAGAGAGAGAAGAGAAGTTGGGTCGCGAAGGGACGTGAAGGGACGTTGGTGGGCGGCGGGCGGTGGCGACGACGACGGAGAGTAGCGCGGGCGCGCGGCTGGCTAAATAACGGCCTGTCCTATTCCACCTCGCCTCTCCCCCTCGTCGACCTCCGCCACCGCCACCCCCTCCATCCCCCCGTACCCCGGGTCGCCGAGCGGTCGGCCCGTATATATACATATATAGAACGCCTGCGCGCGGGTATACTCTCCCGCGGCGCTGCGGCGGCGGTGGTCGGGGTCGAGAGAGAGAGAGAGAGAGAGAGAGAGAGAGAGAGAGAGAGAGAGACGGAGATAGCGATAGCGAACGCGAGCTCGAAACGCCGACGCCGCGTGGCGCGGCAGCGGCCTTTCTCTCATCCCCCTTTGCGCCGCGCTCCTCCTCGCCCTTCGCGGCCTCTATAATACCCGCGCCACCCCTGCGTCCTTACGGAGCTTGGGCGTCCTTCTCGGGCGGGGTTCTATAACCCGGTGCGGCGTCGCGCCGACTTGGCAGCGGCGTATATATATATATATATATATATATATATATATATATATATATATATAGCCAACGAGCACCACCACCACCGTTTGGACGAAACCCTCCTCGGTATTTTTTTCTTTTTTTTCGTGATGAAAGTGGATGTGCGCGCGCTCACGGGTCTCTGGTGTAGATACGGAGAGAGCGGAAAAGCTGCAAATGAATGGAGAGGGGTGGTTAGAATTTTTGGTACCCTTTTTTGGGAGATGAGAAATTTTTTGCGGTTATTTATAGATATAGAACTGAACCGCGATTTCGCCGCTCATCGGTTGCGATGATCAGTTTTCATACTTTCATCGTGAAGAACGATTGCACGGGAATTTGCCGCGAAACGAAAATCCACGGAGTTCGATGAAAAATTTTGCGAAAGTGTAATTTGAAAGTAAATTGCCCGGGATACGTATGCGTATAAAGCTCTATGTATATCCTTAGCCTACAGGTTACGTACAAAAATTTTTATAAACGTTTTCTAAATCATTCACCTGTTAAATGTTTCGAATTTCTTTGACAAAAGAAATGCAAATCGATTTTCGTAGATTTGAACAGTAATCCGACGGAATTACTGTAATGGAACAGATTTTTGGCCAATCTGGCATGGTGCGCTTTAGGTTTATTATCAAAGGTTTAAAACTACCTATATACATATAAATAAAGGTAACTTTAGAACAATAATACGTAATATACAATCGCTATAGACATTGCTAGAGCACAGACGATGTGCTAATAAAAAGCAGGTCAATTCAAAAACTATGTTAGTTAACTTATTAATTAATTTACGCACTATAACTATTCAGTGAAACTATTTTTAATTAAGTTATATTTATCTCGTAAGTCGCAGCTCGGACGTTCGTAATGTTGTGGATTAGCTATAAATAAACGCGCACGCCTGCGATACCGTAATATTAAAATATTAAATCGCGCGTGCGTATCTTCGGGGTTTTTCTCCCCTATACAGTAGCTCGCACATCTCGTGCTCGTCGGATCGTTTAAAGGCTCTTTTTTTTTGCTGTTGTTGTTGTTGATGGATTTCCTCGTAACCCACTTACGCACCTGGCGAAGGGAATAAAAAGGGACGAAAGGATGATAAATGGAACGACTGGAATAACGCGCACGCGCTGTTGTATTATATATAGCGACGAAAACGTTACCACGTGTTAAAGGCGCGTAAAAGGTCGAAAAACATACAACGAGAGGGTTCCTTCCGGACAGGCGAATGGCTCAATGAATTCGGGTGTATTTGAGTTGGCCAGCGTTCTAAGTGTCTATCTAATAGTCCATATAGGAGTTAATGCATGTTTTAATTATCAATGCACGAAGTTATACGATTTTAGATTTCATTGATCTTTCGTTCTTTTTTTCAAAATTTGTCGCCTAAATGATGATAAAGTTAGTTTTTAACTATTTTAACTATGTATACATTATTCTTAACTGCTCCTTAACTGCTCAACTTATTTAGACCCGAATCAGCAAATTCCCGAGGTTCAATTCGACCGTTTATTATTGCATATCCTGAAAAGCAAACGGTTGGATCGTAAAATCATACATGAAATCTTAGGTTATTGGTCGAGTCATCTTACGCTTGATCGAGTCCCATTCAGAATTTTAAAAAAACTTGAGCTCATTTCTTCTCGACCAAGTATTTAAAAAAAAGTTTTTTATTTATCTTCCTTTTTTGACTTTGATTTCTAAGATTATAAATACGAGCTTCGATAAGTTAAAACTTTCGTAATTTAGCGATTTACAAGTTAATAGAAAAAATATCAATAATTTAGAAAATATATCTAAAGAAACGCTTTTATGATTAAAATCTGTGCGCAATGTCGTATATTAACGGGAAGCTATTTACAAATTTTTCAATAAAAAGTTTAATTGTATGCAGCCAACTTAAAATAAATACATATAAAAAAGATTGAATTGTATACAACCACTTGGAAGAGCGTTTATATCTGGTTTTTTGTCCCGTTAGGCTATTAATATAATTTTTATTCATTATTAATATGCGTAAAGTACAAAATTGTAGGCCTCAATAGGTTTCCAGATGTACGGTTTATCACTCGTCATTTTTTTGAAAAAAAATCTGATATAGATAACAAACATCCTGAAAGGGGTATCCAAATATCCTCGACCACAGAAATAGGCGTATTCCAATAATTTTGACTCATCATTTAAATAACAGAACAATGTTGAAGAAAATGCTCGAATCGTTAATTCTCCATGTAACAAACCTGCATAGGGAATTGAGAATCAATCCAATTCTCTGCATATATGTCCGTAGCTGGTCATGACCAATATTGATTTGGTAAGCCTAAGGATAATCTTGGATAAGTCTTTTACGTAGTTCATGAATAGGAAAGCCTTAGTTTGTTTACAATTTTCTGGTACTTTCTACTGGCGATTTTCGCTTTAAATTCTCTTCTGATAAGGGATTTGTAAAAGCCTACTATTCAATCAGAATCTATGAAATTATTACTAGTTCTCAATTTACATGGCTGATCTACCTTCATGTTTCCCTTTACCAGCTAAACTGCTAAGGATCTTGTGGCAGTATCAGAATAGTTTAACCATGGTTGTAAAACTATTCAATGCTTAAAGGGTAATTCTAAAGGGTAATTCTTCTTCTGTTAAATGAGATATGGATCTTTGGGTTAGAGAAAACTGGCCAAGTTATCAAAATCTGAGAAATAGTAGCATACCTTCGCATGTAGATAATGCTACCCTCACTATTTTGCACATAATACACTCCACCATCTGTTCTGTCCTTTTCATTGACACATTTCGCTAACCAATGATCTTATTTAAACTTTCCAGGTTTTCATTATTTATCTTCCTTCTAAACAATACTATCTCTCTGTTTCCTATTGAGGAGATAGCAATCAGTTTTTCTGAAGAAAACCCTTGTTACCAATAGTATAGGAAAATCTACAAGGCGTTTCCTTATTCTATATTCCAAGCACGTTACTGATTCTCTGAAAAATTTTTTCAGAAATTGTTGTCAGAATCAATTGACATATTTTCATATTCAGGAATATTTTGAACGTTATAGTAGGCAAGAACTATGAGAACCTGGATAGTTCTCATAATTCTACTATTTAATCTCTTGAGTAAAGTATGTGTCATGCAGATGAAGTTTGATTTCCTATCTGACTAGTGACACATATGCCAGTATGGAGTTCAATATAGCATCATATATACATTTAGTCGTTTGCGGTTTTAAGTTCTACAACTCACCATAGTTATTCTTGCACACCATCAACAAACTTGATGCATATCAAGTTTCGAGTTTCGTTTGTATCACCACAATGTCTATCCACTTTACTTCGTTCTTAATAGGTATATATTCTGAAATTTACGCGCAAAATAAATTTATTCTCCTTCTCTTTGCTTCATTTGGTACATAGGAAGGTTTTTTTGAATCGATCAACAGACCTGTCTGTTCCGATCATGATTTAACAATATTGAAAATACCTTAGTTGCTAAAGTAAAAGCTAGGTGCGGATCAATATGATGTATGAATACAAACAATTATGTAAATGAAAGGGTGAAGAGATAAGGCAAAGGACAATCATAATGATGACCATTATAATGATAGTTGTCAACAGATTTATATATCAGAAATTTCCAAACTTATTGTATTTTGATAGCTACATTTGTAAAATTCCAGCAACTAAGTTCAGGATTGACCATTATCTGCGTCAGTTTTTACCTTTGATTTACATTCCCTCAGAATAGCTTCAATCTAATATTAAAACTAGCATAGACTATTCCGTCTCGGTTACATTCTATTATTTAAACTATTAAATTTGTTAACTATATTACATTAAGAGCTCTTCTCTTCCAATTTCTTTATTGCATGAATTCCAGTTAGTTATTGGGATACTGTACGTGTCGAACTATTATTTTTGTCCACTTTCTTAAATATTTTCATTCCACTGAAGCATCTTTCCAGATTTTTCAAATTCAATAATCTTTACTCTTTCAGTAGCCTTTATTCTTGTCTTATTTTGTAGTTAATTACAGTCCTATGTTAAACTTTTTCTCAATTTGGCACCAGTTTTTGTTGCAAGACACCAATCATAGATAAAAGCAGTTTGTGAATTTGAAATTCAGTTAGGATAATTTGATAATTTGAACGAATTACTATTTTATAAAATAAACTAAACTAATATTTATGTAAATATAATGTTAACTATTTTCGGATTCGTTTGTAAATTTTACATTTACATGCTTAATATGAATGAAATAGTAAATAGGTAGTCATCAAGTTAATTCCAAGATATATTAAATACTCAATTATTATAAACACCTGAAGAATAATCGTGCCTTTAAATAAATGGATCTATCGAATATTTTAATAAAGATGAAAATTAATAGTATCCTCTTTAACCGGTTTCGGTAGTAATCTAATTTCGAATTTATCATACTAGAATAAAGTATGCTTTCGAAATAACACAATTCTCATATAATAATCCAAAATTATTTAAGATCCAAATAAATTAGACGCAGATTTTCTACGAAGAGTGAACCTTCCTTCAATATCCACGATAGGTACAACCTTTACTGGGCGAAGAATACGCTCTGGCGAAGTACTAATTAGCGAGCTCGTAATATCTAGTCGTGATTAAATTTTCTCCCCAAGCTCCCTCTCCCTCTATTCAAACTCCATCTGACTAAAGGAATCCAGGCAAAAATGCTTCCTCCTTTTGTATACTTTCAGTGCACTAGAATTGATAAAAGGTTCAAACAAAGACAGGAAGCGCGAGGAAAAAAGAGGAGAGCAGCAAATAATTCTCCGTAAGTGAATTGAATCCCCGTGATGTCACGCCTACATGCTGTGTGCGTCGCAGATACTCGTTCCACACCCTCCTCTCATTATCTCTTTCTTTCTCTTTCTATCTGATCATCGGTTTTGCATCGCACTCTCATTCTCTCCTCGCCGGCGCAGCACCGCGGGAGGCTTTTCATCGAAGAATGAATATCCGTTGAAATTAAATATCGCGCAGTAGCTTATCTTGACAAAGTCCCCGGGGCGGTGGAGCCGTCGGGCGAGTTACGACCATTATGCGCAGCCGGGAGCCTTACGACGTTATACGACTTACTTAAAGCGGCTCCTCGGCGTAGGAAGCTTCTGTATGCTTGCACCCGCGGAATTCTCGGGCTTTACGGGCTCCGGGAATGGCACTTAGACGCAATGATGCACAACGATATATAGGACTATATACGGTTGAAGACCTCGTTCTTTCTGCGCGATGACGATGAGGATACTTAGAGACTTGGTCCCGTCGTCAGCGTCTTCTTTACTTGATTGATCGTATGTAAAGATTGGCCCTGTAGCCATTAAATAAAATGTACGCATATCGATGATTTATTTATTGAAATAAATGAGAACCAGGTTGTACATCGTGGTAATATTCGCCGACCCGAGACGATACATAAGTTTGAATTTGTATCACGCAGGATCGTATACAAAAAAAGCAGAAAAATCCTATTGGCAAAGAAAACATCCACTATCTCTAGGAGGGTGCTGCTATACGCAAGTCAATATGGCTGACAAAAATTTATATATAACGCGAAGATTATAGTAGATTTTATTAATAGTAGAATTTATTATAAATAATGTATTTCAATTAGATGCTTTCTGCGATTACACTAAAGCAATATACCTTTATCGCGGAATATGAATCTTGGCAATATTTTTCTTTTAACTATTGTTATTATATTATGTTATGATTATAATTTTATAATAATCATGTATACATATATAAATGATAGATTTATAGAATGAACTAGTCTTTCTTTTCTGTTAGTCGTTTATTCTCCTTTATTCTTTGTACAGTTTATTGGATTTGGAACAGCGTCTTTTTTAAGAATTCTGACCTGTGCATGAATGTATACAATAAATATCATTAATATATTTAATTTAATTTTGCCTTTGGATTGACATTAAGAATGTTAATTTAATATATGGCACTTTACCTACTTGGAGAATTTGACATTCTCATCCATTCGTAATTATTATCCGCTATTTCTGTTATGAAACAGATTGACTCGGTGAATTGGATCTTATAGATACTCCGAAATCCTATGGAAAATTAAATTGGTATTAATACTTTTATTTTAGAAATTCAATTGTTTAAACAAAAATCTTCTCTAGCATTACTTTTTCGTAGTTTTGGAGAAAATAGCATTGTAATTTTTTTAATAATATTAAATCTCGATTTTTATCTTTTTATCTTAGTTAATTAAGTAATTTACTTTTTTAATTGTGATGAAATTAGAAATATTATTAATGTAAACAATAAGTTTTACTTATTGTTAATGTTAATTCACATCGGTCATATTTATTAGTTCTGCTCATCTTCGATAGTGGCGCACCGAATATTTCAATTTCCAATACTCAGAGTTCGATCGAAATCCACTCAAGACCTAGGCAAAGCCTAGGATATTTTTAAATTCTCTATTAAATCCACATTAAATTATAATGAAATATGTTAATACGAGTCTACTTCTATATTGCAATTTGACATAACACATGTGAACCAAAAGTAAAATTAAAAAAGGTCCATGTGTTTATTATAAACCGTTAATAATAGTGGTGTTACAAAGGCAGAACTTGAAATTGACCAGGTTGTGTGCCTTTTTCCGCTCTCCACTGAACTACTATTCTTGATCCATTACTTATACATATACACTTATCAACGACCTTCGAAGGAATTGATCATATTGCCGATGCCCTGCAACTATGCCTATATTATAAAGCCGATTATACAACTAATGATCTTACAAAGATGAACACCAATATTGAAATTGTAGTTAATGTTACTGCAAGTAGAAAAAAGGCTTGATCGTCATGAAACTCTGAAAAAATAAAGGTCATGTTATTTGGAAGTCAACTATATCTTTCTAAGGTATCATTAACTACCATTGCCAAATAAATATAAACAAGTCATTAACAACCTTGGACTTCTCTTTCACCTATCTTAAAATGACCTACTAATATCCAACATATTCCACACAAATTGTACAGATTTCACTATGTTCGTTGTTACTACAGCAATTTTCTTTTATTCAAAGTAAGAAAAAGTATGGTTAAAAAGTTGAGTTATTTCATTGTAGCATCGACAAAACTGGTCAACGTAAGCTTCAAACTTTACAGACCGCTTGTTTCAGATTTATTATTGGTTCCTTAGGTAGGAGGGATCGTTTTACACTATATCGATTAACATTAAATTAATTATTCGCTATACACAGACGAGATTTTTATTTCTGTTTTTTTTTCTTCACTTTTTTCATTCCTACTTTTAACGTTTATTTCTTGCTGTCACTAGTACTAAGACCATATGCTCTTCTAATCAAAGAAAGACAAATCTTTTTTGTCTTCCTAACTGCTATATAGACATTAAATTTTTCCTTTGCTCAGTAATCCTCTTCACCTATTAATTGAACTTCTAAAAATTCTATTGTTCCTTTCCAACCTGTGTTTTTTTGCTAAAATCTATTCATGTTTTACATTATCGTATTGAGTTATATTTGTATATTGATGATTTCCTATTTATTTATATAATTATCCGATAATTTTACTATACAAATTATTGATAATAATCTGTTTTCCAAAAGTGGATTTACTCAATTCAAGTTAATTTTATGACGCAATGCTGTATTATTATTATGTATAGATTATGTATAAGTATACAAAATCATTGAAGATAATTCGACCTTTTTTTGGAAAATGATAAACATGATGTACACTTTACGCGAGCTTTTGACAAGCCGAACTTCTGCTGCATTGCATGTTCCAATATATATGAACAAATATGTATATAAATACAAATATACAAGTTTCACCATTCAAGTATATTTTTCATGAGAGATTCTTAAATTTGCTCGTTAGCAGCTGATTACATCGGTGGACCGTATTTTTACTTTCGGATAAATTTTATCTGTGGTTAACAAGAATCTTACGGCCTCGATATGATTTTTGGACAAGCGAGCTTGGAGAGCTTCCGCATTAAATTTAATTATTTGACCCATTATCGCACGTCGCCGATGCAAAGCGTCTGAAACCGTTCGGGAATGGAAAGCGGCTCGAAAAATAATGGTATAAAATAATAACGAGCCGAATTAGCGTCTATACTCTGTGATTTTATTAAGACACAAGTACCGATCCGCGTTTATTTGGAAATTTCAAAATTTCTTACGTCGCCGTTAAAATCGTAATTAGCGCACGAACGAGAGGCTCGGTCACGAGATAATTATAGGCGACTCGTGCATCTTTAACGCTGCCGTTCGCGAAACACCGCGTCAGAATGGAAAATTAAGTAACACCGTAAATTACGCCTGAGCTGGAAAAAAAAAACAAACAAACAAGCTTAAAAAACAACTGTAACCTCATCGGTTCCTTTATCTCAACCGCGCGTAATCACGAGCGTAAACTTGTACGCGCATAATGAATGCAGTGTTATGTGCGCGCCGAACAGATATATAAGCGAATGCGCGACGCAGTAAAGGAAGAAAGACAGGAGAAGAAATAAAGAGGAAAAAGACAGTGACGAAGGGGAGGAGGGAAGCAGCACGCACGTATAGATAGTGAAACGGTGTATATAATGTATATATAGCCGGGAATGAAAGCGAAAGAGAGAAATGCATCGCTAGAAAGCGAAAGGGCATAGGAATACAGATAGATTAACAGATAAAACGGGAGCTATAACCGTGTATATAGAAAGAGAGGGAGAGGTAGAGCGAGCGAGAGAGACGGCGAGAAAATAGAGACGGAGAAAGACAGATAAGTAGATAAGCGTGGAAGGCGGTCGGGCGGCGGGGTGGGGGGAGGAGAGAGCGCGAGAGCGAGCGAGAGGGAGAGAGAGAGAGAGAGAGAGAGAGATGGCGAGAGACTGGTGGGGGCGAAGAGCGGTTGTACAGTTCTCTATCTCCAGCTCTCTCGGATTACGCGGAAGCAAAGTTTTCAAGTTCCGCGACACTGACCTACTTTGCCTCGGATACTTCCAGCCAGTAGTTACGTTCACCGGAACGTATGAATGCCGCGCATAAAGCGCTCTCGCTTTCATCCTCTCCTCCTCCTCCTCCTCCTCCTCATCCTCCTCCACCTCATCCTCCACCTCCTCATCCTACTGCTCCTTTATATACCTCCGCGCCAGCTATGAGTTTCCCCGTTTTGCAATTGCGATGCGTGCGCTCCCTCTTTACTACATATATATATATATATATATATATATATATATATATATATATATATACACGCACGCACGCTTTATACGTGTACGTACGTATATATGTATCTATATGAGCACATTTGCACACGTATTTCTATATATATATATATATACACACGTGTATACGGTGCGTAAGCACTGTCGCTCGATACTAAAGCTTTGTTTACGTATATATAAGTGAACCTTTAAGCGTTTCTGCGCGTGCATTGACCGTAAGCAGTGATTTATCAGCTGTTAAAAAATCAAGTGGATAAGAATTCAAATGTACTATGTACGTATCTTATATGTATATATGTGTATACACTCGCTCATTCGAGAATTCAACGAACCGAAATGCTGGTCTGGGATTACTTCTGTTACGAAACCCAATTAACTTCTAGATATATTGATTGAAAATCGACTAGCGTTTTTTTTCTGCCGGCGGTTTAAGCGCAATTAGACGCAGATGCGACAGAATTAGTTTTGGCTGGTTATATAGTTGGGGGGAAAAAAAGAAATTTTATCTCCCCAATGCTATAGAACATTTTAGACGTTCTCGCTGCGCGTACAAAGTTCTGCATTTCGCAGTCTTGCTCTATAGGAGCGAGACACACATTATCTTCATCAAGTTTAAATTAATAATATGTTATTTTTTTAATCTGTAAGTCGCATTTCCTAAAATATAGGTATTATTATCGAGACCGTCGTTGTCACCTTACGTTTGTCTACAGAATTGCATATTGAATTACACTCCTTATATAACATCGAAATTATACGTTTAAAATTAGGCAACTATTTCTATACGAGGATATATATGGATATTATATGTAGAGTGACTGAGTATTTTTACGATATCCACTTTGCGTTAAAATCTCTTTCTGTCTCTCCAGTGTTTCGAGCATTTTCATCTCGCTTGCGCTCTTCTGCGTTTGGCACTTTTCATTTGGCACTCGCATTTTTGTTCATTCGTTTTGACGAGTAAATTATTGCCTGATAATTTTCTATTGAACGTCAGATCAATTTTTATTTGTTGCATTAAATTTTATAATACCTATAATTTTTCATTAATGAGCATAACGGAGCAGCTGTTCCAATAAAGTTATTGTCTCTTTTGACGATTATTCGGATTTGATTGCACTAATTCGTTACCAAGTTCATTTTTATGAAAATCCCGACTATCTAAAATTATAACGATCGCTGTCAAGAGAGAAGCGCACGCATGAAATAAAGTTCGTGTTTTATGAAATATCGAGGAAATTCTACTTAATTTTTATTGTATTCGAATGGCTTGTGCAGATATAAAAATATAAAATTAACAAATTCCAAGCTCATCTTCCAATCGTATATTTAGCAATATATATTGTAAAGAGTTATTAACAATTGTTGAAGATTTATGACGATTTCTCGATCTTCAGTTGATTTTATTTAATTCTCTCGTACCGAATAGATTCTGGACTTTCTTCCTGTGAAAACCTTTTCCTTCTTCCTTTTATTTTTAATAATTTGGAAATGGAGTTGTAGCATAATTTTTATGCTTTTTTCGTATAACTAGATTTTTCCGCATATTTATATACAATATAGAGCATCGAGAATATTTGCTTTTATTGTATATTAGGATTTTTATATTAAAGAATGCAATTCTCTTGCTTATATGCGCATTTGCATATTCGTGTCGCTGTTTCACAGTCTCTCGAAGATGAATTTTCTAAAAAAGAGAGGCGATCGGATATATATGCGAGGGATTTTGACGAGATTGAGCAAGATAATTCCTCGAGTAATTCGGATTTTTTAAAAAATAAATTCTATACAATATAATGACCATGAGATACTTACAAGTATTAATTTTCATTATTTAAATTTCATACGCGTTTGACGCGTTGCCAGAGGATTTTTTTTTAAATCAAAATTGCTACATCTGGCGCTGGATTAAAATAAGAAAGGGATTCGAACGAAGGAATGTCCGTACGGAAATGCTGCATTATCATAGACAGATATCATCCGTTCCCGCGTGTAAATTCGTCCTTCAATTGACAACTTTTATTAATAAATTATACATCTTAGATCAACGTAGGTTCTCGAAGGTGGCTTGCTTGAAACGATATTGTTTCTCTAGATTGCGGATAAAGTAACGGTTCGGACTTCAAAAATTCTCGTCACTACACTCTAAAAATGAATCAGTGAAATTTGCACTGAATGCCTCAGTGACTTTTTCTGATGTGCAGTGAATATTTCATTGACAATCGGTAATTATGGGATTTCACTATCAAATCAGTGAACATTGCCTGCCACGCACTGATGCGAGCAGCACTCGAATTAATCAAGCTTAATTTTGCAAACGCTTACTTATAGGTAAGTAATAAACAATATATATCACTAGAAAAATTGTTTGGCTATACAGAATAATAATATTGTAAAATTTATAACAATTATTTCCAGAGTAAGGGAAAAAAATATATGCAGAATTAGACGCAATATCTGTCTAAACCTTAAAATCTATGATTTCATTTCTTCGAGTACCAGAGGAAGTTGTGAAAATTTTGAGTAGAGTAAGTGAAAAAATTATTATTTGTTTATCTGTGTTCGAAATTTTAATTGAATTGCATGAATTGACATTAATATATCGCGGATATAATAATATATTAAAAATAAAAGAAAACGTTTTCATTTGTCCATTAAAACAAACTTCTACAAAATGTTTAAAAGTATATAGGCTGGTCGATTTCTTCATTCTATATAATTCCCGGTATCTTTTATGCACCTTTCGTTTGTCCGAGT
This sequence comes from Sycobia sp. Sy_11, assembly GCA_018907035.1. Lineage (NCBI taxonomy): Eukaryota > Metazoa > Arthropoda > Insecta > Hymenoptera > Epichrysomallidae > Sycobia > Sycobia sp. Sy_11. The sequence continues at coordinate 1,496,731 of JACCIC010000060.1, read as the reverse complement.
AATTTATTATATATATACTCGTATATGAGACACTGAAAAGGTGAGACAGAGAGAGAGAGAGAGAGAGAAGATAAAACTGTCAATTTTAACAATTGATAAAACTATCAATTTTAACTGTCTGTAACTTTTTGGTAAGCCAACTGTTTATAGCTTAAGAAATTATTATATAGACAAACATAATTTATTGAGAAATGTTGCATATTAAATAAACTTTATATACATATTTGTCTATCTAATAAATTATTTTAATCGTTAATATGTGCTGACATCAAAGACCACTGGCAGTTTTATCTTCTCTCCTTCTATCTCATTCAATATCACATCTATGCTCTCACTATTGTATAAAAATTTGAATCGAATGCATCAAAGTAACATATCGCGGACATGATAAATTACAGAACATTAAAGAATACCTTTGCTCTGGTAGAAATGCTAAACATTTTTAAGCTATAAACAAGGTATTTGATTATGAATAAACCTAGTAACAAGGTATTTAACTTCAGTAGTAATTAGCTTAACATGTAACGTTTTTTCCGGAGATTTCGGTTGATTTATAGATACATTTTCTCAATCTATTTTTTTAGGTATTTAAGACCCATAATAGTTAGTTACGTATCAATGTATTTTTCGTTATAATTCAAATTTATCTTAAAACAAGATAAGTTAGGTATAATATATAGCCTAGGTAAAAAATTAACATCATTATTATGCATTATTATATCAAATCATTGATGTTGATAATTACTTTAAGGAATAAATTGTAAATTTATATCTAGTTTCTAATTTTGAATATTGAATTCCTTTATACGCTAGCTATTACTTCTACATATATAATACATATTAAACGCATTGACAATAGTTTATACACTCGCATACAATGTTATACACATATATATTTATATTTATATATATATATATATATATATATATATATATATATATATATATATATATATGAAGTTTTAAACGAGTTTATATACTTAATCAAGATAATTTTTTGTCACTTGCGGGCGTGTCTAGTCACCAGATACATGCAGTGTGTGCAATTTCCATAATCTAAAATTTCAATATAAAATCAACTTTACATAAATTTTTAAACAATTTCAAAAAACAATAAAATAATATTATTTATTAAATTATTTATTTTATAAATAAATAGAATAATATATATATAATTAATTACCAATAATTGAAACAGGTATAAGATAAACAAATAATATTTTTGAAGCTGCTTTATCAGTAATGTCAGAATTTCAGGAGTGAAAATCATATTTAAAAAATGTGTGCTTATTATCTTGATATTAGTTTTTTGTAGAAACGTTTTAATTCGTTTGTTTGCGCTGTCAGAGCAGCCAAAACTAACTACAAATTAATGTAACATTAGCCTAACCTCTCAACTCTTAGAAGTATTTTAATTAATTTATTAAATCGTATAGAAATCTCGTTGATATTGAAAATTGATAAATCACAATGTTGATGAAAACCAAAAGAATAACGATCAAAGAAAATATATTGAATAATATTTACAGTTTGTTTCTGCATAATAAAAAGCTTTTCTATTCTTTCAATTTGAATGTTCTAATTAATATTTAGAATCAAGATAATTATTTATTTAAAATTCTATTCCCTTTCTTAACGTTTGAAGTATTTTTACCTGTTATTTGCCACAGTTAAAATAAGAAAATGTTCAAAGCTATGTTGATTTATAAAAATACTTCTACAACACCTATGTGTAAAATACAATAACCCTGATATAATAATAATAATAAATTATTATAATAATAATTTTTGTTATAGTACTTCATATATTTCATGCAATTTTGAATAACGCGCGCGTCGCAAGATCGAACGTCGTCTGTCAGCTCGCCTGTACGGCAGACATCGTACTTCCGGCAACACACGATATGACCACTTTTTTATTTAAATATCTCCTCAAAATTACCATTGATACTTAACTTAAAAGTTTCAAGATATCATTAAAATTTTTAAGAAATAATCAAGACGCGTCTCATTTATGAATAGGATCTTTCATTTTTTTAGAGAGTTATTAATGCAATAAATCTCATTTCCGGCGGGTCTCTCATAAGAGTTAATGCGAAGCCAGGTTAACTTTCTGATATTGAAAAGGCTCGTTCTCGAAACAGACTTTATTATTCTTTTATAATTCTTTCAAACTATTTACGTATCGTATGATGTTCTTTTTATTCTATAAACAACATAATATTATAATATTGTATAAATATTAATTTTTTTCGATTGTAGTAATTGAAAATTACATCCGAATGAAAATGTTCATTTACTAGCCAGAAACAAGGTTCCAGCTTCAAACCTAGTTTCTACCTACTTTTTAATTTATAGACAATGTTCACATTTTTTATTCTGAGATTTGTCTAGTTTTAAGCTATGATAGTTGATTCTATTTTTAATACCTAGTAACTTCAACCTATTGAAAATTGTTAGATTTCTACCAGGGTGCATTTAGAACATTAAAATAAACTTCTTTAAAATGTGCTGTAAGCTTTTTATTTCATTTAGAAAAAAAGTCATATTTACATTTTTCATTGAAGGGCTCATATATATTTGTATCTGTGTGTTATATTAATATTACTGTATTATGTATTGTTATAAATATTAATTTATAATTAGATTTGCGTTTTACAAGATGGAATGCCACCAACGAAATTTTGTAACATTTACTGCGGAGCAGTGACAGTAATCACTGAAGAAGCGGTGTAATGCAGATAATTACTATTCTATAGTTGACTGTACAGCCGTGACATTACAGTTATTGAATTAGTAAATTTTCACTAACGAATCATTGTGCCTTTAAAATTACTAATTCAATCAGTAAGTATTCACTGATCCTCAGCGGTCGCATTTGCACTATTCCAATCAGTGACAACTCACTGACGACTAGTGCAAATACACCGATTTGTTTTTAGAGAGAATATGTAGCAATTGCCAATTGAAATAGAGGGTTAAGCACTGGTGTTGTAAGCGGTGAGTAAGTATCATATCGCATCGGAATGGGGCTCCGTTAAGTCCCCTAAAACTTTACAGGGCTCATTTGGGAGGAATCCGAATTATCTCGCCCGATCTAATGCCAATCCCCTCACCCATATAATAAACGTCAGCTTCCCCTAGCAAGATGTATAGATATAAGCACGTTTCATCCAGGCGCAAATTAAACCATGACTTCGGTCTCTATACTCTACACGTATACATATATATCATAATTCGTATGCTATAAATGAGAATGTACATGCCGTTTCCTTAGCTAATATAAAATAGCAAAACTACGGAGACCGAGACGGTAATCCCAAGAAAATGCAAAGTAAACGTACTCTCTAAAAACAAATCGGTATATGTGCGCTAAACGTCAGTGAATAGTCACTGATTGAAATAGCGCAAAATCGACTACTGAGAATCAGTGAAAAGTCATCGATTAAATCAGTGTACTTTCACTGTTGTACAGTAAACTATAAAACTTAAATGAATGGTTTTTCACTGTTTCATCGATGAATATCGTCACCGTTGCACATTAAATTTTATAAACTAAATTAGATTGTTTCACTGTTTTATCAGTTCATATTTTAACTAGATGTTTTGATAATTTATTATAATACGAATATTTAATTTGAACAGTTTTATTTTTATTTTTATTCAATGCTATATTATATATGTTAATGTGCAATATTCTATAATCTACATTATTTTGAATGAATATTTATTATCTAAATGAAATAAATATGAAGCAGTGTGGGCTGACCTATAAGTTTATTCCAAAGAAACAAAATTTACATATTTTTTTGCACAAATTTACGCAGCTCTAATAATAATGGTTTTGCACGTCGTGCGCTTCAGAACGTTGCTCGAATTCAGCTGCTGCTCCGCAGGAGTCGCAGGTAACACATTGACGGCAAAAGACATTATCCTCGTGCAGGTACATTCCTGTTAGAAGCTACTGATTCACACACGAACGTACTTACAACCCGTAATGCGCCTAATTTCAAACATTCAAATTATATATAATATTAGTCTATCAATACAAATGATACTATATCATTAACACTCCCAATTAATTTGAAATGTTCCGAATATTAATTTGTTCACGCAGAATACAAAATGGATGTTTCGTAATCGACTTCGCGAACAAGTCGGATAGCTGTTGTTTGACTTGAATATATTTGATTTCAATTTTATTTTTACTAATTATATCACGGACAAAATTATATTGGACATCAATATGCTTTGGCAAATTATGCTAATTTTTTTTTTTTTTTTATGTTATTTAACGTCGCTCTATTTATGCTTCCATATATCGTTGCTAATCAGCGACGGAGGACTACGATGTGTTTGTAAACAAAGCACATGTAAATTATTACAGCGGTGCTTGTGTCAATCGGCCGAGACCGGGCTTTGAACTCGGATCACCAAGTTACTATAGTCCTTCGCTCTAGCGATCGAACCATCATAGGCCTCCACTTATGCTAATATTCTAATATTAGTCTATCAATACAAATATACTATACGATACTATATAATTAACAATTTTTTGATTAAAGTCTGTAGGACTCGTAAACGTCATCCAAGAGCTCTGTAAGACAGAATAAATTAAATCTCATACTTGAAGTATTTCAATAAAGTTGACATACCTTCATATCTAATTCATCGTTAGGAAAATATTCCTCGCTAGAATTTGCAAATTCTGTGGTTACCACGGTGGATCACAGTGCTTTTGGAAATCCTAGCATCTAAAGAAATTTCACTCCCTTCTCCTTTATGAGGTAATTTCCATCCTTTCACCGATTAGATATATTACTTTTTAGCCGCTCGTGGGACTGCGTGCAAGAATGTGTATCCCTTAATCGGTTCCTAATAAAACTTTCATAAACTTTATGAAGTATAGATTTAATTAAATGTTTTTTCTAACAGTATATATTAAACATTGGAAAAATTCTGATTGATTCTATCGACTGCAGCTAGTTGGAGTACGCTGTATATGTATATATTTCTATAATCTATTGAACAGCGCATGTACGAAAGTTCACTGATATAACAGTGAAATCTCTGAATTATTGATGAACAACAAAAAGTCACTGGTAGAATAGTGATATTCCGAGTCGATGGGGGTTCAGTGAAAATTTCGCTGAATGCTTTTTAGAGAGAAACCATCAATTTGGCACAACAATTTCTGATTTGTTCGATATCGTCCGAACTTTATTTTAGCTGTGAGCTCCGCCCGGATGCAACCCCCTTTAATCAAAATTCAGCTATATATACCTATATCTATGTATGCTCCAATTCCGCCTCTAAATTAATCAGTATTTAAACGCACTGTCTCTCCCTCTCGTCCCCATCTCTCTCTCTCTCTCTCTCTCTCTCTCTCTCTACTTCTCCTCTTGTCTCACTCCCGTATTCGATTCCTTTTGTTCAACCATATATCCGTTTGCCTCAGTTACTGAATACACGTTATACATGTGTGTGCGCGCGCGCGCGCGTGTGTGTGTGTGTAGGGGAGAAGCTGTACAGGGCGCATTTCTAGGGAAGACTGACGAACACCGATAATGCTTTGCTCCGCGACTTCGATCACCCGTGGTCTTTTAATTCTTGGTCGGTCCGGAAATTGCCACGAGAGCCCTGCTGCTTACTAAACAAGGCACCGATTTGCATTACGAGCTTTAAGCTCGAAATCGAGATTGTTGCTGGAGTGTTAAAATCAGTCATGAAAGTCACGTGGAATCGCTCTCGCGAAAAAAATGGGATATTTTAATCCTCTATATGTACTCTTTGATAGTCTAAATGGCATTAATATAGTAGAATTACAGTCGAGGTATTGGTATGGGTGATCTGTATAGTTAGATACATATGACTATTATATAAATTGAAGGACGTAGATTAATATTTTCTCTATATGGTATACAAGGAGTAGAACAATAAATGAGACTAATGTATAATAGTTTCATAAATATTTCTTTTGCCAACAGTTTTTTTTCTTCAATTTTTACGTGGCTTATGACATGATATATATATATATATCATAAGTTAATGTAGAAAAATAGTTGAAAGATGCAGCTTTTCGAAATAAGAAAGGAAAGGGTTCGATTGACTTTTTGTTTATTGTTAATGAGACGATTTCAATGACAGGTGAAGAAGAAATCCGCGAATTTGGGCAGAAATTATAAAAGCACATTTAAAATTTATAAATACGAATGCAATATCAGAACATGAAAATGTCCAATCCAATACGTTATGGAATTCCGAACTGCGAAAAGACATCTCTAAAGAGTATACGTATTTAAACTTTCGGATATTTGAATTAAGAAACTAAGCAAGGGAATGGAATTACAAGAATTTCAGGAATATATTGGACCCCGGTTTATTCGAGTAATTTTTTTGAATAAAAAGAAAAACTATAGTCGACAAAATTACGATATATCAGATCAAAATAGATATATATATATATACGAAATAATATTAATCCTAGCAAGGCAATTTATAAGCTTTCCTCAGTATTTCAAATTGTCTACAGGCCTAGAAGTCTTTATGTTTACATTCGAAATATTTAAATTATTAGAAATTTAAATGTTAGAGTTTGTGTGTCTCACGGTGTGTCCAAAAAGTTATAAGACTACAGGTATCAAATCCGCACTACTCGCGAAATCTTCATGAAGCTTTGGCCACTAGTTACTACAATCTTTCTCTACCTCTAAACAAAGTGTCAAGTTCATCGGATTACATACAGCTGTTCAGTAGCAGTTTGCGTGGGTTTATCAAAGTGGTCACTGTCACTGTTTATGACGAATAAAAATATCGAACAACGTTTTGCAATTAAATTTTGCTTTTAGGTTGGTCGAAAAAAATGATTCCTATACTCAGCCACCCATCATACTCGCCTGATTTGAGTCTCCCTGACTACTTCTTGTTTTCCATAATTCAACATAGACTTGAAACGGAACCGTTTGGCGTCGATAGACGATATACAAGGAGCTGAGACAATGAAATTCAAAAGAATTCCAAAAGAGGAGTTTTCAAAAGGCATGAAGAGATTAGAAGAACGTGCCAACTTGTGTATTACTTCTAATGGAGACTGTTTTGAATAAAAAGTTTGTTGAAAAAATTTTACACATTTATTGCGTCTTTTGTACCCCCAGTTTTAAATCTTTTGGGACACACTGTGTATATATATATATAATTGAAAACACTTAAATTAAGGAAAAACTTCAATCGATAGTATAATATTGATTTTTTCGATTATATTTGTATTGTATTCGTTTCATCTTACATTGTACGCGAAACTTAATTCATTGTTTATCTTTTTGTCAGCCCAAAATTTGAAAAAACCCAGATTTGCTTTCGCTTGAATTTGTTTTGCGCAATAAATATATCATTGCTATATATATATATATATATATATATATGATTTATAAACGTAATTTACAATTCAATCGTTTTAGAATAGTGCTTCATACTTTTATTAATGACATGAAGCAGTTTTACATAACGAAATAGGTCCTGCGCCTTTTGTAATTACAGATATGTCATATCGTTATTTGTTAATTGTCTTAAATGTTGTGAGCAATGCATTGTTCATTAATATCAACTACTGATAATATTCCATACCCAATCTTATAACAATATATATATGAGTTAGCTTACGATGATTTACAACGGAAATAAACCGTTTCGTGCATCAAATCGAAAAAAAGAAGTCTTTGAATATAAAGGCTGACATTTCCTCATTCCAAGCAAAATCAAAAAAAGGAGGGTGGGGAGGGATGGAAAAGAAAACTTTACATTATTTTTCAGATTATTTTGCATTTCGCTGCACAAAGCGGCGTATATAAATCTCAATTCAAATGTATATATTCATGCAATTATGAAAAGAGCAATGAATATGATTAACATAAATTATACACATTATAAGAGACTACATAATATAATACGCGTATAATAAAAATTTATACACGATACATCATATTCCCTTGAGAGCGCGTAAAAATCTAAAAATCTAAAGGTAACGGTAGCCCGCCGTCTCTCATTAATCGTTATTATTTTACGCCCATGCAGAAGTTCGTGTCCACGTCCATCAGGCGCACGCTGCTGCCTTACGCGGAGCTGAGCACCTGGCAGGGCTGCGCGAATTTCGTCCGGGACTTCGTAGCTTACGAGCCGCTGCGCGAGCCCCTCATACTGGTGAGTACGTGCATCATATCCGTGTCGTTATAATGGAACGATCGACAATCGTGTGTAGAAAAGCGAGCGCCGTAGGTGACGATTTCGGAAAGAATGTATTATAGCTTATATGACATGTATTTCAGCGCGCGGCTCGCGTTCAGCAGCAGCTTGTACGCGCGCTACGGCATTGAACTGTGTTTATTTATGTTTGTTTTTTTTTTATTTCTTACCACGAGAGCCGAAACATCAGGATAAAGTTGCGCAATAGGCGAACAGTGCAATAGCCGTCGTACGTGTGACTTTATAATTGTACGACAGGGTGAAGGAAAAAGTTTGCGCGCATGCGATGGGGGAAGAGGGGCGGGACGGGGGGTGTGATGCAGATACCCGACCCACTCTCCCCGCGTTTGATACATTGTACCGTTTTAAGGTTCCCCGCTTCTACGCGCGCAAGCGCATAAGCCCCGAAGCGCGGTTATGCTCGGCGCGCACGTGTTCGGACGCGTACAATATATATATATATATATATATATATAGATACATACTTGCGCCCCGCGGCTCCCGGCGCCGCCGTCGCGCGTCTGCCGGGAAAACCGGTTTCGCGCTTTATGTACAACGCTTCATGTTGTGTACACATATATACACTGTATGGCACCTACACCCCCGCATAGTCGACCGTATACGCACGCGCGAGTGCCGAGGGTTAAGAACAAATTTCAAATTGAGTCCTTTTCCGTTTGTTTCCCCCTGTGTTTCGCTTCGATCCACGATCGCGTCTGGTTGCACGTATAATTATATATATATATATATATATATATATATATATATATATATATATATATATATATATATGGCGGGGGAAATTACAGCGAGTTTCCGTTTTTTGCTTCTTATGGAGTCTTTTAATTACGCGGGTTGCGATAATATGGGACAAATTGAGTATACGTCTGTATAGTTCTCTGATTGTAAAACACAAAAAAAAAAAGAGGAAAATACATAAACGAGCACGAAGAACGAGAAAAATCAACGTACTTTTAGGGTTTGCGTAAAAGAGAAATGAAAAATTTCAATAAATTAACAAAAGATATCCATTTTTTTAGAATAAAAAGGACGCGAGGAATGATAATTGGCGTAACGGAAGCCGTTGAATTCATAAAAAGTGACTTAAAAACCTGAAATCGATATATAATTTCTGTTTTTTTTTACATATCTATAAAATACAAATTAATTTGAATTATTATACATCACGTGATGCATGTAAAGTTCCATGACTTTTTTTCATGGCGTATTCATCAAGTGTTACTGCAAATACTACAGTATAAAATAGTAAAACGAGAGACCGTAAAACTGACACGATATTTACCATTTATTTTCACTTAAAATAAAAATTCGTTTAAACATTCCGATTAATTAAATAAGGATGCTCTTTTCGATATATTTTAAGACCTTTTTTAAACGTGATTTTTAATTTACGTCATTTTAAGGAACAAATTACACTGTTAAAAAATTTATTATTTGCATGATTAATATCTGACTTTTTTAACGCAACTTAAATTTTCGTACGTGATTCTCAATACTTATTTCAATAGAATACGCAAAAAATGTTTTATCACCCTATATAAATGTATTAAAAATTTATGATGGAAAAAGTGTTGAAATTAATTTTCGATAAAAAAACAAGAATCCATTTTTTAGTACATTTTTTAAATATTCTTAATAACATATTTAGAAATATAGATGAATTACATGCGTTTATATTACTAAAATAATGTTCGCAATTTTTAAAAGAACTACAAAGCTACGAAATGGAAATACATTAAAAATAACAATTGTATTTTATATTATTTTCTGGTAATAACATTATAGAATCGTTAATATTGAACTGTATGCATGTATGTCAACAGAATATCAATGAAAATGATTTTCATAAGCTAAACTGCCTAGATATATATATATATAAATATAAATAAATATATATATATATATATAATAATATATATATATATATATATATATATATATATATATATATATATGCAGCGACCGTGACAATCGCATTTATTCCACCCTCCCTCTCTTCTTCGCCGGCGATAATCTTACAGCGATACGAAGGGCGGTTGCGCAGAGATATACACGAGATCGAGGAGAACAAACTGCGACACTGGAAGAGGAAAGATAACGCGGAGCGCGCAATACTCTACATACGAGCTCGTGCGCGCGACTTTGCGAAAAAGTAGGTCGACTCGGTGTGCACCGTGTCGATTAGAAATTTTCCTAAACCACCCGGCGTTTCATCCTATTAATCGGCCGATGAATTATTACGTGAGATTCCATCTTTTCAAAATTCGTAAACAAGCGGTGTGTGTGCACGCGTATATATATATATATATATATATATATATATATATATATATATATATATATTAATTTTATATTTATAGGTATTGGCTTGGTAAAATGCAATGCTGGAATCTTATTGGGGTTTTTAGCCTTTCTATAATTAAACATTATTATCGCTATATGAACGACAGAATAAGGCGCGGAATATCCGGAATCAAACTTTTAAAAGGAGCATTGCAAAGGAACGAGCGTGATTATTGAAATGGACGAAAGGTGAAGCATATATGCAACTTGATGTAACGTACATTATATATATATATATATATATATATATATATATAACGAATAAAGAAGACTATATGAATATATGGTATCGATCGAAATTTCACGGTTCGAGAGGTGGAAAAATAATACCCAGCGCTATATATACACACTCCGCCATTACGCTCATCCGCCTGACCTAATGTCTCACTTTTATTTTCAATGCTCCATGCATAAACCTATGCATATATACTATATATGTATACACACACGTGTATGCTAATATTGCACGAAATATCTGAAAGTTGGAGTGGGAATAATATATGCAGTGTTAGCGTATGACACCGTGAGTTTCGATATTTCCAGCTCTTTTCTTTCATTCCTTTCATGCGTACATCCGTACGCTATAATTAAGCAATGCCCTTTAACTAAATTGAAAATTTCCATTAACTGGTTATATATATATATATCTGTGTGATAATGCGTATTGCAAAGGTATAATTAAAACTGGCATGCATTATATGTATGCCGAATATTTGGTATCGCAAATATATAATATCGCAATAATTGAATCACTCTATATATATATATATCGCATAGATATGTATTTTAATTCATATGTTCTTATACATAGAACGCACGTGCGTTTTCGTCGCTGTATCTATATAACATTTTTGGCAAATTCGCGTTCAAATTATGTAATATTATAGATACGTATATAGTTTCGACCGGATTTCTGCGTGTGCACGCGTGTGTGTGTAAGATCACGCAAACAGCTTCGCAACAAGTAACAAACACGCATATACAAGTCACATTTCTCATTCGTCCTGTCAATGATACTTGATGGTTTCGGGCGCGAACGATTTATATCGCTCAATTGCGGAATTTTCTTAACCAAGGATATTCAATACCGCCATACAAAGCAATTCGCTTTATTGATGCGCGCGCAATTTTTCTTTCATTCGACTCCGTTGACTAATTTTAGCATTCACATATATAAGTATTTATATTATCGACAATTCTGATTTGTCAATCGTCACGATAATTATTACTATGATTATTATTTCAAAATTATTATATCTAAAACTAATCATTTGAGCAAAATTTATTGAACACACACACATGTACACAGACTGATAGGTTTTTGAGAGAATGCAACTTTGCACTGTTCGACGCAGACCACCTGCATGACATCGTTTTTGTGAAACGATTCAAGTTTCACATATACATATATAATTCAAAATAGTTCCACCAATCTCCTATAAAGTGTACAAATTTAATTGTTTTTTCAATCTGCGACTTATCCATCTCGTAATATCCTATCATCTAATCCAGTCAACAATATATATTACGTTAACATTTTTCATAACCTGTAAATTGGTCTCATCTACGCTTGACAATATAGTTATAATATTTCGTGTACCCGATAGCTTTATATTGCATATATGTAGGCCAAAAAATTTTATCGATTCTCATTATACAATTTCAATTCATTGTACAGAATGTTATAGGGATTGGAAAGAAAGTCTGAAAATGGAATATGTAAATCATGATGTTATTCGTAATTATTAATTTTTTCTAGAATCTTATCGTTCCGTCCACAATTTTCATGATTTCGCGCAACCTCCGTGAATCTGCGAACAAAGTCATCGGGTAACTACGACACCGAATGTACAGAATCTTCTTTGAAAAACTTTAGTTTTAGCATATTTTTATTAAACGCGCATCTATTGCACGCGAAACTGGGAGAAGGCGTAAGGAGAACTGGTCGACGGTTGCGCTTCCTCTGAAGTTCGAGGAAGGTAGCGAAGTTCGGGAGCTCGCATTCCCTTCTCCCCCTCCGCGGGCTTCTTGCGAACACGGGCACGATTGCCATCGCTCACCAACGCACCGTATACGTTCGTGTGTCATCATTCTGGCATCGACAAGCGCGCCATCGCGGATTTTTATAATATTATAATGTGTATGTGTGTGCGTGCGCGCGCGCGCGCGCGTGTAAACACGCGCATTAGATTTAGCCAGAATTATATTAGATCACGATATTCATATCCTTAGAAACCTTATATATACGCGCCTTACAGCCGTTTTTCAAACTCCTGACAATTTATTCGTCACGATATACATTCTTATATTGTGAATATTAAAAAAACATAATTTTATTTAAGTGGAAAAAAAAGAAACAAATATATTTGTCGTTAATAACAATCGTTTCCTACATAATGTTTCTTTATCTCAAAAATAAGGCTTGTTATTCGCCAAAATACCATATGGCGTGACAGTTTTAAGAGAAACGCTCGATTTTTTTCATCGCGGCACGTATCAAAGTTCGCAAAACACAAAAAAAAAAGAACGTGTAAAGTCGCTGAGTGTGGGAACGTTCGCAAAACCGCGTGGCCAAACAGTATGCTTGGGAGTGAAGCTAAACAACGCGTCTACTTCATGAATTATTATACGTTATTATTTATTTATTATCGTGCGATATCGTTGTTTAATATTTCTAAATGGGCGTTAAAGAAACCTCGCGACTTTATCGACACACACGCGTGCGCTCGCGCGCGCGCATACATAGAGGGGTTGGTTTCCAGAAAAATTTTCACGCAAAGTTTCATCGTGAATAGGTCAGTGCAAATTGAACTAAAACCTGGCTATGCGGTTCGTGCGAACGCTCCCTGCAGATTCTTTCTTGATTTAAAGTTATTGCAGCAATATGCGATAGTTCGTTCTTATCCCGAAATAATTGAAAACGCGAATCTTCGATTTATAAAAAGAAAAATTCTTAAAACATTCGCAAACAAGGGCGGTCTTATCCGGGAGGAAAATCCATCTCGCAACCCGTCGTATTATACGTTATATATAGCGAACAAAGGGGGTGACTGGCCGTATCGCGCGTTGTACGCGTATAAATTAAAAGATCTCTCGAATAATTCCACGGACAATATTACCTTCTTTGCATCACGGCTGAGCCACGGCGCATTATATCATAATATATATATATACATCTATAATATGTTCCAACTCGCGCCCAAAGCTCGCGTATCGAGAAGAGGACGAGGAAGAAGAAGAAGAAGAACGAAGGGAATGAGAAGGAGGAGGAGGAGGAGGAGGAGGATTGGAAAGAGACGACGTAGCAGCGCGCTAGTGGATGATGAAGAAGAAGAAGAGGACGCGGAGTAGAACGGGGGACGGGGAACGGGGCGAGGGACGGGAAACGGGAACGCTATTTCTCGCGCTAAGCCTTATTGACTTGCCCCTCGGGTCATCGCAGGGGATAAAGCCCGCGCGACGCGTCACACGCCGGCGTCGACGTTGCCGTCGACTCTCTCTCTCTCTCTCTCTCTCTCTCTCCAGCACTCTCCCTCGCTCCGGCGCGGCGGTTCGGTTCGATACCCGCGTCCGTCGCTTCCCCTTTCCACCACGCCGCGACTTCCCCACGGCGCGCTCGAGCTTGCTCGACGGCTCGCTCCCCCTCCCCCTCCCCCCATCAACCGTCGCCCCTCGGCCGATCGCGGCGCGGCCCGCGGCGGCACCGACGAAACCCATAAACGCCGTTGCCAAATCGTCGTCGCCGCGCCGCCGCCGGTCTGCCGTCTCCCTCCTGCCCTCCGCGCCAACGTTCGCTCGCTCCCTCGCTCGCTCTATCTCTCTCCCTCTCTCTCACTCTCTCTCATTCTCTCTCTCTCGCTCTCTCCCTACCTTACGCCGTACGCTCGCGCGGCTCGCGAGGCTCCCTCGTCGGTGATCTCGCGGCCTCGGCTCGTTCGCTCGCTGGCTCGCCTCTTCCCCCTCGCCCTCCCTCCCGCCCGCTCTTCATTTGGCAGGCCTCCCCGCCTGCTTTTTTTCTCTCCTCTCCTCTCCTCTCCTCTCCCTCGTCGTCCCCTCGCCGTCGCCTTCCACCCGGCGGCCGCTCCCTCCGCCGCCACTCTTCCTCTCTCTCGCGCCTATATATATATATATATATATATATATATATATATATATATATATATAGCATTCGCGCAGCGCGCGGCCCGCTTCGTTCGCACTCTCGAGGCCAAGTTATTGTCCGCATCTATATACTATACATTCTATATATATATATATATATACATACATACCGTACACATACACCATCCCCTTCGACACGTCTCACCTTTTTCGATCGTCGTCGTTGACGTCGTTGACGACAATTACGAGGACGGCGGCGCGACGCGAATTGGATAGCCGGGCTGTTCTTTTGCTTCTCTATTACTACGTCTTCCTTTTCGCTTTTTTTTCTCTCTCTTTCACCGTCTCTTCGCTTTAACAATAAGTATTTATACATATATATATATATATATATATATATATATATATATATATATATACCCCACACACGTGATCGCCGCTCGCATGTTCTTTTATTTCCGATTTCCTCCTCGTCGCCAGTGCCGCGGTCCCTATGTACTCCTTGTCGTTCGGAAGGAAAAAAACGGGCAGCGGTCGTCGGGTCAAAGGTTTTACCTGTTTTTACCTCCCTCTCATTTGTCTCGATTATTCATGAATTCTGTTATTAAAGTAAAAAAGAAGAAAAGAAAGAAGAAAAAAAATAACTTCGATCGATATTGTACGAGCGGGTCACGCTAATGGGCACTAGTGCCTTCCAGCGTTGGAATATATATTTATGTTCATAAAGTATATATATATATATATATATATATATATATATATATATATATATATATATATATATCTATAATGAAAATTTTCACGAATGCACAGCACCGAAAGAGTGCTGTACGCTCAGCAAGCAAAACTGGATGATGAGATCTCACTTGCAAAATCGCTCAGCGTGTACTCTACTCGCTCACTCGTATATATGTGTATACACGGGGTATGTTTGGTTGATATATATATATATATATATAGTATATATATATATGTATGTATGTATGTATGTATGTATGTATTACATACGTCATGAGTGTATATAGTATATGTTCGACGTTCCTACGTGCGTGTCCGTACGTCCGCGCGCGTGCGATGGTATAGGTTTCGCGAAGCGCGCGCACACCCCGCGTATACGCGCGCGCGTGCACCGGAAAGCCGGCGGGGCGCATTTAATTAGTAAGTTGTATACCGGCTCTCCCTTTCTTTATCGCTCCCTCCCTCTCTCTCTCTGTCTCTCTCACTCTCTCTCTCTCTCTCTCTCTCTTTTTGCTTTCGCTCCTTTCCTCTTGGACTCTCTTTATGTCCGCGGCCGAAGTGCGGGCACTGCATCAACGCCGCGCCTCGCCGTCCTCCGCGTGCGAAACGAAAAACTACGGTGCGCGCGTTTATTTATCTTTATATATATACATATATATACACACTAACATATACCTATATAAAAACTGCAAATTTAAAAATGATTATGCTGTTTGTATAGTCGATCGGACAGTCGCTTTTATCAAATGCTTGTTAGGAATATTGTAGAAATAATGCATATGAAAGACGGATTATTCACCTATAAAAAATAACCATACACGTCTTTGAAACGCATTGTTTTTTTTTTTAATTTCATTTTTAACATATTGATTGCTGCCATATTATAGCTATACGCGCCCGCGCGTGTATGTATGTGTGCGCACGCTTGAGTGTTGGGTTCATGCGCGTACATTTGTATGCGTGTGCGTGTCACCGAGTGTAAAATAAATTTTGACATTTCGTTATATTACCTGGGGGGGGGGGCAACTTGGAAATTCTATGTACCTAAATTAAAAAATAATTAATTATACGAAATGGCTCAAGCACTCGAACCAACATCTTTTAACTCATTTATCCTCTAATTACGATCCTGAAATGCGTAATGGATATATATATCTTGCCCTGTCTAAAAGAAACCTCAAAATCTCTCTCGCGCTTCCCCCTTCTCTCTCTATATATATATATATATATATATATATATATATATATATATATATATATATATATGCCCCGACGCCACTTCTCATCCATCGTCCAAAAACTGGACTTATATCTCCGAGACGCATCTCGTCCGCGCGTCGAAGGTAGGTAGTAATATATAAATGCACGCGCGCCTCCCGACAAAATTTCCTGCCGTCGAAGCCCAGAGCAGCATCTCCGTCACTCTCCCTCTCAAATTTCCATTTATCTATCTATTTATCTCTCTCTCTCTCTCTCTCTCTCTCTCTCTCTCTCACTCTCCGTCTCTCTCCGTCTCCCTTCCCCCTCTGTCTGTCTCACGAACCGATACTTCGTCATTTGCTCGAACCTGCGCGCAACTATATATAGCTAAACATATAACGCATCGGTGCGTCAGCAAACTCAGCATCATATAGAATCAGCACCAGCGACAGCGGCATCACATCCATGCCCCTCTCCTTCTACGATCCGTCCCTCTTCCTCCTTCTCTACCACTGGCCGCTGACTCGCGACGCGACTCTCGCTGTTGAAAAAAAAAAAAGAAGATAAAACGAAAGAAAGCCCGCCGCGGCTGCGCGCGCGCGCACCCGTCGCGTACGCGGAACCCGCGCCTGCGGTGTATGCCGTGCTCGCGCGGTGGGAGAATGAAAAAAAAAAATGTCCGGAAAGGGCGGAGGGTCCGAGGGGGAAATACACCGCGGGCCGTCGGACGATTCGATGCATTAACCGGAACTCGTGCGCTCGCGTAGCCCTCGCTCGCGGCCGCGTATAAATATAATGCGCGCAACGGTGCAGCGGTGCGCGCGAGGGGAAGAGAGCGAATATATATATATATATATATATATATATATATATATATATATATATATATATATATATATATAATAAGAGAGAAAAAGAATAAGCCCAGATAGATATGTTTGCGTGCGTGCGTGCGTACGTGCGTATTTAATTATATATATATATATATATATATATATATATATTCTGTAGCGTGTAACAGGCCCCCGTGAGAGCAGCGCGCAACGCTCTGCAACAGCGGCGGCAGCATCAGCGCGCCGCGTCGCGTCCGTGTGCGCCGAGCATCGGCCGCTAGAGCGAGAGAAACGGCGGTCTGGCGAAGGGAGAGAGGGGTCGAAGTGGGTATAGGACCCTCTCGGCTCTTTTAACGTCGCAGACCAGCGCGCCAACGCGGGCAACGGCTCATCAGCCATCCTGTCATATATATATATATACAGGCAGGATGTGAGGGTCCGCGAGTAGCTCGGGAGTCGTTCGCGCGTCGCGTTTCGACGTTATTATATTATTATATACATACGTACATATACTATACCGTACGAGGTGCCGTCGTCGACGCTCCCCTTTCCCCCGTGCGGGTGCGCCACGGCCCTTCGCCGATATTATAATACATAGAGGCGCAGCCCGCTCGCTGATGCTCGCCGTGCTGACATGACGAGGCAAAGGGAGGTGCGTTATGTTTTTTGTTTTTTTTTTTTTTTTTTTTGTCGCGAGTGTAATAAGCACATCGGCTCTGATTTTATATATATACAGGATACATAATCATATACATCTAAATATACGGGTAAAAATTTCTTGCGCCATGTTATTTTACCTATATACTAACTTTACGCAGATAGATGATGCTTATGTAGATAGAAGGATGCTCGCAAGAGGCTTTATTATTTTGTTGACGAGGAGCCCGAACGAACTCTATTAAAATTCTTTACAATTCAATTCTCTAGTAATTCGTTCTACTTGTTAATTCGGCAGAAAGGTCGAATAATTATGCAAAAAATTTAAGGACTATGTAAAGTTCGAATGGATTCTCTAGTATCTGTATAATCAATTCATATAGACTTCGAATGCGTGATCAAAGAATGAAATGAGCTTGTAGAGTGTTTGGCTGATTTCGTAAAGAGCTCCATTTCGTTCGATTTCCGCAAACTGATTCGAATTGTTTGAGAAGTCATCGAAACCCCTTCAGGAGTCATCGGATCTCTTTAAAAACTCGTTCGATTTTCCTAATTCCATTCGACCGCGTTGGAACTCACAGAATGTTAACAAAAATTAACGTCCATAATTATTTTAGTATTGGCTTTGGGAATAACATCGCTTCACCATTTCCCGATACGTATTATCCAATCTCGGTGTTGTATTGTACCCGCGTGTATCGCGAAGGCCACGTGTAGACTATTTGACAAAAAAATATGGTAGAATCCTGTATAGTCTCCGATTATTGCGAATGTACGTTAAAAATAGATAGCTTGTCAAGGTTACTGTTGCTGCCACCTACATGACCCTTTGGTCATAGTGGTGGATACTTGGAAGGATATAAAACATAGTCCTTAACAAATTTTACAACGTTCCAGAGTGTGAAATGTGATAGACGTAAGACAGTATGATCATGCTTTTCCAGTAAGACTATCTTTGGATTGGATGAGCACTGACACCGGAATAAATAACTTCATGGCTTCAATATTATATAAAATTGTACGTATGCGTCTCCCGAAATATTCGTAGTATCATTTCTCTAAATACGTTCTTAGGGATCCTTAAAGGCTATAGATTAAAGAACTAGCGCTACCTCGTATGTACACTAAAACTAGAAAACCATCTTTCGTCCTTAGTTGTGAAGATACGGACGGCATTTCATCTCTTTGAAATCTTGAATCAGCCATAAAGAAGTATCTTCTCGAACTCGTTAAAAATGTTTACGCTTTATATTATATGAATTTTATGCTGTATCATATACACTCAATTTTAGGCTTTAAGTTTTAAGTACGAGCGTATTGAAACGATGATTCGCTTGAGTGATTGGGCTAACTAGTACATCTTTGAATTCATTGTCTGATAGACATACCGATAAGCATTTATATTTGTAATGTGTAGCGCTAATGTCCTTGATGGATTTTAATAAGACTAACGTTGTATAATTTTCTGCAATAAGAATAAGACTGACTTACTGTGATACTTTCTAATATTTACTTCATTTACTTTTATGCGTTGAGGTAATACCTTGTCAAGAGGTAGCAAATTGTTTCGATGACACTTAATATTTTAACACATGTATCTATTGTATTAAACATATCTATTGTATTAACACATGTATCTATTATATTATAAAAATAATTATATATCTATGTATATCTATTTTCTAAAATCTGTGTTGGCTTTTCGATCCATAATACTTCTATGCTCACTTTCAAAGGTTCTGGAGACGATTGTTCATGATCCATTCCTGGAGTATCTGATATTCGTTCTCGATCCCTTGACCCAATGCAGACGGGTTTACGACAATTTCGCGCAACGAAGACTACTTTATTGAAGCTAAAAAATTATATATATATTGAAAATGAACAAGATATACTTCACCGTACTGCTCCAGTTCGACCGTCTTTGTTTTCACATTTGAGATTTTTCAGAATGACTCATCCGTGGATACACTCTTATTTATTACAAAAAGAACAATCTGCTGGGTTTTTTCATTTTCAGAATAGAGGCCATCCTGAATTTGGACAAAATTGTGTGTTTTACCGGGATCTGTACCGGGCTCGCTCTTATTTTCCATTTAAATCGACGATTTACCCGATGCACCGAATGATAAGATTACCTATCATTTATTACATGCCGACGATTCTGGATTAATTTTGGGGATATAGTCAAGGAACACTTCTGGAACACTCGTGCTAATCTCCGTGTAATGCTTGACTCTCGCCTCTCACGAAGATCTCGCGTATAAACCATATTGCCAAGAACTTTAATAGAGCTGTGAATACCGTCAATCCTTCTTTCGAAAGCGTACCTCCCAGACGTTACGTAAATCGCGCCTGCTGAAGCGCTACTGTTTCCTCAACCTTGATTACCGTTCGATTGTACATCGCAATGTTGTGCGCCTGACAAGAAATTAGAGGCGGACTGGAAATATTACAGAACGATCCACGGTGCGTTGTGCAAAGGGTCTCTGGAGGTGGGACGATCGCATTACTCCGTCTAGAGTGCCACTCGATTGAATGCGTACCGATACCACATGGGACAGCATTTTATGAATGCTTTATTATAAAAAAATCGTAGGCATTAGCAATTTCCGGATTAATTGCGTGTAAACGAATGTAATTCATATGGATTAAGTATTTTGTAAGATTAGTTCTTATTTATTAATTTATGGATATAAATCATCTTCATTATGAACAGATAGTTCGGTAACTCAAACAGAATAATTACAGTTCACGTGCAAGTAAACTAACACGGAGTCATACAAATAACGGGATAACACCAATCCTTGTCAATTTCGCACAATATCGCAATACATAAAAGATATGAGAATAATCACCTGTAATAATATCCCTCAAATACAATACTTATCTCGCGAAATCACTCTCGTATAAAGCTTGCCGTGACAAAGAGTGCAGTCCGGATTAATGATCCTTTCTCGCACAAACTCATTGTTGACAATTGTATATAAAATTCAGGCTAGGCTCCTCGCCCAGCTACTTTTTTAAACAGATGCACTCTCGCGATAGAAAAAAAAATTCAAAAATACTTTTATACTTTGATTAAATACTTGATTTGTAAAAAAATTGCTATATATATATATATTCTTCTCGCTATTCCGTGCGCGATCCGCACCCTGGAAGATCGGCGCAAACGCTGTTTAACTAATTGTAACGATTCTATATATCAATATATATACGCTCGTTACTCGCCTCGCGCTCCCTTTCGCATGGCCATATAATTGCGAGCGGCGCGCACCCGCTATAAATGCGCACTTAACGAGCATTACGGCGGGTGGCGCGGTTTGCTGCGTGCGGCGTTATATAGCCCACGAGACGCTAAGACGCCCGGTAATGGCATTTATGCATATAGTACGCGTATATAAGAGCGGAAAACCGTACGCTTATGACGGCTCAATCCTACAGATACTTTTTCTATTCGCATAATACACTTATTTCATTGAGCGCTATAAGAATCGTGGCGTTCTTAACCTTTTTAAAATCACCGATATAATTTTTTTATATAGAAATAAGAGAAAGAAACTATGAGAAACAAATAACATAAAGTTTGAGATGCAAATCTTTGTTTTAGGCTCAAACAAGTGGCTGGGGTCAAATTCTAATATTGGTCATAATAAATCCAGGTACTAAAAAATACATGATTCTAGAAAATGTCTGAAAATCGCGTCTCGTGTGCGCGCGTAGTACAATTAAACTCAATGGATGAAAAATTAATTTACATCAGTTTTTGAACGAATTTTTATTTAACACATACAGAAAAAATAGTCAATAAAACATTTGTTTTGCTTGCTTATCAAATAATATGGTTATGAATTAATACCATATATATTTACGACTGACGTATATTACGTACATTTGTATTATAAATTTTCTTCATTTTACATAAATATTTGTCCGCACAGCCCATGTTATCAAGCATTTCGATATTTTCGAAGCACCAGCTTATAAGTATTTTAAAAAATCGTTACAATTAAGAATTGTGAAATCAAAGCTTACGGTATAATCATATTTCGTATAAAATAGTATACTATAGGTGTGCGTCTAGAAAAAAGCAGGTTTTTTTCCATTTCGCGGATTTGGAGAATCCGATTATCAAAATTTGTTTTACCACGTTAGTATATATCATATATATATATATATATATATATATATATATATATATATATATATATATATATACTTCCCCCCTGAACTGCAATAAAAGGTTAGATTTGTTTTCATGTGTCGGTGATTTTTCGTTCGTTAAAAGCTTGGCATTACGATAATGCATCTGCTAGCGCTTCATCACATTGCTCGTTCCTGAATTTTCGGGCAAAAAAAGAATACTGCACCGATTGTTTTTAACCAAAAATTCACGTATACGTAAGCGGTGAAGTCCAAGCGGTTGCATTATCCCGATGCAAAAATCATGAGACGAACATGGCGGAGCTCGTAAAAAGCCGAAGTCTAACCTTAGGGGCTTTCAGTTCGAAAAATAACCAATGAAGATAGGCGAAAAGTATATTGTTATTCCGGGGCAGGTATATCAATATAATGAAAAAATAATCAGACTGCCGATATTAGTGAAGTTGAAAAATGTCCAGTTTATTTGTTGAACGCATCTCGTACAAATGTATTGTACTGGTCCAGCAAATGAAAAAATATGTTTCAAAGAAATAAAAACAATTTTTACCCTTCTGCCGATAATTCAAATTTCTTTATTATTTTGGCCCTTTTTGAAGACAAACTTTAATGACTTGAAAATAATAAAATTTTGAAAAAAGATTGTTTTACGTAAAGTAATACAGTATGGATGCCACAAAATAAACCAGGATTTCAGTACAAACAAACAATTAGTCAATTGTGAGCAATAAGCGCAATCATGACTTAATACACAAAGACATAGATTACACGTTGTTGTTAAATTACATTAAATTATATTTACCTTGTAGAGTTAAGTCCGTTCAGAATAGGGGAGATTATCTCATCTCCTTTTTTTAACATACCCTCGGCAATGCCGTAATGCTCAGACCTAGATAGGATTATTATTATTCAACTTATATATACTACAGTGAATTGAATAAAATTTTACTAGATTCCAAGCTTTTGCAACACATTATGATTACCAAGCCGATGTAAA
Organism: Sycobia sp. Sy_11; assembly: GCA_018907035.1. Taxonomy (NCBI): domain Eukaryota; kingdom Metazoa; phylum Arthropoda; class Insecta; order Hymenoptera; family Epichrysomallidae; genus Sycobia; species Sycobia sp. Sy_11. The sequence goes on along the minus strand of JACCIC010000060.1, from coordinate 1,473,442 downwards.
TTACGGCTTTATTAAAACAAAAATACAGGTACTTTCACATTTTCCATCTTGATTAAGCGTATATATGTATATACACGCGCATTCTTACATTTGATAAAATTGATCTGTCATAACGTCCACGAGTCCATCGTTGCATTTTTCGCTCTGTTATTTGGAAACAGCATTGATCGATCACAGCGTATCTTCTGGGAGAAAGTATACGGCAGGTTAGGTTTTTGTGTTTGAACGCCATTCACGCCAAAAGATATAAAGTTATAGGAAACGAGGTACGTTTATACATGCATCCTTTCGATCATGATTATTGTCCGACGTTCGCCAGTTTTCAATTACTCTCAATCAATCAAATTGCGAGGGGCGGCGGGGTGGGCTTATCATTTGTCCGAATTTTGATCAAGATATTCAAGCCCATTCTGACCCCTTCCTGTTGCTTCGAAGTCTTACTTCTTACCGGTATATTAAATAAGTCATTATGAAAAACAATTTAAAGATTCTTAACTCTTAACTTATGTGAGATTATAATTATGATTGGAGTTTTAGTCCATTTTGAAATATAATACATAGATAAACAAATATGAGTGAATAAATAACATTAATATTATGAACAACGGAGTTGTAAGTAGTAATGATCATACTGAAACAGGCCATTCATAAACGAAGACTTACTAACGATGAAATATTTATATTTTTATATTGTTTTCAATTATCTTTATCGTACTGTCCATTCGAACTGTCGGTTTGATTGCGTATATGGACCATTTCGGTATTTCGTCCAGTTGGAAAAGATAAACAGTAGGGCCAGTTACTCTATTCGGTATTTAACCGAGCATTTAAAATTAATGAGAAAACTTTTTTACATTTAGGATATTGGGCCAGATAATCGAAACGTCTAAATGTTTTGTTGGAAAGTTTAAAAGATGTTAGATAAATGGTATATTGTAAATA